>QEPC01008745.1:2668073-2709087 GCA_003113815.1 Sphenodon punctatus
CCCCTCCCCCGTGTGCCCACACTCACCCCCTCCGCTCCACCCTCCCACCATGTGCGCCCCCACCCTGCAATTTACTCACCATGGTGGGGCTGCCAACTCCTCTCCGCCGCTGCCGCTTCTGCATCCATCCAGGGAACGCGCGGCTCTTAGCCTCCCCAAATTCCTTCCTCCCTCCCTCCCTGCCAGAGAGGAAGGGATTCAAGGAGGCTAAAAGCTGCGTGCGCCTCAGCAGCTCCCAGCCCGTGCACAGGCTGGAATCCAGCCTATGCAGGGGGCTGGGAGCTGCTGATGCACACGCAGCTTAGTTCATACCGGGGGCATCTCTATTGGGTGCCCCCATATGAACTTTCCCCCTGCCCGGCCCCTGCAATGAAAGAGTGCCCCCTGCCACACTCTTTCACTGCAGGGTCCCTTTATGCAGACTGGACGGCTCTTCTAGCCACCCACTCCGCATAAAGGGAGAACGCCTCCCTTTTGAACCTTAAGGCTTCCTTAGGAAGCCTTCGGGGGGGGTGGGGGTGACTGAGTGTCACCGGTTGTGTGCGTGTGAGTACAGACAACCGGTAAGAATGCACGGAGCCACCTCGAGGAACTTTGTTTAGAGAGGCAGGAACCTTCAGAAGGTCTCTGCATCTCTAAAGAAGGTTCTTCGAGATGGCTCCGCACATTCAGCACGATGCCGACGCGGCTGATTTTTTGTTTAGATTTTTTTAAAACGCTGCTGGAGCCTGCCGCCGGCCAGGGGAGTCCTAGAGGTCCAGGAGGGGCATTGCTCCTGCCGCCCTGGATGGGCCCACCGAGCCTGGTACCAGGGAAAATGGAGTGCAGAGAAGATACAAGAAATGCAGTATTGCATCGGTATTACCTCTCAGGATTTTAATTTTATGACAGAGTAGTAAACAACAATGTGGTAAATGGTATCCTGCTAAGCAGAAAGTCAGTAAATAAACAACAACAACAACAACAAGGCAATGGTAGTCACCTGGAAAGTTGCCCCCTAGTATGCACAAATTTAAAAAGACTCCCAATTTGAGGGATATTTAGACAAACTATGTGATCCAGTGCTGCGTAGAAATTATATGCTTTTGCGTTTCCAGCTTTTCAAATCAGTTGTAACCTTAGGGAGGTATAGCCACAAACCACTGGAGGAGCGTTTGTGTCCCTGCCAATCCCAAGAACTTGAAAATCTGGAACATATACTCTTTGTATGTTCCCTTTATGATAGTAGAACAACAAGTTGGTTGGCTGCATTGCTGGAAGGGAAGGAGCACCTATTATGGCAACAAAAAGTAGAGATGCTCCGAACTGTAACTGTGAACACCAATATAAGGGCCGTGGCAACCTTTGCTTTTTTAGTGGCAGTGGCAAGACTACGAGAGGAATATGTGTCGTGAGATAACTAGGACTAATGTTGGGTAAAGATTCTGGATAAATATTAAAGGAGGGAGTTCCTGGTTAGATAGGGAGGGACAATGCTGGCTATTATTGGTTTGGTTAAGCCAAGTTGTATTATTGTTAAGTCTATGGTATTTTTGACATTTTTTACTTGTATTTGTTACCCTAAATGTTTTGTTTGTTTGGCCATGGCGAAGGCTAGTGCTATAATAAATAATAATATAACAACAACAAAACATGGAGAAATAAAATGTTGATCAAAACATTGTTGAGTACTGAGAGGTTCTCAATTAGACAGAGATGGTATTGGGAACTGGGATTTTGACAGGAGTGCCTGTTTTTGCAAAATCTCATTTCACTACCCATGACCAACCTAACAGACATTTGTAGAGTTATCCCCTAAAAACGTATTGAATCCAGTTATGCTCCTGGCTCTCACTAACATCCTCTGGCAACAAATTCTACAGGTTAATTGTATATTGAAACTTACCTCATTTTAAAGGCTCAGAAAACACAGAAAAATCCTAGTAATTGCTAACACATTTGTCAATGTAATTTTTTCCAAGTTGTGAAAAAAGACTCCCTACCACACAATTTTAATCATCATTAATATGGTAGAAGGCAGTGAAGTAAAACCTAGTTCATCCAAATTGTCTGACTTTTGTTTCATGACCTTAAATAACCTTTTTTCTAAGCAAGATGTTTCTCGAAAGTAGACATTCCTCTTCATTCCAAAACTAAGTTCAGGATGCTGTTCTGTACTATAACTGAGGGGTTGAAGCTTGACTAACAGACTGGTCAGCTTGTCACTCTTACTATGCATTTATTTTAGCTGTCACATTTAGTTAAGAAATTTGAAAACAAGTTATTCTACTTTATGTTAATAGGTGATTTCATTAAAAATTAATTGGATATTGAAATATGATTGTATAAAATTTAAGTAATTTCTCAATACATATCCACATTTGACCCATCAATTGTCCAGCAAAGATTTGAAATGTTTAAGAGACTTCTGTAGTTTTCTGTTTTCAAGTCCATCAACTGAAGTCTCACAAACTGATAAAATGTAGAGTTTCAGAAAATGCAGCTTTGAAATGAAAAACTGCCCTATATTAAAAACAAGAGAAAAATATGCTTCAGAGCCTCCTTAAGTGTATAATCCCTCAGAGACTTTGTGTTCCTGCATTACACAAAACCAAAGATTTAAATTAATCTCCATCAGCCTTCCTTGATGAAACGGTGAGGTAACACATCTGTATTTGAAAAAGACTCATTCAATTTATTTCTTTTGAGTTTCATCCAAACAGCAAAAACAGAAGCAACAGTATTATCGTAGAGGAAAAATACATTAAATCTAAGTAGAAAGTCTTGAATTGTTTACTTTTTAAAAAAACCAGATCTGACAATAATGAATTTTACTGAGAACAAAATGGATTATAAAGTCTTTGTTATTGCATTCTGTTCTGAAGCACAGTTCAATAACCATCAGTGCGTCCTGTAGGCAAAATAACGAATACCTCTAATGCCTCATTTAGCTACTTCATAATAGTAATCATTAGCAGCCTCCAAAACCTTCTTTGATTATGATCTCAGGCTGTAGGTTATTCTCAAAATAATATGGCTTTGTGTTAAATTTAGTAGTTTTGTGCTGCTTCTAATTAGATAAAGGCCTCTATTAGCACAATGTTTCCCATTATTACTAGTGATTCTGTGTTGTCAGAACATAACTCTGAAAACAAGATACATTGCAGGAAAAAAAAATCTCTCAAACCAATGATTTCATGGCCTCCACCTTTTCTACGTACTTAGCTTTCACTGCACTTCACATCATATGCAAATAGATACTACATTAAACTCAAAAGTACACAAGCCCCAATAAACTCCATCTATTTTTCCTTATATAAAGTCAGCATACACTTCATTTGATCATGTATGAATATTGTATAGTTCAATATGCCCATACAAACATAGCACTCTGAACTGATCTTAGCATTAAACAGTGACTACTGATGTGAGGAGTGAAAATATTTTTACTGACAATGAAAGAGCACTTGTGCAACTGTTTAGAGAAAATGGTACAATGGTACAAGACTACAGTGTTAGTTTTCCCTATTGAACCTTCGGTTGTGCAGTTATGAAATCTGGGGGCGTTTTTAGATTAACAAATCCGCTCTTTTAAAAGTTCAATTCAGTTCAATTTATTTGGCAAAATAGCTTTCGCCATAGTCATTTAAAACAATTTACAAATAAATAAAATACAAATAAAACACAAAAAACAAAGTATCTAATATACAGAGGCACAGAAGGGGATCATCCCATAGCTTCCAACAAGGGGAGCCACCGTGATCCACCACTTTAAATAAAATGGCAATAGCCAATCAACAATCATATTCATAAGACAAATTATCTCTCTCACGCACTGAGCAGCAGTAACGCTTTACCCCCATTGTTCTATCCTAGATCTTTGGTCAAGATGGCAAGGCTAGGGAAAAAGACACTCCTAAGCACAGAAATACCAACACTCCCATGGCCTGACACAGTATACATAAGGAGCGACACAGGCCTTACTTGGCCTGCATCACCACAGTCCTGTTAATATAAGAAATTCAACCATAGTGGCATTCATACCTTCCCTTTGCGAGGCAAGTGCCAAGACACTTACCCCATGTTAGGATAGGTGCCTATAAATATCACGGGCCATAAGAGCTGAGATAGTAATTAAATCAGGGGACTTGAAGGAAGCTATACGTATCATTGATTGAACTGGGGCTGGGCACACTCCTGGACCGATCCCAGCCGGGAAGTACCGCTCTCTTATGCATTGCGTGAGGGGGCACACAAACAATGTATGCAACAAATCCCCCACGCAGCCCAGTGTGCAAGGACAGAGCCTCTCAGCGTACGGGATTCCGACTCGCCTCCCCATTACAACCTTGGTGGGGAGCAAGTCGAACCTCATAAGTGTTAGTGCCCTACGCAACCCAGGATCCTCCAATTCACTCAGGTACCGTTCGCACCCAGCTGAGTACTTAAATTCCCTGTACAGGGGAGCACACTTAAGTACTGCAGCTTTCCCCATATCCAACTGGACAGCTTGATCGACCAGCTGCCTATGCACAATTTGTTTCCTACCGCATGGATGAACTTCGCTCAACATCTCAGGGGAAAGTCCAAGATTTCTAATCTGGTTCTTCACCCCTTGAGACCAGGTAAGTGATGCTGGCCATGACTGCGCCTCGATGCAACAGCACTGAGGTAGCCTGCCTTCGGGCATATCCCCCAACTTAATCCAATATTTTAGGACTGTCTCCAAGATTTTAACTTTTAAAGGCAAAGTGCCCGACTCCAATCGCAGCAAGCAGGATGGAGTACTCTTAGGCACGGCAAGGAGGGTTCTCAGGAAAACATTCTGGGGCAGTTCTAGTCCCTCAATCGATGCCACGCCCCAGATTTTGGCACCATACAAAGCTCCTGGTCTGGACTTCACGCTGAAAAGGCTCAATGCAGGGGCAATTAACCTGCCCCCATGGGACCTCCAGAACCTCAACAGCCCCAGGACCGCCCGCTGTAATTTAAGTTTGGATAGCTGGATATGTTTTTGCCAGCTAGAGTTATTTGCAAAACGCAGGCTCAGATAGGTATAAACAGGTACCTGCTCCAAATTATGCCCATCCAGGGCCCACTTGAAATGCCTGCTTCTTTGGGAGGACCTTTTAACAATCATAATCTTAGTCTTCTGATGATTAATAGAGAGGTGCATCTCTGCACAGAATTCCCCGATGACCCTTAACATTCTTCTCATGCCCAACCTAGAGGGCGAGAAGAATGCCATGTCATCGGCGTATAACAAGATAGCAAGTGCCCCCCTGTACACGTGCAGGCAAACAGTAGTTCTGGGTAACCGCAGCAACTATACCATTTACATAGAAATTGAAAAGGAAAGGTGCCAACACACAGCCTTGTCTCACACTATTGGACACCATGATCTGATTTGTAAGTTGCCCATTTTTTCCCACATGAGCCCTCAGGGCGGAATTATTATACAACAAAAACACCAGAGTGACCAACCTCCGATCCATGTTTGTTTTGTACAATTTCTCCCACAGGATATTCCAGTCTAATAAATCAAAGGCTAAGCGTAGGTCTAAGAAGCCCACATATAGACTGCCCCTCCTGATGATCGCATATTTTTCCATTAAATGGTTCAATGTAAAGCAGTGATCGATTGTAGAGTATTTTGCCCTGAAACCAGCCTGTTCCTCAGGAAAGAAGTCAGCCACTGAGGCCCAGTCCTCCAATTTGCCCAAGAGATGTCTCGCATAAAGTTTTGCGACTATATTGATAAGACATATTGGGCGAAAGTTTTGGGCCAACGAGCTATCCCCTTTTTTATATATGGGCACTGCAATACTAACGTTCCAGCCTGCTGGGACGGAACCGGTGTTGTTAATCATAGAAAACAGATGTGCCAAAATAGACAACCACCATTCGAGGTTAGTCAAGAATAACTCGACAGGAATACCATCAATTCCCGCGGCCTTCCCTTTGCGCACTGCTCTAAGCAGAGATCTGACTTCTTCACACTTAACAGGTGGCCAAAGGGTGACCTCCCTCAAGGTCTCCTGTGGCACGATGTGCAAGTCGGGGATACGAGTGAATAGCCCCCCAAAATGGGCTAGCCAAGCGTTAACAGCAACGCTAGCCGGGGTGGGGGGGGGGGAGACACGAAAACCCTGATTAACCAATGCCCAAAACTTAACCTGGTCATGATTATTAAAGGCGGCGGCCAACTCCTCCCAGGCTTTCTGCTGGTGAGCCCGCTTCTTTTTCTTTATCAATTTCTTGTATTGTCGTTGGATAAACAACAACTGCACAATATGCTCCTGGGTAGGATTTGCCTTAACCTTACTACACCAGGCCTTAAGGCGTCCCTTATATTCGGCATCATACCAGCCAGGAAGGCGGCTCAAAGGCCGCACAGCTGTATTTAAGGGCCTTCCAGTGGTGAAGGCACTCCTGAAGCTCTCCAGTATGGCGGTAAACTGATGGCCAATAGCAATGGAGTCATCTAACTGGGTCTCCAAGATACTCCGCCTAATGTCCCTGAAGTCCTCTCTACCGTACAAGGCCGCACTACCCACCCCCATTTTTTCTGACCATCGTATCCTACAAGCTGGGTGGAAGCAGATTTTCGCCCTCCAAACCACGGGGGCTGGCCGGGGACATCCCCATAGGATCTAACGCCTCCCTGCAAAAGCCCAATGCAATAGGCAAATGGTCCCCAAACCCATCAAAACTTCAAAATCTCCCACATCATACCAGTGCGCCTCCTGGACGCAAAAGAAATCAATAACGCTGCAACCTATCTGGGACAAAAAGGTGTACTGACCCCACGGATCCAATGCGGAGCCCCCATTTAATACCTTCCAACGCCCAAGGAATAGGAACTCAAGAAACTGAGCTCCCTGAGCATTGAGTTCCTTATCCTGAGACCTCCGCAGGGGCCAGAAAAACTCATCCTCCTCATCAATACCCAATAGTGCTGCTTGTCTTTGGGTGGAATTGCCAATCCTGGCATTAAAATCTTCAGCTAATATAATGGGGACTCCTGTAAACTCATTTTCTAATGTAATTACATATTCTCCCAGCTGTTCCCAAAAACGAGGTTTGCATGCTGCTTGCAGGGGGATGTAAATATTGCATATAATAACCCTAGTAGTTGCATCTAACGTGAGCAACGTTACAAGAGTGTTCACAGGGGCATCCAACAGCCGTTCCCCAATGGCTAATGGGGTGATTTTAAGCAGGGTAAGAAGCCCTCCAGACGGACGACCATATGACGCCACCCTAACTGCAGGAATATCCCAAGTATAATAACCAGGGAAGGAGAAATTCGTGGCATCTAGGAGCCAAGACTCCTGAATGCAGATAACATCGAAGGCCACTAAAAAATTCCGGACTTCATGGTTCCCCAACCATGACCACCCTGCAATATTCCAAGACACGATCTTAAACTTAAACTGGGGTCATAGATCACCCACCATACTACCTTCTCTCAGTCATACCTCCCCCCAGCCCTTGCACCTTCCCTCCTCAGGTGCCTGTCTAACTGACTGTGTAAAATTCCTGCCCCGGTTGATAGAGGTAGGTAGATTACCCCCACCAGGGACACTACCCTCCTCGGCATAACCTCTCATGCTGCCGCTACCATTGTTCTGGATACCACTCTGCCTTAATCTCTTGGGTCCCAGCGATAGGTTCCCACCCAAACACCCACCCTCCTCATTCACCACCACCCCCACTGCCCCCCCTGGACTAACAATCTCTAACCCCACACTGGCCATATTACCTAATACGTCAGCCTCTGATCTTGTCTCCATCGGTAGAGGATCCACCGTCTCTACATGTTGGGCTGACACACTAGAGGTCTGGTGGAGGTGCATATTGGTGTTGCTATTCTGCTCAAAGGTCCTACTCACAAGCTTGTCCTGGATGGCCAAGAGTTTCCCCCAAAAGGAGTATTGCTCCACTGGGGACATAGAATCAAAGGACCCCATCAGGGCAGCCTCATCAACAGCCGAAAAGGAAGCGGCTGAGCATAAATCAAAGAGTCTCACTGCCAATCCAGTGGAAGAAGCGGGAGGGGCCAATAGCCCCCTCCTTTCGCCACCCACTACAATAGCGGAGATATCCCCCATATTCTGGGAAGGTTCTGAATCCCTTGAATCCCCCGCGACCGGCAATAGATGACCAGCTTGGCTCCCAGGGTCTTGTGGTGACTCCATGGATGCCGTATTGTCCCCTTCCCCACCCTCCCTCCTTGCCAAAGAGAAGCCCTGCTGTGACCCGATCACCGGCTCTGCCGAGGAACCAGCTGGGGCTCTACTGAAGACTCTATCAATTGAAATGCCACACTGCCGCAGTCAATCTTGGGCCTTGAATAATCTCAAAACTCATGCCTCATCATAGAAATGGATCCTAAAACAGGGACCTTCTGCCTGTTTCCGTAATTTCTCAATTTTGCTAATTTCTCCCGGAGATAAAGTGACCTCAATAAAGAAGGAAATATTGCGGGCCGCCATTTCCCTAGTATCCCAGCTGGGAGTAATTCCATTCCTTAAGGGCCTGGCCATTATCCATATTGTCGTCAGTACTACTTCCTTAAATCTCCAGCCCGAGGGCCCCGCAGCCCGTAGGGCGAGCGTTCTAACTCTGCCCAGATTAGTGGCGCTACTCTCATTACTGCCAGCTACTATCCTAGGGGCCTCCCTACTATGCGCATTACAAATGTGCGGGTGGTTATCAAGGCCAGGCAACATCTGAAGCAACTGACCCTTGACCGATGACAACACAGACCCCCATTTGATGACATCAATATGCAAGGCAGTAACAGCATTATAAATCTGCGCAGATAATTCTCCAAATTGACCATCACATTCTCTAGTATCAAAAATTCCAGAGTGTCCATTCCCATGAGGAGCCTGATTCTCCCTGGGGGGGCCGGAACTCAAAGAAGCGTCCACAGTCACCTTAGTTGAGGCTAATAAATCCCCTGCATCACCAGGGTCCATTGCCAAACTGGCAAATCTGTTCTCATGAGCAAAAGTCGGCAAGGGGGCCGGACTCCCCCAACCCTTCGCAAAATCCATGATCTTAGGTTGTTTAAGGCGAGGTTGCTCCTGTACCACCGCCGGAGAATTTGATGGTCTTCCACGTTTCCTGTCCATCGTTACCTAAGTGGGAAAATCTCCAACCTATATTGGCGCTAGAACAGTACCCAATTCCCATGAAAAATAAAAATAAAAGTAAAAGGGGGGGGCACCCTAGCCCGGCCCTAAGGCCGCGCGCACAAGGGCGCGCCCTTGCGCGCGCAGCCCCATGGCGCATGGCCTGGGCGCGCACCTCCGGTGCCACCAGGCGCTGGGAGCTGCTTTTAGCCAGGGCAGCAAACAGGCCACACACCCCTCACAGGTGCTGCAAGTCCCCTCCCACTGGAAAAGCAGCACAAACACCCCTCAATGTCCTGGTCTCTTTGGAGAGCAGATCTTGGCTGGTCAGCCACGTCGCAGGTATCTGGGGAAAGCGTACAAAAGGAATCAATGCCGCCAGGCGTTGGGAGCTGCTTTTAGCCAGGGCAGCAAACAGGCCACACCCCCTTCACAGGTGCTGCAAGTCCCCTCCCACTGGCAAAGCAGCGCGAACACCCCTCAATGTCCTGGTCTCTTTGGAGAGCAGATCTTGGCCGGTCAGCCACGTCGCAGGTAGCCGGGGAAAGCGCACAAAAGGAATCCCTTTTAAAAGTTGCCCAGAGAGAGTTTACACTTAACAGAAGTTGCTCGTCACCACTGAAAACAGCGGTGCCTGGCGGCTTGCACATCGTTTTTAAAACCGCATTTGGTTGGGGCTTTTCTTGTAAACTGACAACAAACTCTTAGCACATCTTTTAATATAAAACGAAACACCCATGCTTTGTGTTAGTTTTATGGGTAGACACTGGCACCACAGGGTCTTTTTTAGACAAGCGGGGGGATCTAGCGGATTGACAATTCTGCTCTTGAATCAGTCAACACAGGTAGTGCTTATCGTACCGGAAGTTGCCAGCCACCATTGAAAACAGCTTGCGCATTATTTTCAAAACTAGATTTGTAAAACTTCGATATTGAACGTGTAAATATCCAGATATTTAAAGCAGCGTCCCCTCCCATTTGTGCTGAAGCTATGATGCAGGACATCCATAGATTGTCGACGCACCCTGAAATGAGACAAAGAGGCATTGTTTGGATTATAAACTAGCCGCACTCTTTATTCCAATTCAGATTCAAGGTTGGTGGCTAATTGCACAATGCAATTTGGGTCAAGTATGTTAATCAGCTATTATAACTTTTTAACTCAGGGATTGTCCTGGATGTGCCTTCCAGTAGCAATCTCATTAACTTCAAACTCCCCCTCTTTCGACAGCGACAGGGCTTTGGCCGAAAGGGGGCAAGGCCCACTGTGGGCTTGAGTAAGAAGCAAGGACAGCGCCTGTCCCTACCCCCTGGTTAGGTCACCGCTCCCAGAGAGCAAGACCCCTGTGCATGCTGTACCCTGCATTACACACGGTATCACTTCCCTATCTCTTAAGGAGATGAATCTTCTTATTCTATCTCCTTCCTATTTAACTTGCCTTAGCATACTGGACCCCTACAGAGTTTGACAAATGATTTAACATCATCATAATGTTTTAACATCATCAAAAAATCTACGAAATAATAATAATCTGTTTACTCACTCAAATTCACCAATCATTTTCTATATGCCACACGAATTCAGCCCAATTATTTAGTTTATTTATTTATTTTATTATTTATTTCTAGATTTATACCCCGCCCCTCCTGAGAACAGCTCGGGGTGGCTTCCAACCAAAAAAATATAAAATACATATAAAACCATTTAAAAACACATCAAAAATACATAAAGTATTAAAACAGGGCCCGGGAAAACATTAAAAACAATTAAATAGGGTAGGGGAGATAAAACCCCATTAACCCACCCTCCCCAAAGGCCTGGGCGAACAGTCAGATTTTACATCTTCGCCGAAATATCAAAAGGCTTGGGGCCAGGCGAGCTTCCTCCGGAAGGGAGTTCCAAAGGTGCAGCCCGGCCACTGAGAATGCCCTCTCCATTGTGGCCCCCCACTTAACACGGGGGACCTCCAAGAAGGCACCCCCGGCAGACGGAAGGAGCCACTCTGGGATGCAGAAGGTGAGGCGTTCCCTGGGGTACGAGGGGCCCAGACCGTGAAGGGCCTTATAGATCAAAGTCAAAACCTTGAACCTGGCTCGGCACGCTATCAGCAACCAGTGCAGAGTCCGGAGCACAGGTGTTATGTGCTCCCGACGACCCATCCCTGAAAGGAGGCGGGCCGCCGCATTCTGCACTAGCTGCAGCCTCCGAACCAGGCACAAGAGAAGCTCCACGTAGAGCGCGTTGCAGTAGTCCAGCCTCGAGGTGACAAAGGCATGGATGAGGGAGGCCAGGTCCGGGCTGGAGACGAACGGACGCAGCCTCCATACCAGATGCAGCTGGGGAAAAGCAGCCTTTGCAACTGCCTCCACCTGCCACTCCAGGCGGAGATCTGCGTCCAATATCACCCCCAGACTCCGAACCTGCTGATTATTAATTATCTTAATTAATACTTGTGAACTTATTAAATTATAATAAACTGTTATGCCAAATAAAAGTAGCCAATCGAAATAAAGGAAACAATCCAATGAGCCTATTAATTAAGCCTAATCTGCACTATTGAGGAGGCGAAACTCACGGCCCCAGTTCAAATTCCAGAATTGGCTGCCAAAATTCCTCCTCCGCTCCCTAAAGGCCACTGGTCACAACCACAGTGAAAGAGGGAGGGTTGGATGGGGCTGATCCTTTGACCTGCCACCCTGACTATAGCGCAGTTTCTGCCGTGCTCTGGAGACCAATCCCCTCCTAAAAGGGGAGGAGCTTCACGTCCCATGCAGCACGCATTGAGCGGCTGCGTCAGCAGGACGGTTGCCAGGCAACCTTTCTAACATGCGGGGAGGCTTTCTAACAAGCTTTCCCACTGTGGCCCATCCTCTGCATCTCTTGAGCGTACGGGGGCGCAACAATTGTCCCGTCGCCACCATTTGGCAGCGAAGGGAACTTGCAGTAGTTTCTACTCTGCCTCATTGCTTCAAATAACATCTCCAATCCACAACAAAGCATTTCTAAAGGTTTTGAGCCAGCAATACATGCAGTCGTAGATAACATGGACCGTGTCTGATGCCCCTTCCTTCCTTGAGCATGAGTGTTTCCTTTTATATGAAAAGATGTGCTAAGGGTTTGTTTTCAGTTTACAGGAAAAGTCCCAACAAAGTTAAAACTTGCTTGGCAAGGTGGAAAAGAGAAATGCTAAAGGATACCTGGTAGCTTCATTTGTACTCGGAGGGGCTGAGCAATACCACATTAACCAGTATACTATATTTGGATGGTTTTAAGTAAATCTTTAACTTTACTTGGTTTTCAAATTTAGGATTATCTTGATTTGTTTTCATCACAAGTCCTTCAAATCCCAACTAATGAAAATGTTTAGCATGGACAAGCTTTTGTTTTGAAATAAGCCATACCACTAATCCACTGAAGTTTCCATTTGAAGAAAAAATCTAATGTGTTTTAAAACATAAAAAGGAGATTTACTGTTCTCC
Organism: Sphenodon punctatus; assembly: GCA_003113815.1. Lineage (NCBI taxonomy): Eukaryota > Metazoa > Chordata > Lepidosauria > Sphenodontia > Sphenodontidae > Sphenodon > Sphenodon punctatus. The sequence continues at coordinate 2,680,676 of QEPC01008745.1, forward strand.
AAGCGCCTGGAGTGAAATTCAGAATCTCAGACGAAGGCTGAGAAAATATGCTCCAGGAAAAGGAACTACCCAGATAATTAAAGCAGTGTCCCCTCCCATTTGTGCTGAAGCTATGATACAGGACATCCATAGATTGCAGTAGTTTCTATTGTGCCTCATTGCTTCACATAAAATCTTCAGTACACAACAAAATATTTTTAAAGGCTTTGAGCCAGCAATACATGCAGTCTGTAGGTAACATGGAGCGTGTCGATGCCTCTTCCTTCCCTGAGCACAGGTCACAACCTACCCTTGTGGAGAACTGTCACAAAACTTGGTGTAGCAGATTCAGCTGAGCCCGGGCCATGGGCCCTAGAGGGACCCTTCACAAGTGACCTGACTCAGTGCTTCTAGGAAATTTTCAGAGTGGGCAGGGGAGGGAGCAGAAGCAACTCTCTGCCGCTTCCCACTCTGAAAATTTCCTAATGGTGCTTAGGCCACTTGTAAAGGGCTCCCCCAAGAAGAAAGTTTCAGAGCAGGCAGAGATGGAACATTAGCCATGACTACTCTGAAAACTTCCTTCATGATGGGTTTGCAGCCACTCGGGGGTGGGGGAGTCAGGGTGTAACCACCACCTTTTTGGGAGAAGGCTCAGTCTGGCAAGGACTTTTGTCCCCACTTAGGGAGAAGGGGGGCACATTTTAAACATGAGTGAGCCTGGGCCCACTGCATTCTTCCTAGACAAGGATTTCTACAGTTCTGGTGTGTCATTAAAGCAGTTGACAAGTGGCATAGTATTTTTAAGACCTAAGTATGTGCTAGGAATGAAAACAGAAAACAAATGTTCCCTGTTCTAAATAGCCTCCAAAAGTATTAGACACAATATAAGCAAGAGCAAGAAACAATAGGGAATACTCAAACAGAAGCAAATATGTCTGTACATTCAATGGTCACATAAAAATCAAGCCTGGACTTGCAGAACACGTCTTGGTGGTTCCATAATCTCTCCAGCAATTTGTATAAATGTGTACATGGACATTTCTACAAATTAAAAGCTAAACATTTTGTAAAATTATTTTGAGTTTTAAAAACAGCAGCACATTGAACTGCAGCACACAAAAATGGTTGCTGATGTCAGGTACTGACACTGCAAACTTCTTTATTTCAGTGCTCCAGCTGGCATACTTGATGCACATCCTGCTAAGAATCATGTAACTTACACTAATATCTCAAACCTAGGATTAGAGCAGGGGTGGGGAACCTTTTCTGTCCCGGGGGCCGCACTGAAAATTAGAATAAGCTCCGAGGGCTACACAGAAGTTGGGGGTGCTTAATGGGTGTATTCAAGAAAAAGAGGGGCCAGATCATATATCTGTGCCATGGATCTGTCTCCTACCTATGTGTGCATGCCCTCCTCTCTGCTCCATTATCCTGACCTCAGTTTTTCAGTGCTTGCGGGTAGAGGCTGGATCCAGGGGCCAGATCCAGGCATTGGAAAGGGGCCACATAAAAACTTGGCCCCTGGGCCTGAAGTTCTCCACCCCTGAATTAGAGGCTACCATTTGCAGATGACATTCTAGTTATTTTAAGATGGGATGGCTTAAGATGTGGATTGTGATCTACGATCACAAGCTGGTCTCCAGTAGATCATGGTGTGGGAAGGGAGACCAGCCCCTCAGAGATCACCTATAGGAAGGAAAGCATGAACAGCACTGCAGGGAGTTTCTCCAGTGAGGAGACCTGCTAGGAGAACTCAGGGAAGGCTCTTTCTAATGGAGAATGCTCACCACCACTTCTGGAGACCAGGTGCAGAGGTGCCCTAGAGCTAGGAGCCAGTGAGGGAGGTCCTGGCAGAGTTCTTGATGTCTAGCTTGATGCCTAGTTAAAGAGGACTGCATGCACCATAAGTCTGACCACCCCTATTTTAAATGACACATGGAGTAGTTAAGATGCTCTCTTTCACTGAGATAGCTGGGGGTCATCAGGACAATGGAAAGTAGAGAAGTGGGGGTCAAAGGCAGCCAGGGCAAGTCACTGTAATCATTGGGGCAGGGGGAAACATGGAGGTGTGGGCATGCGTGTAGGGGAGCCAGGTGGCAAGGAAGTTAGGCTGAACCTGGACGCGCTCTGTGGGAGGTAGGGGTGTACATGTCGTTTTTGTTATATCAATAATGAATATGAAAATTGTCATTTTTGTTTTTGTTATTGCAATAACAAAAATGACAAAAAATAATAACGAAATCAATAATAACGAAAACGAAAGCCGTTATTTTGTTATTGCTTGGCAGCCTTGCTGTTGTTTTTTGGAGGGAAATGTAGAGAGGGGAGGAGGGAGCAGATATCTCGGAGACAGAAACAGTGTTGAACTCTTGAATGGAAGGGGAGGACCTGATGGATGTATATCTCTGGCCAATGAGCAGCACAAGCTGATCCCAGCAGCAGAATGGCACTCTGATTCCTCAATGCCTCTGCCTCTCAGAACCGATCAGGAGGGCTCTGGGGTAGGGCACTGCTTCACTCTGTGTTAGCTCTCTCGCTCGTCAGGGTGCGTTTGCAGAAGCTGCTGGTGCTTGCACTAGAAATCCTCCCGTAGATATATCCCTTATTCCCTTCCCTACCATCCAATCCTTATTCCTTAGGTACACACACACACACACACTAGATTAGAGCAGGGCCGCACAACATACATGCAGCACGCCGATACATTTTTGAGGCCCACTTTCAAACGGGCCTCTGTACATTGTGTGCAACCTGTGGAGGCTTTGGCCTGCACCGGCGGGTGGATCCAGAAGCAGCTACTTTGCTGGGGGTCGGGCTGCTACCGCTGCACAAGTCAGCCTGGTTGCGGTCGCTCTCAGCGCTGTTGGTCTGCTCAGCAGCTTTTTCTGCTTCCCGCCGCTGCTTGAAACCACCTCCCCCACAGCTCACTCCTCTACTGGTGTGCACTTTCTGGTCGGTCATCTCTGTGCTCCGCTGGACCTGGCTCCTTCCTTCCTGCTGCCGCCGACCTGATTTCTCCTGCCTCTGCTGGTGCCTGGATCTGACATGTGCCACTGCCTGGACCCAGCTCCTTCTTCCCACTGCCACTTGTCTTGCCCTAGGTAAGTAAGGCCCACTGCAAACTCTGCAAATGTGACTGTGGAGTGGGGGAAGCTGGGGAGAGGGTGCCAGCTTTGTTTTGCCATATGCATTTTTTGTGTTTGGGGAGAGGGTGCCAGCTTTGCTTTGTCATATGCATTGTGGGGAGAGGGTGTCACCCCTTATGTTTGGGGATGGGTGCCACCTTTGATCTTCTTCGGTGCACAGGACATAAATTGGACCTAATTTACTTTGGTTTTTCACATTTACGAAGATTATGCATATTAGGGATGAAGCCATGCAAATTAGGGGTGGGACATGAACATTGGGGCGGGGGCACATGCAGCCTAGCGTTGGGCCTGAACTAAATATACCAGCCCTCAGGATAAATCAAGCTGAGCACGCCTGCATTAGAAATAGTAGATATACCTCTGATTTTTCCTTTTCCCTTCCTCTGTCTCCCACTTTCCATATATTATAAAGATATAGATATTAATTGTAGAGAGAGAGATTAGCTATTTAGATACTAGGCTGTTTTATTATATATATTAGGATTATAGGATAGGAACATTGTGTATTATACATAGGTTAGGTTTAGCTTAGATTCTGTATATATATTATATAAATAAAACTGCGTATTGTGTACAGTATATATTATTGTGTGCAGTTCTTTCTGTATCACAATGAGAAGGGGAAGGAGTTCAACTTCTGACAATAATTCTTCATTGGCACATGATACCAATACCGATACCAAAAATAAAATCCTCATTTGAAATAGGTACTGATACCAATAACAACAACAACAAACATTTCATTAACAACAAAGATTACACATTTTAATAACAAAAACAAAAACGAAAAATGGCATGGGGCCCTAGTGGACACCCCTAGTGGGAGGCATGGGGCAAGCCATTCATTTGCTCAATGCTCTCTCCTCAGACTGCAAAGCTCTTTTGTTTTACGTCTCAGCACCCCCACCCTACATCAGGTAGATACTACCCCCTGAAAACTTGGGCATGTGGGGAGCACTGCCAGAAGACAGAAGAAGGGCAACTTCATCAGGGCAAAACAGGAAGGAGCCTAGTCCAGCTCATGGGTCTGGATACATCTGCACTTATTATACCTATAGCTCTAGGCCCCGAGTGGCCCCAAAACTAACATTCTTATTACAAATAGAAGTTGGTCCAATGAAAAATATCATCTTAACTACTGTCTCCATCTATTCCAATCAGAAATAAGAGGGCAGCCACCTTCTTGATAAACTAGTAATTTAAAGGAATTTGCTGATTACTCAGCCCCCACTCCATCTCTACTTTCATCCCAAACATATACACACACTCCTCTATGACTGACCACAGATGTGTTTCAAGCAACAGATACGGAGTGAACAGAATTCCACTACAAAAATGGTTTCTTTTGTTAACCCGTGGCAAAAGCTTCCATAAAACACGACTATGCTGGCATGTCTGTCATTCTGTCACTTTTATCGCCTCTTCATGATTACCACATCGTTAGCTTTTATTGTAGGAGATTTAACAGTTGGCAGACACTATTTAAAGCGATTTCCTCTCTGTTTTCCTAGAAAAATAAGTGCTTACATTTTAAATTCAGCATTTGGTCTCAACCTCTCATTATCACAAAGGACATTCCTTCAGTCCTTAAAAGTCCACCTTCAGATTCAATCTCACTGAATTCAAAAGCCATAATGTTATAAACTACATCATATGAAGTTAGTAGGGATGGGTGAACAGAACTGAGTTTGGAAATTCAGTTCGGTTTGGAAATTCGGTTCAGTCGACCAAACTATTCGAGTCGGGTCCAAACTCCGAACAAAGTTCGGAAATTCAAACCCCATTGAACTAAAAGGAATATTATCTTTTAGGGATGGGCAAACAGAGCCGAGTTCAGAATTCGGTTCGGTTCGAAAATCGAGTTCGGTTCGGTCGACCAAACTGGTCAAGTTCGGTCCAAACTGTGAACTTCCGAACCACGTTCGCCCATCCCTAGAAGTTAGTGTTCTACCTTGTATTAGGGGAAACTTGTTTAGGATTTTTCATGCAAGAGTGTAAGGGGTAGAAGAAGCCACAAAGGTTTCCTTACAGAGTTTCCTTCCAACTTTCTTATGATGAGGGTAAGGAGTGGTTATCTACTTGCTCAAACAACTGATCTCAGATGCACTGAGAGCTTGGCCTACCACACTGCTTCCTGTGGTTTCCTGCCCATTTTTGATCCAGTCATGTTGTTTGCTGCTGAACACAGAATATTCAACGGCAAAAATCAATTTTGATCAGGAGTAAATACTCCTGACTGGACTCAGTGTGTGGTTGGGAAGCCAAGTACATCCCATCATGGGCTGACTTCCTTGCACTTTTCTAGCTCCACACCGGGAAGATGGTACAAAACTGTGCATCTGACTTCATTCCACACTGGCAGGACCCTTGTGTCATGTTCACAGGACACGTACTTAATCTTGTCTTGACCTAATCATACCTTGGCATCTAGCTAGGATTCAAAAATCACAGTTTGATGTGTCTAATATGGGTGTGCACGTCATTTTTGTTGTTACAATAACGATAACAATTGTCATTTTCATTATCATAATTGCAACAACAAACCTACAAATAATAATGACATTTTGTTTTGCAAACAAAGGGAAAAACTGGAATATGTATTTCTGGCTATAACTTTTATGTTTCTTAATCAATTCTAATGACACCTGGGGAGAATGTACCTCCAATGGAGGGCACTGGGTGTACCAGTTTTTGAAACGATTAGATAAAGGGAACCAATTTTAGAAGCAACTGAGCATTGATTTTAAGAAAAGCTCCATACACATTCATGGCTACAACTTTTTTTTAAACTTCCATCCAATTTGCATGAAACCTGTGAATATTATGTCCCTCCACAAGTTTAACACTCCTGCCAGTTTTCAGAAAGATTTGATGAAGGGTCCTGCTGGTATAAGACATTAACTTGAAAATACATTGCCAGCTGTAACATTTGTCTATTTATTTATGTATTTATTTTTAAAATTGTATACCCCACCCCTCCTGCCATAGGGCGGCTAACAACATCAATAAAAACATATTGTAAAACACATTAAAACATCATTGTATGTACAATAAAAATAACAGAGTAAAAGAGGAGCAAACCCACCACCAATCTTCCCACCCCCTACCCACCCTTACCCCTCTCCCTCGCCAAACGCTTGACAGAACAGCCAGGTCTTACAGATCTTATGAAAGGCTGGAAGGTCTGGGGCCAGACGGAGAATTCCAAAGGCGTGGCACAGCCACCGAGAACGCCCTACTCTGCGTGGCCCCCCGGGAAACCCAGGGGACCTCCAACATGGTGCCCCCAGATGACTGCAGGGGCCAGTCCAGAACCCGGGGTGTTAGGCGGTCTCGCAAATAGGCAGGGCCCAGCTGTGCACGGCTTTATAAGTCAAAACCAACACTTTGAATAGAGCCTGGAAGACTATTGGCAGCCAGTGCAGAGATCGGAGCACTGGTGTAATGTGCTCCCAGTGGCCCAGTCCCACCAAGAGCCGGGCCGCCGCATTCTGCACCAGCTTCAGCCTCCGAGTCATCACCATAGTTAGCCCCACGTAGTCTAACCGAGAGGTAATAAAAGCATGGATGATAGTGGCCAGGTCAGGGACCGAAACCAGTGGCTGAAGCAGCCGCACCAGATGTAACTGGCAGAAGGCACTCCTCGCCACAGCCTCCACCTGGAGATCCAGGTGAAGCTGCACATCAAGGAGCACCCCCAGGTTCTGTACCTGGGAAGTCAGCGGAGGACAGACCCCATCAATTGAAGCAGCCATCACCTCCACCGACTTACCCACTAACACCACCTCCGTCTTGTCCGGATTCAGTTGCAGTCGGTTGGCCCTCATCCAGTCCCTCACAGCTGCCAAACACCAGGTAAGCACCGAGACAGGATATTCCATTCTATTTATTTATTTAAAGCATTTACAACCTGCCCATCCTGCCACAGATATTTGGCAGGAATGTATTACATACCTTCCCTGTCATCTCTGCCAAACTACAGGACAATTTGATAAAGGGACCCAATTTTATAAGCAATTGAAGCTGTCCCCTTGAAAACCATTATTCCGATAAATAGCAGCACATGCAGTGCCAGTCAGAAGCAGGCACCTGGCATGGTGGGGGGGGGGGGGAGAGACGCTGTAAGGAGGAGGATGTGGAGCAACCCAAAATACTGATAAGACACATTCACTGGCCAATTACTTCGTGCTTCTAGCTTTACAGGACCAACTGGTAGTGGCTTTGAGGCGGGCATAGGGGGAAGGCCGCAGGTGGGCACAGAAGGGACATAACTGGGACTTTGAAGATAGTATACCAGAAATCAGGAGGCATAGTTTACACATCAAGGCTGGCCAATTATCATCATAATCACATCCTGCAGCATTGTGACCGAGAACATAAGAGAATCTCTATTGGCTCTTTCCTAAACAGATGCTTCTGACTTCCCAGTAACAAGTGGGGGACAGATGTTGGGATGGTCACAGCACATAATGAGGATATTTGGTTGACATTTCTGCTGGCAAATTAGCATCACAAACCAAACAGTGACACGCAAGAGAATCCCTGGCATAGGTTCCTTCTCTGCATATGCTGTGCAGGCATATAAAATTGGGACCCTTTATAACATCTTTCTGATATTTGGCAGAGATGATCGGGAAAACGTGATATACAGCCCTGCCATATTTCATGTACACTGGTTGGACTACAAAAATGTTAGTCAGACATACATTTATAAGTTAATTGCTTATACCACCAGGACTATTTATCCAATCCTTCTAAAAGTTGACAGAGATAGTGAATATGGGAAGGGGTATAAATTTTCCAAGTTTCACCTACATTAAATGTGAGGCAAAGAAGTTACACCTAAGAATGGGTATTTTCAGACGTTACGAGATCACAGTGAACCACGTGAATACCCACCTGTGGTCAATGTGTCTCGAACGTCTGTTTGGCGGCCGCCAGATGTTCGCCACGGTCAATCCGCACATGGGGTCAATTTGAACCACACTTCCCGGGCTAGCCGGGGGAATGTCCCGGGAAGCATGGTCAAAGAGATCCCCAGCGGGGACCAAAAAAAAGTAATGTCTGGCCGGGCGCCACGGCCCGGGATCACCGGCGGGATTCCAGGCTGTGGCGAATCTGGCCCGACGCAGCGGCTGCATTGGCCCCGATGCCCGCCCGTCTCCCAAGAGGGCGGGTGGCGGGAGCGTGGAGGGGGCGGGGCCGTGCGGCCGCACGTTGCGCCGCGCGGCCCCGCCCCCTCCCAGATTCCCTGCCGGGACCCCCCCGGCACATCTGTTGCGGCGTGACGGGGTGACCCCGGCGGGGAATGAATGGGTTGATTTCGGTACGGGGCCAACGGGGCCCGTAACGTGTGAAATCACCCAATGTATATGAAGATTTTTTTGCAAAATAATATAATTCAACTGCTTCTAAAATTGGATTCCTTTATCCAACCCTTTTGAAATTTGGTACACTTAATGCCTTCCATTGGAGGTATAATCCTTCCAAGTGTCAGCCAAATATAGTAAAAAAAACAAAAATGGTACAGCCGAAACTGTGTTTTCCATTTAAACCAATGGAAAACAAAAACGAAAGCAAAAACAAAAACGACAATTTGATATTAATAAAAACGAAAATGACAGATTTTACGTAAATGAAAAAAAACAAACAACCGGGGCCCCTGGTGCACACCTCTAGTGACTAATCTTAGTTCAAGCGCGCATGATAAAGGTAACTGCAAGGTGCAGTAGATGAAGATTGGAGTGCATTGACACAATGACGCCTGCAGATCTAATCAGCTAATCAATAACTTAATTTATGTAGTATGCTCAATTACGTAAATAATCAGTAACTTAATTTGTGTGGTGTTATGAGCCTTGAAAGTGGGGTGATATGGGGTGACAGCCATGACCACTGTTTTCTGAGGTGACAGCAGCAGTTGGGGTGGGCCAGAAAAACAGATGCTAAAGGCAGACCCATGGAAATATTGCATAAGGGTTAAAACTTGCAGTTGAAGACAAAATTTAGCAAATTTTGCAAATCTGTGACGCAAAGGGCAGGGGGGTTCTTAGGTGGTGCCGAATAACAAGATAACAAGTTATCAAACAGGTCAGCTTGCTCTGAAATAAACACAGACACACAAAACAGGTATGTCTCCCCAACCAGTGCCAGAACAGATAACGGATATATTTCTGGGCATCTCGCCCAACGGCGTTGCTAATTCACGAGCGTGTCCTAAAGGTTTCTGGCAACAGTTAAGCTGTGTTCTAGACACACCTTTAGGTAACACTCATTCACATTCAAATATTGGGTTGCTCAAACAAGTGAGATCAGGTTACCATGAACCATGCTCTAAAATCCTTTACTAGAACACCCAGTTAGAAAAAAGACAAAGGGGAACACACACACCCCTGTAGTATTTTACTTAGTAGAAAACCAGATCAAAATACATGTATCATTTGATTTTAGTTGATCCAGAAAACTTGTATACGAACACACATAGAAACAGCAATAAAAACATTCACAAAGTAAACAGACATATTCATAAAGATATTTTGCTTTTAAGCAGTTTATAAGAAACTTTGGTAAAGCAAAGTAAAGAAGTCAGCAGGCATCCATATTGACTTGGCAACCAAAGCGAGTGCATTGGGTATCAGGGATTAACTATGGATTCAGGCCAGGGACATTACCATGTCAAAAATAAGAAGGGCAAAGAAGATTAAGGAGGTGCCATAGGTGGGCTGGCTTTAGAATCCCACCTCGGGCTGCCAAGAAGGATGAATCAAGCCTGGATTGGTCAAGTCTAGCCGGGTGATCTGGCCCAAAAATCAAGCTTTGGGATGCCAAAAAGGGAGGGGCCTGGACTAGATTGGTCAGTAACAGTCAGGTGGTCAACTAGGCGGCAACAACTAAGGTGTATTAAAAAGCATGACAGAGAAGGTGTGGCAGCTGAATACTCTCAGCTTCACCGCCCGCTAGCCACGTGCACCAGCATCAAGGGACTCTGACGGTGAACTGGATCGATGAGACACTCATTGTTAGGGTGTTTTGCTGGCCTAGTGTACCATCAATACTGCTTGCTATCCTACACTCATTGTTAGGGCATTTTGCTGGTTTAGTTACCATCAATACTGCTTGCTATCCTATCAATAAACATTGCGTACATACTAAACGCAGGCGTGGTCCTTGTTGGGTGCTATGTAGCTGGAAGATCCGACACAACACTGAAACCACTGGAAGCCGGTTGGGCAATGGGAGTTTGCCCCTAGGTGGCACTGCAACACCTAGGGGCAAATGAAGGAACATTAACCAAGGAACACCAACAGCCATTATACAGCACTTTTAAACCCCAAGTTGGAAAGTAGTAACTACACTAAGTTATATTTTGTTATTTAAATCTCAACATTTTATGGTATATATACACTTTATGAATGGAAATTTTAAAAAATAACTTCAATGTACAGTGCAATGAATCTGTCATTCAGAAGGAAGCGTTTTCTTGGAAGGCACAGAAAGGCTGGTTGCATCTTATTACAAGAGCTATGTGACAGTTGCTATGATACAGAGACAGCGTTGTTTTTCTGAACACCAGACAAAACACTAACTAGCTGGCATGTAAACTGAGCCTACCTGAGGCTTCCTTATCTTAGGTAAACTCCTTTCTTGAAAAGCTTGATAAATTAATTTGCATATTTCATAAGTAGATGTGTGGTACTCAAAAAAACAAAAACAAAAACAAAACACAAAAAGGAAACTAAATATTTCTGCTGTGCAAAAAAAATATTGTTCTAAGAAACGGGTTGTGTGCAAGGAGACCGCTCTATATGATGTCAGATACAAATTCTTGGCCCATGACCTTAAGGAAGCTGAACATCAACTAATACCTGGGTCAGGTCCAAAATGCATTACTAACTTCTTATGAAGCTAGAGTTCCCACAGACCTGTGTGTCATATGACTATTTCCTCTAATGCAACATGAAATACAAATTGACCTGCCAATGCCAGAGTATCACTGTAGCTGTGTTTCAACAATATACCAACCATTTCTCATGCAGGAAGAAACTACCACTTGAAGCACATAGGTATCCATGGCTGATGAGCAGTCATAGCCTATTTAAAGTCATGTGGTGTAAACAAAGGAACATTACTAACACCACTTCGGATTACCCAAAGCTGGAGCTTTAAAACACTAGTTTGCTTGTCACTTTTAATTATGTTTGGCTTGGTTACCTTCTAGTTTGGACTGGTAATCAGTCTTGCCATTGTCTATAGTTGGTTTCACTTTCCGGTTTCCTAATACTGTGAGATTTGCTTTATAAGAACCGCAAAGGACTGGTTTTAAAAAACATTTTACTAATATATCTGTTGAGGGTGGAACCATATTTGTGTTAATGCAAATATGTAAATAAATGTTTTGTTTTAATTTTACTAGACTTGTTTTGCAACTTTATTTGGTCGCAGAATTTCCAATTTTGGGTCACAGAATTTCCAATTTTGGGTCGCAGAATTTTGGAACCAATTTTGCAAAAGAATTGGGGCCCTGGTCATAGGTGACTACAGTAGAGCACTGTGGCATTTTGGATGCAACCTTAACTACAGCTGTATTATGGCGCAGACTTGAACGAAATTCTCCTCCCCCACTTACACACACACACACACACACACACACACACACACACACACACACACACACACACACACATACACACACAAAGGGTAACACAAACGTGCAGTCGGTGGTACTGTTTCCCTGGCCGCCCTGGGGTGGAAAATCAAGGCTGACACCGAACTGATGGCTTCCTGGCCCATGGACAGGGAGCCATCTTGTAAGTCTCACAGGCTAGGTACGGCCAAGAGCACAACAAATGTGTGGGTGGCCAGCCCAACATGCTCCCAGAGCCCCACCCTTCCATGACAGCCAGCAATGGTGACCAATGAGGCACAGCCATGGCAGCCCCCGGCCTGGGTCGGTTTGGCTGTGCAGGATCAGACGTGCTAGCCCGCTGTAGTCTGGGCAGGCGGGCCTTAGCCCGGGCTGTGACCTTGGGGATTTTCCGACGTCACCGCTTGGGCTAGCTGCCAACACAGCGGGCTAGTACGTCTGATCCCACACAGGCACACACCCCTCCCCTAGAAAGAATTAGATAATAACCACAGAAACCCAATTGTTCGGTCATCCTTGATGGAACTAAAGCACTACAGTAACAAAGGAAATAGGGGCTCAGGTAATCACACATACTAGATAATAGTGTATGGGGAATCCCGTCTGTCAGGAATAACAGAGGACGCTTTAACTTGTCTGTAAAATTCACACAAACACACACCAGCTAGAAGCACTTGGACCACACCATTACATTCTTAAACTAAACCACAGCATAATGATGTTTGTCATATATATAAAATACACCACGTACAGTGTCTCCATACTATTTTTTTCCTGCATTCAGCAACTCACTGGTCACTGTCAATACAGTTTCCATAAGAGGTAGAATATTTGTTGATTATGCATGGCTCATGGACCATCAACAGTGGTACAATGCTCTTTTCTAATCATGATTTGGAATCAGCATCAGAATTGAGGAATACTGCTAGTCCACAAGCACGAGGGGGGGAGGAGGGAGAAATAAAGCTTTCAGGAAAAGTAGCAGTCTAATTTACTGCATCTCTTACAAGCTAGACATTGTGATTTATGCAACCGTGTATGAAACATTTCAACTTTTTTTTTTTTAGAGAAGAAATGGCTCCACTTGGCCAGCCAAGAAGTTTTAGATAAAAAATAAATTTAATTATTTTGTGCTGACTGCAGAACTTATATATATAAAAGAGTTTAGGGCAGATAATAAAGGTAGCAAAAGTACTGCATCTGGGACAGGACTTCCAGAAGCAAAGTGGTTTGGCCTGCAGAGTTGCAACTACAATGTTTCTCATAACCTTCTATTCGCTACTCTTCTTTTTCTCTAGTGAACACAGGGGTGGGAGGCTTTCATTTTTATTTTTGTGTTTTTAAGGGGTTTTGGGGGGGATGCGGTGTGTGTTTTATGAGGGTGGGGGGCAAGGGGATTAGGTTAGGGAGGAAAGGGCCAACCCCCTTGGTGGGAGGATGGGGGGTGGCCCTTGGGGAGGGTGTAGCAGGCCTCCGCATGAGAGGGGGGGCATATTTTAGGCATGAGAGAGGGGAGACTCCTGGTGAGAGGGAGACTCAGGATGGGGAAATGGGGATGGGGGGAGGGTTGGAAAGTGGGGGGGAGGGTGGGTTCTGCCCCCTGGTGAGATGGGGGGGCATTGCCCGAATAGTAAGAAAGGGGGACTCCCGGTGAGAGGGGGAGACCCAGGGAGAGGGGAGGAGGGGAGGGATATTTTGGGAAAGGAGATACGGTATGGGAGGGGGATCTCCCTTATGACCTGGACGGGACAGAAGGGGAGGGGGGCTGGGGAGGCAGTCGGGGGGGGGATGGGCGCAGCTATTGGGGTTGTGACAGGCCAGGGGAGACATGGTCTCAGGGGGTGGGAGTGGTAAGACTGGACAGATGCTTAGTGCATGTCCCACTTACCCCACCCCCAGCAGGAGAACAGATGGAACTTGGTCAGGGGGTCCACAACCCGGTTTTGGTGCTGTTAAATGTGAGATCGATGCCAAATAAGGCAATAACGGTCCAGGAGGTAGTCCTGGATTGTGCCACCGATCTCACATGTATCACGGAAACCTGGCTAGACAATGAATCGGGGCCTATTTTGGCTGATATTATTCCAGCTGGGTATTCGGTGCAGCACCATCCGCGGTCAGAGGGATGGGGGGGGGGCTAGCTATGATTTTTAAAGATGGTTGGTCTGTGAGGAGGTATCCAGTGTGATCCATGATAGGCTCTGAAGGTCTCCATCTTGTGTTTGATTTGGCGGGAGACAGTTTGGGAGTGCTGCTGGTATACCGTGCACTTACCAGTATGGCAGCCTCCCTGCATGCTATGGCAGAAGCAGTGTCGGAGGTGGTGTTGTGGTCCCCAAGGACAATAGTCTTGGGGGACCTCAACATACACACCGATGCTGCTCTCGGGGGAGCCGAGCAGGAGCTCATGGCCGCCATGGCAACCATGGGCCTGTCCCAGAGGGTCAATGGTCCAACACATATTGGAGGACATATCTTGGACCTCATGTTTTGCACTGCCCTTGAGGTGGGTGCTCCATTAATGGGGGAGGTATCAGCTGTGCCCTTGTCATGGATGGATTATTATCTTCTGCAGACCTCCCTTCTAGCACATGTCTGCCCCTGGAAGGGTGTGGAACCTATTAGGATGGTCCGTCCTGGAGGCTGTTGGGCCCAGTGCGGTTTCTAGGTGCTCTGGGGGAAGATACCCTCTGACCTTGACGACCGTCTCATCGATGACCTCTTTAGGCTGTGGAACATCTTGCTGACGGAGGCTATCAATAAGATGGCCCCCAGGCATCCGCTGCCCAGGCGGAGGCTTCGCAGACCTCCCTGGTTTTCTGAGGAGCTGCGGATGCTGACGCGAGATGGGCGACAGTTGGAACGACGGTGGCATCGTTCTCGTACTGAAGCCAATAGATTGCGGCATAGAGCTAGTTTACGAGCCTATGCCGTGGCTATGCGGGCAGCAAACAGGGAGTTCTTTGCTGCCCTCATAGCATCCGCTAAATTCCATCCAGCGAAGCTGTTCCAGGTTGTGAGGGGGCTGGTCAGTCCGGTATCCCTCAACCCTGGAGTCAAGTCATTGTCTGCCCGTTGTGGCATTTTTGTGGATTATTTTGCTGATAAAATAGTTGCATTCACCATGACCTCAATGCCGCACTTAATACAGTAGAGAAGGTAGAGGCTGTAGAAGCCCCAGCGTGTCCAATTTTGTGGGATCAATTTCAGTCGGTGACATCCGCTGATGTGGTGGGTGTGCTTGGGGCGGTTCGAGCCACATCTTGCGAACTAGATCAATGGCCATCCTGGCTGGTTAAGAGCTGCCGGGAGATAATGGGGCCATTGCTGGCTGGGGTGGTCAACGCCTCCCTTCAGGAGGGCAGAGTGTCGGGCTGCCTCAAGGAGTCGGTGGTATGGCCTCTGCTCAAGAAACCATCGTTTGATGTTGACTCCCTTGCCAGCTATTGGCCTGTCTCTAACCTTCCTTTTTTAGGGAAGGTTATTGAACGGGTAGTGGCTCAACAGCTTCAGGAGCATCTTGACCATGTTGGTTATTTTGATCCTTCTCAGTCTGGCTTTCGTTGGGTCATGGCACTGAGACAGCACTTGTGGCTTTGGTGGATGATCTCCGTCGTGAGAAGGATTGGGGTCGTTCGATCCTACTGATCCCTGTTAGATCTTTTGGCAGCATTTGATACCGTTGACCATGAAATGTTGGTGGTGCACCTGCGGGACAGTGCGGGGGTGGGCGGGATCGTTCTTGAATGGTTCCACTCATTTCTGACCGGGAGAACTCAGCGGGTGGTGCTCGGTGACTGTTTTTCATCTTACCGAGACCTCTTGTCTGGGGTTCTGCAGGGAACTGTTTTGTCCCCTCTCCTGTTCAACGTGTATATGCAGACGCTCAGCGAGGTGATCAGAGGGTTTGGGGTGAGGTGTCATTCGTATGCAGATGACACCCAACTGCATCTCTCATTTTCGACCAACCCAGGCCCAGCTGTCTTGGTGTTCACCCGGTGTTTGGCAGCTGTGAGGGACTGGATGAGGGCTAACCGACTGCGACTGAATCCTGACAAGACAGAGGTGATGTTACTAGGTAAGTTGGTGGAGGTAACAGCTTCTTCGGTTGATGGTATCTGTCCTCCACTGACTTCCCAGGTATGGAGCCATGGGGTGCTCCTCGATGCGCAGCTCCACCTGCATTTTCAGGTGGAGGCTGTGGCGAGGCGTGCCTTCTGCCAGTTACATCTGTTGTGGCGGCTTCAGTCGTTGGTCTCGGTTCCTGACATGGCCACACTCATCCATGCTTTTATTACCTCTCGATTAGACTACTGTAACACACTCTACATGGGGCTACTTATGGTGACGGCTCGGAAGCTACAGCCAGTGCAGAATGCGGCAGCCCGACTCTTGGTGTGGGTGGGTCGCCAGGAGCACATTGCACCAGTGCTCCGATCTCTGCACTGGCTGCCAATAGGCTTTCGGGTTCGATTCAAAGTGTTGGTTCTACCTATAAAGCCTTGCACGGCCTGGGCCCTGCTTATCTGCGAGACCACCTCACTCCCCGGCTTCTGGACCAGCCCCTGCGGTCGTCCAGGGGCACCATGCTGGAGGTCCCCCGGGTTTCTCAGGGGGGCACGCAGAATAGGGCATTCTTGGTGGCCTTGCCACGCCTCTGGAATTCCCTCTCGGCGGGGGCCCATTTGGCCCCCGACCTCCCAGCCTTTCGTAGGAATTACAAGACCTGGCTGTTCCGTCAGGCATTTGGCGAGGGAGAGGGGTAAGGGTGGATGGGGAGATTGGTGAAGGTTGGGGTGTGTTTCTTTTTACTATTGTTGGTATTATTATTTTATGATGTTTTAATTTGTTGCGAAATATTTTATATTTGTATTTATATTTGATGCTGTTAGCTGCCCCGGGCTGCCTGTGGCAGGAGGGGCGGGGTACAAAATTTCTTAAATAAATAAATAAAATGCAAACTACTACACCTTGTAGTTGGTAGAAAGCAACCCTACCCCATCTCATCTGAACATCCTGCAGCAGGGATGGGGAACCTTTCCTCTTCTGTGAGGGCCACTTTGAAAATTAATACAAACTCCAAGGGCCACACAGAAGTTGGAGGGGTAGTGGTAAGGGGTGAGGTCAGAAACAGAGCCAGTGTGGTGTAGTGGATAAAGTGCTAACTCACTTGGACCTGGGAGAAGAAGTCGCAACTTCTCAGCCTCAGTTCCCCATCTGTAAAATGGGAATGTGTGTGTGTCTGTCTTTCCATGTGTTCCCCTCATCCTTGCCCATCTTAGATTGTAAGCCCACTGGGCAGGAACCTGTCTCCAAAATCTGAGACTGTAAAGTGTTCTGTATGTGTAGTACTGCTATAGAAATGGTTAATGGTAATAGAACGAGAACTGTCCAGGCCATGGATCTGTTCCTTGTGCTTGTATGCATACTCATCTCTGGTTGTTAACAAATGAGATGTTGCCCCACTTTTGTTTCTATTAGCCCCAGATTCACCTTCTTGTTTGTCGTGGAACTGCCAGATGTTCGCCCCGAGGCTACTCCATACGGTAATAACCCTGGAAATGCAGAGCCTGACGTGGGCAAATTTGGGCAATGCGCTGCCCCGGGACCACTTCCTGTGTGTTGGGGAGAACACATGGGGCAACCTCCCTGTTTGCCCTCATCTGTTGGGGTGTGTGCATGTGTTGAACACCGTGGAGTCACGAGTGCTGGCCTCAACCATCATGTGAGCAACTGCAACTCTTATGGTGGAGAGATTGGGGGAGGGAGGCACAGGCAGACTACAGCAGGGAGAATATCTGCCTGTCTGTTTTGGTTCCGCATGGAGCCTGCAGGTGACGGCTGTTGGTGAACCCCACAGAGCACCCATGGGCTCGGGGGGGGGAGGGGGGCCCTCATCTCTCATTTGTTAACACCCTCTGCCACCTTATCATAAGCTTGCTTTTCAGTGTATGGGGGTAGGAAGTGAATCCAGGAGCCAAATCCAGGAAGTGGAAAAGGGCCACATAAAAAATCTTTTTACAGGGTCAGAGGGACTCTGTGGGATTTAGCTAGCTTTCATTGTGAGATACCTTCTGCTGAGGATTTCAGTATTTAAAAAGCCTGCCATTTTAATTACAGTATAACTTCAATATAACCAGCCTCCATGGGACTGTCAAAGAATATGTTATCACAGTATTTATTTATTTTAACAATTTGTATCCCGCCCCTCCTGAAACCAGCTTGGGGCGGCTAACAATCTTAAAATATAAAAAAACAA
Organism: Sphenodon punctatus; assembly: GCA_003113815.1. Taxonomy (NCBI): domain Eukaryota; kingdom Metazoa; phylum Chordata; class Lepidosauria; order Sphenodontia; family Sphenodontidae; genus Sphenodon; species Sphenodon punctatus. The sequence continues at coordinate 2,698,707 of QEPC01008745.1, forward strand.
TCATAAAAATATTATAAAATGCTCATAAAACCAGAACAATTAAAACATGGCTAGGGAACAATAAAACAAACAATACAATAAATAAGGGTGGAGGGGGATAAAAACCCTACCCCCCTCCCAGAGACTTGGGCGAACAGCCAGGTCTTACAATTTCGCCGGAATGTTAAAAGGCTTGGAGCCAGGCGAGCTTCCTCCGGGAGGGAATTCCAAAGGCGCGGCCTGGCAACCGAGAATGCCCTCTCCACTGTAGGCCCCCGCTTGACATGGGGGACCTCCCAGCAGACCGAAGGAGCCGCTCTGGGCTGCGGAGGGCGAGGCAGTCCCTGAGGTACGAGGGGCCCAGGCTGTGAAGGGCTTTATAAATCAATACCAATACCCTGAACTGGGCTCGGCTTGCTATTGGCAACCAGTGCAGAGTCCAGAGCACAGGTGTTATGTGCTCCCGACGACCCGCCACCGCATTCTGCACTAGTTGCAGCCTCCGAACCAGGAACAAGGGCAGCCCCATGTAGAGCGCATTGCAGTAGTCCAGCCTCAAGGTGACGAAGGCATGGATGAGGGAGACCAGGTGCGGGCCGGAGACGTACAGATGCAGCCTCCTCACCAGATATAGCTGGCGGAAAGCGGCCTTCGCCACTACCTCCACCTGCTGCTCCAGGCGGAGATCTGCTTCCAATATCACCCCCAGACTCCGAACCTGCTGAGCTATAGGAGGGCGAACCCCCCCAATAAGGGGGGCCGTCACCTCCCTCGCTCTCCCTACCACCATCACCTCCGTCTTATCGGGGTTGAGCTTCAGTCTGCTCTGCCACATCCACTCTGCCATGGCATCCAGACACTGGGACAGCAACAAGATAGCAGGGTCTGAGTCAGCTGAAAAATAGAGGTACAGCTGAGTATCATCAGCATATTGGTGACATCGCACCCCGAACCCTCTCACAACCTAACCCAAGGGCTGCATATATACATTAAATAGCAATGGAGACAGAATAGAACCCTACGGAACGCCGCAGGATAAAGCAAGATGTTTCTGTTCCCAACACTACCCGCTGGCTTCTCCCCGAGAGGAATGAGCGGAACCATTCAAGAACAGTCCCGTCCAGACCCCCCCAGGTCACGCAGCCGCCTCAACAATAGCCCATGGTCCACGGTGTCAAAAGCGGCCGAGAGATCTAGCAGGATGGGAAATGTTGAACATCCTGCATCCATCTCCCGGCAGAGATCGTCGACCAAGGCCACCAATGCTGTCTCGGTGCCATAGCCGGAACCCAGATTGAAAAGGGTCCAGGAAACCAATGTTATCTAGATGCACCTGGAGCTGGATCGCCACCACCTGCTCAATAACCTTCCCTAAAAAGGGAATGTTAGAGACAAGTCAGTAGCTGGCGAGTGCGTCCATGTCCAATGATGGTTTCTTCAGCAGGGCCTCTTTGACCACAGCCTCTTTGAGGCTAGGCGACAGCCCCCTCTGCTGCAGGGACGCATTAACCACCCTCGCCAGCACCGTCCCCAACATCTCCCTGGAGGCTTTCACCAGCCAGGATGGGCACGGATCGAGTTCACAACTGGTGGCTCTCACAGACCCCAACACATCCACCGCATCGGCTGGTGTCACTTCCTGAAACTCCCCCGACAAAGTTGGATCGGACGGAGCCTCCATCACCTCATGCTCTCCACCTACTGCCCCTAATTTGCTGCTCATTTCTGTTAAAGCGATCATTTTACGGCTAATTCTTGCTACTGGGATAATTAAAACTGAGGGGGGCATGGGTCTGTTATAGTGAAATTATACCAGATTTACTTTCATTCCTATAGCACTTAGAAACCCCAAATAAAGGTCAAGATGACAATCATTATAAAATTAGAATGACAGAGTCTCTACAGTAGAACAGATTCATAGTATTTAAGACAGGAAGGTATTACTATGATCATCTAGCCTGACCTACTCTATAGCACAGGCCAACTGAATTTCCTCCAGTTATTACTAACAAGTGCAAAAAGGCTTTATTTGGATAAAGCATCTCTTTCAGATGGTCTTCTAGCCTTGACCTGAAAACTGAAGCCAATTCATCTGCCCATCTGTTTGGTTTGGTGGACACCAGACGTTCACCTTTGGACCACCCCACAAGATGTCATCACCACCACAAATGTGGAGGACACAATTTCTGTGCTAGGAGCAGGGTTGAGCAACGGGTGCCCACAGGGCCGCATCTCATACGTTAGGGTTTGCCAGTGGACAGTTCTGTCAGCACCATATAGGTCTGGCTATTGCACCCTGTTCAGCTGACAAGTAGCTCCAGGTGGAGGGAGATCAGCTCACAGCTGAGTGGGGTGCTCTAGTGCTGTCTCCGATAGAAAGGGGGGGTCACGGCAAGGGAAGGCACTGCTCTCCTGAAATCTCCTCTCCTCAGAAATGGCAGAATAGTCATCCTCCTCCTCCCTCCAGGAGCAGGTTGGGGAGGGAACACAACCCCTCCGGTCCCATGACCCTGACTACCCCAATTCAGCCTCGTCTCCAGATCTCTGGCTGTTCTTCACTTCTCCAGTCTATATCACAGCCCTTGGCCAGGCACAATCCATCCTCTAACCTCTTTCTAGTTGAGCGCCAGGTGCAATCCTCCTGGCTTCTAGGCACCCTTACGGCAGGCACAAGATCTTCCCAAGTCTCCAGCTCAGTACTGCGTTCAACATCATCTAATCACAGCCTCTACTCGCTCTCAGGTTCTCTGGACTTAGTCTGTCATACACTCCTCAGCATAGGTTCAGCGTTGGTCAGCTCTTCTGCTGGAGCTCTGCCTCCAGATGCAAACTGCTTCTTTCTGCTTCCTTCTTATGTAGCCAGACTGGGTGTGGTCACTCCTCTGGTCTCTGCAACCTTAAAGGGGCAGAAGCCTCCCCATATCTATTATGCTGCTGCTTGGTCTTCCTGCTCTTACTGGGCTGGCTCTGCCAAGCTGAAGTCAGTCAGCACCCAGCCTTTCCATGTGTCTTCAGGCTGGCACTCCACACTCTCTTAAAGGCACAACAGTCCTATTAGGCTGTACACGGCCACAAACACTTAACTCCAAAGACTCATGGGCTCCGATTGAGAGAAAGGTATTTGGTTTATGTGGATGTACAGAGATTATCAAACAACTCCAGTTGCAAATAACTTTCATTTCTGCAAGGGTTTCTGTTCATATGGGAAAGTGAAAAGCAGTGCTCCTTCCTCAGAATGATGGGAACAAGAACTTTTCAGAGAGAATAAAGCACTGCTGTCCCATACTAAACATCCCCCCTAGTCCATATATGTCTAGTTAATTGAATCTGGCAGTAGTATTGGAGCACAGCTACTCAGGGTTGCCAGAAGTGGGTTTGTCTGGCTCTTTCCCCCTTCCATTCCCAAAATAGAACACTGGTGTGATCCAGCAAGAAGCCAGGCTGTGGCTTGGTGGTGGTGTGTGTGTGGAATATTGTGGGGTTTTTTAAAAAAGAGGGGGGAAATTGATCCAGGGCCAGCTCAGGGCAGCCACCCTGGGCCCCGTTCTTGGGATGGGGGCCCTCGGGGCCCCCCTGAGTCTCGGCCAGGGAGTGAGGCCAGGAGAGGCGGAGCCTCTTCCTCTCACTCCCTGGCCAAGTTCAAGGCAGGCAGTGCAGGAGACCAGCGGGAGTGAGGGAGAGGCAGAGGCCCCGCCTCTCCCTTACTCCGTGCGTGGCTCCCTCTGCTACCTGTCTGTCTTGGCCAAGGGGAATGTGGGAGAGGTGGGGCCTCTGCCTCTCCCTCATTCCCCCTGGCTGAGACTGACAGGCAGTGGAGGGGGACAGCGCGGTGGCAGATTGAATATTTTCCCCCTTCCATTCTTGAAATATAACACTAGTGTGAGCCAGTAAGAAGCCAGGCTGTGAGAGAGGCAGAGNCTGTCTTGGCCAAGGGGAATGTGGGAGAGGTGGGGCCTCTGCCTCTCCCTCATTCCCCCTGGCTGAGACTGACAGGCAGTGGAGGGGGACAGCGGGAGTGAGGGAGAGGCAGGGGCCTCACCTCTCCCACACTCCCTGGCAACTTCCAGTGGCGAAGGGCAGCGCGGTGGCAGATTGAATATTTTCCCCCTTCCATTCTTGAAATATAACACTAGTGTGAGCCAGTAAGAAGCCAGGCTGTGAGAGAGGCAGAGGCCCCACCTCTCCCACATTCCGCTTGGCCAAAACACTGACAGGCAGCGCCGCAGCGCCCACCCGAGCCGACGAGCGGGCCCAGCGTGGGGCCCAGGCAGGCAGCAATGGAGGCGACGGATCCTGTAAGTGCCCCCGAAATGGCTGAGTTTGGGGATGGATGGAGGGGAGTGCCTCTCCACCCATCCTCGAGCCCAGGCCTGGGTAGCGTGCTGCCCGCAGACTGATCTGGGGAGCACCCTCTGAGGCGGGGAGCCAGCAGTAGAAAAAGGCCCCGCATTTCTCCCCTGTCCTGGGCCCCGTAAATTGTAAGGCCAGCCCTGAGTTGATCTAATGAGGTAGAAGAGTTGGCTGCTGAGGAGCAGCAGGACTGACAAGGGAAGGGACCAGCTCCTTGTTAATCACATGAGGGACCTGTATAAGGATAGTGGAAAGGAGCGATCAGGTAGCCTCTCCATGCACCAGGAGAAAGAGATCAGCTGGCAGAATTGTCCACAACATGATTTGCAGAAAAGGATGGAGACGATGGACAAAGTGGGCCCCCATCACCACCACTACCACATTCATCACCATCAACAAAAGTTCAGGGAGGTCAGTGCTGTCAGCCACATTCTGTTTACAGGCCCAGACATTGGTTTTGATGTGGGAAGCTTCCCAAGTAAATATAAGTGCCCATTTCAATCCTTATTAAAAAACTGTTCACTATTACACCCAGTTTTGTTCCAGTATCTCCCTGTTAAACAGCTGGAGTCCCTGTAATAAATTTTATGGATGAACCCTTGGTTGGCAATCCATTACAATATGAACTGCCTTGCAGAGAGATTATGTGGTTGCCATGTTGGTCCCAAGTGGCAGAGAGGGAAGCAAACTAGTGCAAATGTTATCTTTTATTGGACCAACTGCTGTTGGTGGAAATAAGCAAGCTTATAAAAGTAGCAAACCTAGCTAGTGGGACTCTCGAATCTCAACCCTCCTGAAGTAGTGGAGAGTGGTAGCAACCCCACATACAGACAAAAAATTGTTTCATTTTAGTCTCCCAAACTTTAAAGAGGAATAATTATTGAACAGCAAAATTTTTAGTTTAGACATTTTGTATGTGTGATCCACAGCGGTGTACGTACACTAAGGCAAAGCTTTGTGTGGTTTACTGGATCACTGAATTATAACACATCAGAGTTTTAATGAAAGGGAAAAAAACCTCAGAGTTTGGGACCTTTTTGACCTGCTCTAGCTATATCTTTTTAGCTTCGTTTGTACTGAAAATACGCATACAGCACATTTTCTAGGCCTAGTTTGTGATTTGTACCTGCATTTTTTACTAGGAGTTATAATTTCAAAGTCAAACATCTGATTACAGACAGAAATGATCTGCTTTTGAGCCTGGGTGCTTTGCTGCCTTACTGGCGATTGATCTACTCAGCTTTGATGTCACAATGGGTAACAGATATGACACTAACTCCACGTTAGCACTGATTTAACATTTCTAAATTCTTATGCATGTTGCAGGGCTGCATAGGGCACCAATATAGTCCTGCAACACGCATAAGAAATGTTAAGATGATGTTAAATTGGAGTTAGCATCATGTCTGTTTTCACCCATAGACTCCCCTTGCACAGGGAGATCTTGAGCAGCAGAGATGGCAGGAGATGCAGAACAGCAAAATGGGAAAGGGGGGAAGCCGGGAGTTGGGGTGTTGAGGGGGCAAGCTGGGAGAGAGCAGTGAGAGAGGGACTGATGTAGGGCAGGAGGGAAACTTTAAATAACCAAGCGACTAAGACAAATAGTCTATATTAATTAAAGGTAAATAATCATTGTTCTGATGCTGCAACTCATGTGTTTAGATCTTCTTTTGTACAGACTTCCATGTCTACTATATACAAAGTGTTTGCCTTCTGAAAATTCAGTATTCACTTACTTGTTCATCATATTCTTACAATTCTGTCAATTAAACATATGGAAAGATCACAGTATTTCAGTGACCACAAAAGGGCAGCAGCTGGTAATACTGGGGCCTTTAATATCAGTCACTGAAAAAAAAAAATTCCCCTTCAGGTTATCTAAACACTTTCATTACCAACAATGCAATAAAAGTAAATTCAAGAGTGCTTATTACATTAATTATGCTAGCTGCATTACATACTCTGAAGCAGTATTCCGCAAGATATATATAGGATACAATGCACTAAGTAAACTAATGTTCCAACTACCCCCAGATGCTTAATGAAACCTTAAAATATTTAATAGTACAGTAAAACGTTATATTAGTAGCATTTTAACATCTTACGAATTAGACCTGAAGGGCATTTTGAAAAATGCTCGTGAAATCTAATTACTCCTAATATTCCCTGATAAACTGTCTCATAGGAGATCTTACTGTTAAGGAATAAAAAGACAAGTGGATAATTTCAGCATGCATTAAGTCACGTACTTTATTCAAACATCTCACAGATGTTATATATACGCATGGGTAGAAAAGTTTGCACACAAATTCACATGAATATCAATTTAACCACTAAGGCAATTCATAGGTCATTAATAAACTAAAACAAGAATAGAGAAGCTACAGAGTGAGGGTCAAATCTGGGCCAGGGATGTATTTATTTGGTTCTTTTCCAATCCCTGGATCCAGTCAATGAATCCAGTCTCTACCCGCAAGCACTGAAAGAGTGAGCTTAGAGGTGGGAGTGGAGATAAGGGCAGGCATTCAAGGATCAGGAATGGATCCACGAAGTAGACCCTTCCCTTCCTTTGCCCATCATGAGCAAACACCCTAGGCACCCTTGACCCCAACATCTCTCTGGCCCTTGAAGCTTGTACTAATTTTCAACATGGCCCACAGGAGCGCAAAGGTGTCCATCTCCTCTTCTAAAATACAGTGAAATTTAAATACTCAGCGTAAGTATCACTGATCTGATAGATAGTCTTCATAGAGCATAAACACATTTTTATGAGTGTTTTTTTTATAATATTGGTGTATATTGTTAATGTAAAATCAATTTAAAAATATCTAATGAGCTAACCTATTAAATCTTAGACCAAAAGCTGATGGTTTAACAGAGTAGTTAAGGTGAAGATTAACAAACTTGAACGCCAAAAATTATGAACTATTCAATCTCAGACCAAAAAACCTATGGTTAAACAGAGGGTCTTTTTAAATGGGATGCAACCATGCATGGCCACCTATCTACCATCCACCCAACTGATGATGTGAAGGTGGTGTGGGTGAATGCGCGCTCCCGTGACCCATGCAGCACCGACTCATGGCCACTCACTGAGCACTGGAGAAAAAGCTGGAGTGCCCTACGTGGGGGGAAGGCAAAATTATGCGTGGGGACAGGCACCCATGCATCCCTGGCTCACTTGAACTGGGGCACCCACCCACGCCAGTGGACAGGTTCTTGGCCTCGCTGCCTCCCCATCCCACCCTAAGTCCTACTGGGAACTCTTAAAGGGGTAATGGCTTCCTGTATGAGTTGCTCTGGGGACTGGTCCATGGTGGTGGGAGTGCATGTAGTTTGCCTGCGTGGATGCGGTGGCCACCCAGGGAGCTGCCTATTAGAATCCCGCCCCACTCACTCCATGTGTGAGTGCTCTGCAGCTGTACCACACAGTAAACATGCCCCCACTAGCCTTGCTCGTTTAAAAACACTCAGAGTTGTTAAGATTAACAAACTTGAGCTCCATCTTAACTCTCACACCATGAAAGCAGTAAAGACTTTGTACAGTCTAACTTATTGTGCTTGCTTATAATTTAGACTCCATGAACCAGCAGTTTGACTGGGTCTCCCAGTCCTTTCCCTCTGTCCCCTGCCCATCTGTCGACCCGACATAGCATCACATGTCACCACTCAGGTTGAAGGCAACAGGGAAGTGTGAAAACCACAATGTCTGCTATCTCCACTGCAAGTACGGCTATGGGTGCAGGAGAATGGAGGGCTCAGCGTTGGCAATACTGCTGGATAGTGTCCATTTCCCCTCCTCCTGCACTCACTCTCCTTGTTGCCCTAAATCCCTGTTGCCCAGTTATCCAAACCTGGAGCCTTTGGAGCAGGTGAAGTTGCCCATATGCAAATGCCCGTTCCTGCCACATATTTGCAATGGAACAGTGCCACAATGCAGGTGATTCTAGGAGGGGAGCAACTGCTTTTTCACTAATCCTTTTTCCAGCAAAGTGGTACAGGAGTGGTCACTGTTGAAAAATGATTCTGGGTGGGGTTATTTCCTCCACCCCTGCACCCATTCTCCTTGGCTCACTGCATCCTGATGCTCCAGTGGCGGCAGTTGTGTATACAGCAATGGGTTTTCCTGCAACATACTGTTTTTGTAGTGGAACAGTACACTGACTCTTCTCAATCTAGATTCAACAAACCTGCAGCTCCTTTCTTGCTCTGACACTCTGAACTATGGCTACACATTTGCTGTCTCTGGTATAAGGATGCTTGTTTACAGAGAAAATCCTCCTCCAGTATTATCTGACCAAAGTCACCTATAGGATTCCTCTAAAAACAGTCTTACCGTGTTGGGACAGCAATTGCAGCAATTGGGGCTGGAGACAGAAAGGTAGTCCTTACACCCCAACTACTACTAGTCCCCAATCCCAGTATTCTGGACAGCGTGAGGCCAATCATCACGTGGGTGCAGAAGAGATGCCTTAACTCACAATTTTCATTATTTTGGGAGTTCGTGTGTGTTAATTTTTGCCTCTTAATCTGTTAAACTGTAGGTTTTTTGGTCTAAAAATTGCTCAGATTTTAAAAATAATAATGCACTAGACTCTCCGCCCCTCCCCCCCATGCTGCCGCAGGACCAACCTGGGCCATAAGATGTCCCACATTATCTTCCCACCCACCTATTCCCACAGTGATCCCCCATCCACCCAGCCCTGCACAGATGCTTCCCCCCCTTGATACCTAATCCCATCCCCCACTAGGCCTGAGATGAGAGCAAATGTTCCCGTTCCACAGGGAACTCTTGCAAGTGTTTGTTGGTACTTCATCAGTCTCCAGCAATTCTGTGCTTCTATCATTGTCAATATCAGCACCTGCGATTTTTCATCACTTTCCTGCATTTTTCGTAATTTTTCCTCATTTTTTGTCACTTTCCAGGACTTTTACAGGAATTTTACATTGACTGGCAAAAATTGAGATCTTTGGCAGCTGGATCCATTATTTCACCCTTCTACAAATATCTGATTCCTTGTGGACGCAAATCTCAGGCAAGCATTCACCAGGCTGAGATTTCAGTCCATGCCCACGGAAGTCCTGCTTGGTAGATATCAAGCCATCCCATTTACAGAGTGGACATGTCCATGTGGGGGTGGGATTGAGTATATAAGCCACTATTTAATCATTTGCCCTTTGTATGATAGGCATTAATTGGCTGGGATCCCGATAGGCCTAAGATTCAGCAGTTGATTTATATCCTGGGGGATTCTGATCCAGTGAGAACTAAAACGGTGGCCATTTTTGCATTTAGATGTGAGACTATTCGTAGAAAGATTATACACAGTCTACCCGGGGGATTTTGTAGTCTAGATGGAGAGGCACCTTTGACTTAGATGGGGAGGTGGCTTCTAAGTTGCTCATATTTGTTTATATATTCATACATATGTTATATTTTATATTATTATTGCCTTGATATTAGGGCTGTATTGGTGTTTATAGGAGGGGTATATTTTGGATGATTTATGGCTATGTTCAATGTCGGGATGAATGATTTGTATGTTACGACGTTGTGCACACATTGTGGTAGTACACATTGTACTACTTATATGAAAACCTTTTATTTTGTGTTTTGTTGTGATAGCTATGGGGCTAAACAATATTCAATAAATAAATAAATAAATAAATAAATACAATAGTTTTACAGCACTATTACATCAATTTTAAGCACTTTCCCAGCACTCATCCATCTCCACACCTCCTGCTGGTGCACGCAGTGCACACACGGGGCTTGGGATTGGCCCTGTAGCAGCTCTGTTCAACTATGAAAAATAACTACAAATGGCAAAAACAGCGGAAAAGCTTATAAGTTTTCACATTGTGTGAATAAAGGCAAATGACCTATTTCTGATGGAAACAGCACTTGATTTAATTTATTTATATAAAATTTATATCCTGCCTCTCCTGCCTACAGGGCAGTCCGGTGCGGCGAACAACAATATAAAAACAAAACAATAAAACAATTTTAAACAGTTAAAAATACAAATACGGGGGGGGGGGGGGGGGGGGA
>QEPC01008745.1:2709982-2766231 GCA_003113815.1 Sphenodon punctatus
GAACCCAGATTGAAATGGGTCAAGGAAACCGATGCTGTCAAGATGCGCCTGGAGCTGTAGTGCCACAGCCCGTTCAATAACCTTCCCTAAAAAGGGACGATTAGAGACCGGTTGATAACTGGCGAGTGCGTCCACATCCAACAATGGCTTCTTCAGCAGGGGGCACACCACAGCCTCCTTGAGACTTGAGGACAGACTCCCCTGCCGAAGGGACGCGTTGATTACCCTCGCCAGCACCATCCCTAACGTCTCCTTGGAGGCTTTTATTAACCAGGACGGGCATAGATCTAATTTGCAACTAGTGGCTCTAACAGACCCCAGAACATCCACAGCATCGACTGGTGTCACTTCCCAAAACTCATCCCATAAAGATGTACCAGATGGGGCTTCCATCACCTCCCACTCTCCCTCTACTGCCCCTAATCCAGTGTCGAAGTTACTCTGGATCCGAGCGATCTTGTCTGCAAAGTAGATGGCAAACTCTTCACACCGGGCCTGGGACAAGTCCCCGTCTAGGCAGAAGGAGGACGGACTGACCAACCCCCGCACCACCCGGAACAGCTCCGCTGAACGCAACAAGGGGGGCAAAGAACTCTTTCTTTGCCGTTCTCACAGCCTCAAACATAGGACTGCAAATGGGCCCTATTGAAAAGTCGATCGGATTCAGTGCAAGTCCGATGTCAGCATCCCTCAAGTCGCCTACCTGCCTGCTTCATACACTGCAGCCCCTCAGTAAACCAAGGTGCCCTGCGGTGACGAGACAGAGGTAGGAGACGTCTCGGAGCCACCCTGTCAATGGCCTCCCCGAGCAAGATATTCCACGCTCGGACAAGTTCATCAACAGAGTGGCCGTCAAAGTCTAAGGATAAATCCTCCAGGGCTTCCTGGAACTGTTGAGGTTCCATCAGCCTCCGGTCAGTCATCAGCAACCTACTGGTCCCTTCCCATTTTGGAGGTGGTGTACTGAGAGACCGGCCCGTAGGAGGTAATCATCCGACCATGACAAGGGCATAACCTTCACATCCCCCACTACTGGATCACCCGCCCCAAGACCAGACCAGAACATCAGGTCAAGGGTATGCCCCCCCACGTGAGTCGGGCAGTTGACAACTTGGGACAAGTTAAGGTCATATGTTCAGGTCCTGGTGACAAGAAGGTTTGGGAATTAGCTGGTTGGGGTGATGGGAGAGGGCAGGGTGAGGGCATATTTGTAGGGTCAGGCATGTGTGTGAGGAGTCTGGGAATGGACTGTATGGGTGTGGTACATCTGTACCAATTGGGGCGAGTGGGCATCTATTCAGGCCTGGTGGGTGGACCTGTGCATCAGGGGTGGGGCATCTGTGCTGGGTAGGAGATGGCATCTGTGTGGGGCTAGGTGGGTGGGGGACAGGCCTGAAATGACACATCACAGTACTGGTCAGACCATGACAAAGGCTCTACACCCCTGACTTATTCTAACTGACCCCCCACCTCAAGGCCAGTGCAGAAAACCAAATCCAGTGTATGTCCCTCCTCATTTTGTGGGGCCACAGATGATTTGGGACAGGTCCATGGTTGTCATGGAGGCTATGAACTCATGCCTCGCCCCTCCAAGATTGGTGTCCGTGTGGATGTTAAAATCCCCCAGGACCACTAATCTAGGGGTCCAGAGGATCACATCTGACACCAGATCAGCAAGTGTATGTAGGGATGCCGCCGGGCAATTGGGTGCACGGTACACCAGCAGCACCCCTAATCTGTCCCCGGCCAAATCCAACACAAGATGGAGGCAAAGATCGGCCAAAATAGGGCCTGATTCATTGTCCAGTCAGCTCTCTTTAATACACACGAGGTCGGCGTCCCATTCCAGGATTGTGTTAATCCTGGCTTGTGTTAATCCTGGGGGATTTTAACATCCAAACGGACACCAATCTTGGAGGGGCGAGGCATGAGTTCATAGCCTCCATGACAACCATGGACCTGTCCCAAATCATCTGTGGCCCCACAAAATGAGGAGGGACATACACTGGATTTGGTTTTCTGCACTGGCCTTGAGGTGGGGGGTCAGTTAGAATAAGTCAGGGGTGTAGAGCCTTTGTCATGGTCTGACCAGTACTGTGATGTGTCATTTCAGGCCTGTCCCCCACCCACCTAGCCCCACACAGATGCCATCTCCTACCCAGCACAGATGCCCCACCCCTGATGCACAGGTCCACCCACCAGGCCTGAATAGATGCCCACTCGCCCCAATTGGTACAGATGTACCACACCCATACAGTCCATTCCCAGACTCCTCACACACATGCCTGACCCTACAAATATGCCCTCACCCTGCCCTCTCCCATCACCCCAACCAGCTAATTCCCAAACCTTCTTGTCACCAGGACCTGAACATATGACCTTAACTTGTCCCAAGTTGTCAACTGCCCGACTCACGTGGGGGGGCATACCCTTGACCTGATGTTCTGGTCTGGTCTTGGGGCGGGTGATCCAGTAGTGGGGGATGTGAAGGTTATGCCCTTGTCATGGTCGGATGATTACCTCCTACGGGCCGGTCTCTCAGTACACCACCTCCAAAATGGGAAGGGACCAGTAGGTTGCTGATGACTGACCGGAGGCTGATGGAACCTCAACAGTTCCAGGAAGCCCTGGAGGATTTATCCTTAGACTTTGACGGCCACTCTGTTGATGAACTTGTCCGAGCGTGGAATATCTTGCTTGGGGAGGCCATTGACAGGGTGGCTCCGAGACGTCTCCTACCTCTGTCTCGTCACCGCAGGGCACCTTGGTTTACTGAGGGGCTGCAGTGTATGAAGCAGGCAGGTAGGCGACTTGAGGGATGCTGACATCGGACTTGCACTGAATCCGATCGACTTTTCAATAGGGCCCATTTGCAGTCCTATGTTTGAGGCTGTGAGAACGGCAAAGAAAGAGTTCTTTGCCCCCCTTGTTGCGTTCAGCGGAGCTGTTCCGGGTGGTGCGGGGGTTGGTCAGTCCGTCCTCCTTCTGCCTAGACGGGGACTTGTCCCAGGCCCGGTGTGAAGAGTTTGCCATCTACTTTGCAGACAAGATCGCTCGGATCCAGAGTAACTTCGACACTGGATTAGGGGCAGTAGAGGGAGAGTGGGAGGTGATGGAAGCCCCATCTGGTACATCTTTATGGGATGAGTTTTGGGAAGTGACACCAGTCGATGCTGTGGATGTTCTGGGGTCTGTTAGAGCCACTAGTTGCAAATTAGATCTATGCCCGTCCTGGTTAATAAAAGCCTCCAAGGAGACGTTAGGGATGGTGCTGGCGAGGGTAATCAACGCGTCCCTTCGGCAGGGGAGTCTGTCCTCAAGTCTCAAGGAGGCTGTGGTGTGCCCCCTGCTGAAGAAGCCATTGTTGGATGTGGACGCACTCGCCAGTTATCAACCGGTCTCTAATCGTCCCTTTTTAGGGAAGGTTATTGAACGGGCTGTGGCACTACAGCTCCAGGCGCATCTTGACAGCATCGGTTTCCTTGACCCATTTCAATCTGGGTTCTGCCCCAGCTATGGTACAGACACGGCATTGGTGGCTTTGGCGGACGATCTCCGCTGGGACATGGACGCAGGACGTTCTACATTCTTTGTCCTGCTAGATCTCTCAGTTGCTTTTGATACAGTGGACCATGGGCTGCTGTCGAGATGGTTGTGAGCCCTGGGGGATCTGGACGGGACTGTCCTTGGATGGTTCTGCTCATTCCTCTGAGGGAGAAGCCAACAGGTTGTCCTGGGGGCTGAATCATCTAGCCCCCGGGCCCTGGAATGTGGTGTTCCGTTATTGTTTAATGTATATATGCAGCTCTTGGGGGAGATTGTGAGAGGGTTTGGTGTGCATTGCCACCAATACGCTGATGACACCCAGCTTTCTCTCTCATTTTCAGCTGATCCAGGTCCTGCTGTCTCAGTACTGCCCCAATGTTTGGAGGCCGTGGCGGATTGGTTGCGGCAGAGCAGATTGAAGCTCAATCCTGATAAGACGGAGATGATGGTGGTGGGTAGGGAGAGGGAGGTGCTGGCTCCCCTCATAGAGGGGGGTCCGCCCTCCTGTAGCCCAGCAGGTTCGGAGACTGGGGGTATTATTGGACGCGGACCTCGGTCTGGATCGGCAGGTGGAGGCGGTGGCTAAAGCCGTCTTTTGCCAGCTGTATCTGGTACGGAGGCTGCATCCGTATGTCTCCAGACCTGGCCACCCTCATCCATGCTTTCATCACTTGGAGGCTGGACTACTGCAATGCGCTCTACATGAGGCTTCCTTTGATACTGGTTCGGAGGCTGCAGCTGGTGCAGAACGCAGCAGCTCGTCGCCTTACGGGGTCAAGCCAATGGAAACATATCACACCTGTGATTCGCGTGCTGCACTGGCTGCCTATCGTGTACTGAGCCAGATTCAAGATGCTGGTTTTGATCTATAAAACCCTACATGGCCTTTAGCCCCTCATGCCTCAGGGACCACCTCACCCTCCACGCCCCAGAGCGACTTCTTCGGTCCATCGGGGGCGCCTTTTTGTAGGTCCCCCATGTAAAACGGGGGGCCATGATGGAGAGGGCAGTCTCGGTTGCCGGGCCCCGATTGTGGAACTCGCTCCCATAGGATGCCCATTTGGTCCCGAGTTTGTTGGCTTTCTGCTGGATCTGCAAAACCTGGCTGTTCTCCCAGGCCTTTGGAGGAGGGAAGGGTGGGTCGGGTTAAGAATGGTTGGAGGTTGGGGGGGGGNGGGGGGGGGGGGGGTTGCATGAAGTTTCATTTTTTAATATTTGTATTTTAATTGTTATTTTAACCTATTGTTGTTTCTGTGCTGTAAGCTGCCCAGAGATGCCGTGCGCATGAGGGGGCGGCTAAGAAATGCAAAAATAAATAATAATAATAATTCCTCCTCCACCCGCCTATTCCCACACAAATGTTCCCACCCCACTGGCCATTCCTAGACCGCTCCCCCCATCCACCCAGTCCCAAACAGATGCTCCCATCCCTGATGCCCATTCATAGCCCCCACCTCTCGCTCAAATTGGACAGATTTCACCTTGCTTTCCAAGCCTGCACCCCTCACTCCTCTAGCCCTGCTCAAATGCCCCCACCACTCCTGCTCCCACTTATGCCTACGCTCACTGGCACTGAGACTCACCCCACTTGCCTGCATTTTCTCCTCCAACGTGCCTCCCCTCATCCTAAATTCTCATCCACCTGCATTATCCCCTTCCCCCGGGATCTCCCCACACCCACATTGTCTTCCTGCCCAGCACATACCCCTCTCAGAATGAACTCAATAATGCTTCAATCTCTCAGTAGATAATTGTTCCCGCGATATGCTCTTTCCAATTTCTATTTCCTGTTTACCGCATTCTTCCCGGTAATGTAAACCGCAAAATGGCACCTATGACTGTGGCACATAAACATCACTGGGACAACCATAGTAAACAGTAAAGGTAAATGGTCCGGGTGTGTGTGTGAAATTTTAAATGGTATGCTGAGTTTTAGATTTACAGATGTGTTGTTTTTGTTTTGGGATGTAAGCCACCCTGAGCTGCCTGAGGCAGGAGGGGTGTGGAAGAAATCTATACAGAAATAAATAAATAAATAAATAAATGGGAAGTGGTATATCAAGACAATATCTTGACCGAGAAATTGTTGAGAAGTGGGATTTGCTCAATTATCAATTCTTACAAGAACTAGTTGAGAACCAGTATTCTCCATGAGAATCGAGAAAAAAAAAAAAATCGAGATCAAGTTTCATCACCAGTCCATACCATCCACACCACATTTATTCCTGTGTTAGCACTTCCACATACATCCATGCTATATGTAAACCAATTGGGGGGGGGGAGGAGGGAGGAAATCTAGGCTAATTAATAGTCCATAAAATAATTTAAATACTAATTTTAAAAAAACCAACACCACAAAGATGACAAACTGCTGAAAGAACAAAACCCTGTCCTGTTGAACTGTATTTGTTTGAACATGCACACCCTGTATCAGCAGGTCATTTCTGTTATAATGGAAAGATTAAAATGTTTCTACTGCCTATTTATATAACATTTTCGCCTTTGTCTGACTGACTTTAGTTCACATCAACTTCACCCACTGCCAGAGAAATAACAACTTAGATGTGGATTAATTAAGTTCGTACTTTGCAGAAAGAAAGTTTAATGAGGTCAAGCAGCTGAAAGGAGACTAATCCTGTGGAGAGGTTTCTACATTAACACCTATGAATTAAAACGCCCAAATCGTTAAAACAAATTTTGAAAAAGGGGGGGTTTTAAAAAGCTAATTTCAGGACTTGAAACTGAGTAAAACAACCATCTTTCAAATGCATTTTGTTGAGTAAAGGGCAAGAGCATATACCAAGGCTACATGAAACTACTCAAGGAAAATCATGCAGGGTCAGATTAACCAACACATACAATAAAAATGCAAAACTACACAAAAGCATTTATTGCAACATAGGCCCAAATCTGTCCCCCTACACAACTCAAACTTGCACTGAAGTTCTTCAGCCTACGGATATGTAAGGAATGCATTGTCCAAGGAGCTGAATCAGATAAAAGCTAACTAGAATCAAAGGGTGCAGCCACACGAGATGCCTACTACGCCTTGAACAGCCTTACCCAACTCTGGGCAGTCTTCTCACATGATGCTGGTAAGGATTCCGGTGCGACTGGTGGTCGCCAGATGTTCACCCCACCATGCGGCAGGGCGGGCAGCTGGCTGTTATGCGCTGCATCCTCCAAAAAAGGCTGAGGATGCAGTGCATAGGAGCCTTACCCAAAATGAAGTAAGACTGCCCCATCGCGTGCCAAGGTCGGCTGTGAGACTTTGAGCGGCAGCCATTTGCTTCAGTCGCATGTGGCAACATCACAGCCGGGGATGGGATAGCGGTAGAGTTGGGGGAGGGAGGCAGAGCCGGATACCTGCTCATTTAGGTGGTGCTTCCGCCTGCCCTGCACCATGGTGGGAGGTCCAACAGCGGCCTGCCCAGCTTCCCTGTGGTGGGCGTGACCATCCACGCTGCTCCCCATGCTGGCCCTGCAGCATGGCAGCTGCACTTGTCCAGCACAGGGCCACACGGGGACCAGGGTCTCCACAGTTCATGTAGCTGCACCCAAAATCACAAAAATGATATGGTCCCTTAGACAACAATTCCATCCAGTCTGGCTTTGTCTAAATAAATACACTTCCTTCCTCCTGGATTACCTTTGTCTGTACATGTCAAACCTCATTGCCCTCTTGGGTTGCCATGGAGCAGGGGGAAATCAGCCCACAAAGCACTGTTGGGGCATGCACCAAAAGTCAAACATAATTCCTCTGCAGCCAAAAAACCCCACATTTGTGTACCACACACACATTATAGACCTGATTGCGTGGAGATTCAGCCTAACTCTCTTCTAATTTTGTAATGCAGAAATGTAGCTGCAGGACTGTTTCAAAACACTTGCATGATCCCCAGTAGTAAGGATACATTTGTTCTGCATTTTCACATGTTTTTAAGTCAATTATTGCTCAATTTAAGTCTATGAGGCTTCAGTTGACTGTGATCTTGGAAGAAGCATTGCTTCCTTACAATTACTATTAAGACAATGCCAAGCATGGTGGTAAGAGATGTCTTAGCTGCCCAAAATACCATCTTCTAAATGAGATATAAAATTTAAATCTTGAGCAAAGGCCATTGTTAAAGCTCCAGGGGCACATTTTATTAAAAAAAGAAAAATAACGAAGACACATTCACCATAATGTCCTTGTTAAAATCCAGCTTGGATAAGCACGTTTGGTCTCTCAAAATTATCACTGCAATTATAATCAGACCACAACACTCTTGATTTCATATTAAATTTTGTTCTATACTGTTACTTAGATGTGAAACAAGGGGCGTAGTTACCATGGAGTGAGGGGGCTCAGTTGAGCCCAGACCTTGAGGGGTCCCTTTACAAGTGGGTTGTGCATGGCTAGGAAATTTTCAGACTGGGCAAGGGAGGGAGTGGAGCCAGCACTCTGTCCCCACTAACTGAAAAATTTCCAGTGGTACTTTGGACATTTGCAAAGAACTCCACCAAGAAAGAGTTGTTAGTAGAGGTGTGCACCAGGGGCCCATGTCATTTTCATTTTCTGTTTTCGTTATTTAAATCTGTCGTTTTCGTTTTCATAAATATCAAATTGTCATTTTCCATTGGTTTCAATGGAAAACACATTTTTGGCTGTACCATTTTTGTTTTTCACTATATTCAGCTGAAACCTGGAGGACTTGTACCACCAATGGGGCGCATTAAGTGTACTAAACTACGAAAAGATTGGATAAATGAATTCAATTTTAGAAGCAGTTGAATTATATTATTTTGCAAAAATTCCCATATACATTCTTAGCTGTAACTTCTTTGCCTCACATTTAATGTAGATGCAAATTGGCATGTTTACACCCCTTCCGATATTTACTATCTCTGCCAAATTTCAGAAGGATTGGATAAAGAGTCCTGGTGGTATAAGCAATTAACTTATAAATGTAAATGTATGTCTAACTGTAACATTTTTGTAGTCCAACCAGTTTATATGAAATTTGCAGGGCTCTATATAAAACTTTTATGATCATCTCTGCCAAATATCAGAAAGATGTGATAAAGGGTCCCAATTTTATATACCTGCACAACATATGCCAAAAAGGAGCCTATGCCAGGGATTCTCTTACGTGTCATTGTGGTATAAGATCGGTTTATGATGCCAGTTGGCCAGCAGAAACGTCAACCAAATATCCTCATTATGTGCTGTGACCATCCCAACATCTCTCCCCCACTTCTTACTGGGAAGTCAGAAACATCTGTTTAGGAAAGATCCAAATAGAGATTCTCTAATGTCGTCTGTGACAGTGCTGCAGGATATGATTGTGATGATAATTGGCCAGCCTGGATGTGTAAACTATGTCTCCTGATTTCTGGGATGCTATCCCCGAAGTCCCAGTTATGTCCCTTCAATGCCCACCTGAGGGCCGCCCCCTATACCCACCTCGAAGCCACTACTGATTGGTCCTGTAAAGTTGGAAGCATGCGGTAATTGGCCAGTGAATGTGTCTTTCGGTCTTTTGGGTTGCTCCACATCCTCCCTCCCCGTGCCATGCCAGTTGCCTGCCTCTGACTGGCACTGAACGTGCTGCTATTTCTCTGAATAATGGTCTTCAAGGGGACAACATCAATTGCTTATAAAATTGGGTCCCTTTATCAAATTGTCATGTAGTTTTGCAGAGATGACAGGGAAGGTATGTGATACATCTCTGACAAATGTCCTGTAAACAGGATGGAATATAAAAATATTACATCTGGAAATGTATTTTCAAGTTAATGTCTTATACCATCAGGACCCTTTATCCAATCTTTCTGAAAATTGGCAGGAATGTTAAGCTTTTGGAGGAACATACTATTCACAGGATTCATACAAATCGGATGGAAGATAAAGAAGTTGTAGCCATGAATGTGTATGGAGCTTTTCTTAAAATCACAACATTCAAGTGCTTCTAAAATTGGTTCCCTTTATCTAATAGTTTCAAAAATTGGTACACACAGTGCCCTCCATCAGGGGTACAATCTCCCCAGGTTTCAGTAGAATTGAGTACGAAACACAAAATGTATAGCCAGAAATATGTTTTCAAGTGTTTTCCCTTTATTTCAAAAACAAAACATTGGTTTTTTTCTATTTTTGTTATTATTTGCTGTTTTTGTTATTGCAATAATGATAAAAATGACAATTTTCATTATTGTTATTGTAATAACGAAAACGACATGCACACCCCTAGTTGGGGGAGCAACAGGGGTTAAGTGCTGCCCCCACCTCTACCCCACCTTTGTGGCAAGATTGCTGCTGCTCTGGAGGGCCTGCTTGGAGTTTTCATGGGGAAGCCCTGCCTCCCTGCTCCAGAGGTCTTCCCTCCCCCTCAACTCTGGGAGTCCTTTGCCCATAAGAGGCCCATGATTGGGACATGAGCCCGAGCCCATCACACCCTTGCTACTACAATGTGTGAAACAACTGCTGTGCTAAACTCTTTACGCTGCCAAATTTCAGCAATGGAAAAAACATTTCTTCTATGTAATACTTACCTAACATGTAGGAACCATCTGTTTTATATATTACTAGGAGAGGCTTGTATGGAAAACACTATCTTAAACACAAATCTTCATCTTATCATTTTTTCTTGGAGAATAATGGTCTTACACTTAAGGTTGGTACTAAGAAACTGAAGTTTGGGTTATATATAAAAAATTATATATATAATAATTCCCCTCCACTGTGCCTCCCTCCATCCTAAAATCCCACCCAGCGCATTAACCTCTTCCCTCCACACCTCTCCCTTCACCTGGGATCTCCACCCACCCACCCACATTGCCTGCCCGCCCAGCACATACCTCTCCCCCCTCTCGAGACAGACAGCCAGACATATATATCACCCCCTCTCACTTTCTTCACCAGTTCTAACACTTCCTCACGGGAGTTGGTTTGGGAGGGGTGGGGACAAAGAAAGCTTTTTTGAGATCTTGGTTACACAATGAAAAAATGTATTATTCATTTTATTTCTGCTTAAAAAAACAAAACAAAAAACAACTGTCTACATTTTCCCCCCTCCAAGCAATGAATCAAGAAGCAAAAAATACATGCCATTTCCTGAAAGTTACTAGGGTTGTTTGGCTTTTCTATCCTAAAGCGCAGGGGTGGTTATTTTAATCCACATTTCAATATGTGTCTGAGAAAAATGCATTTATACATGCTAGGAAAGTGGGTTCTACAAACTTCCACAAAGATTACGTTAGAAAGAAAAGAAAAGAAAAGAAGAAAAGAAAAAAAGCTGAAAATAGGCAAAAGATTTTGTGAAGCAGTCCTCTGAACAAAAAGATATGTCACCAACTGCAAGTTGCACAATCAATCTGCTGATCTTTTAAAGAAGTTTTAAGAACAGGCAATACATCAGTGGCAAAATATATTAGCTTTGTTACAGGGATGACTTGATCCACAATCTTAAATGACTTTGGCTTGACATTGTCTGTATATTTGTAAACCAAAAAGGTTTTGCTTCTTACTTCCAACTTCCATCCACTGATCAATATTTATTAGATTGTAAATAAAAATACACCTCATCTTCCTATTGTAATTTGGATCAAATATGAAAACAAAGTGATCTGCTTGACAAAATCGGAAAGCACACATATTCCTGCAGTTTTGTTTATCTACAGACATGTATATTAGGATACAAACATGATCTGAAAATATAGATCTTTTTAAAAATGCTAAGAGAAATACTAATCTCAGCTCTTTGCTCCCTAACACACGCAGAATTTGAATCAGGTGAAGTAAAGATAGTAGTTCTTAAGGCATTAGTGCAAATATGATCAAAAGTTTAAGACAGGCAGTCTAATAGTTCAAAGAATGGCACAGGATATAAGATTTTAGTACCATTTCTGGTGGAACCCACAGAAGTGGGAGTGATGAGATAAGAGCCAAGAAAGAAAGGAATGTATCAAAAATCATATGAAGTTTTTTATATGAAATGTTTACCACAGTGTGTTATGAGTACAGGAACAAAGTAAGTCAGACCTATTGAGTCTCCTGAACTGAGTAGGAGATAACACATTTGCATTACTTTTGTTTTCCTGCTGTGCAAAAAAATTATCTCTATGCATGCCCACAAGTGACTGAAAACATAACCAGAAAGCAGCATTCCTCAAGTCCCTCAGTGGTGCCAATAGGCTGCTGGCTGACAGAGCTCTGAGCAGCTGTTGGCTGTTGAACATTCTGCATTAAGAAATTAGGTGATGCTCCTTCACTTTTCTTTGAAGAAGCTAACAGAGGAGACATAAGTATGCAGAGCAGACTACTATCCAGGCCTCCTGGCATGACAGCAACAAAGCGTTTTCATGCAGCCTTACAAACAGCTAGCTAGCTTCATTAAGCAATAAAAAGAGTACTTTTCTAGTGGCTGAATTAAAAGTAACCCTGCTAGTAAAACCAGGGTGGCCTTAAAATATGTGGGGCTCAGGGCAAAGGTAAAATGTGGGGGCTCTGGTGGTCCCTCCTCACGGCCTCGCCTCCTTGATGCCATCCTCTGTAGGGCCTGATAGACAGCCATGTTTGTGACCACACTGGGAGGGTGTGGGACGTCCATACCCTGTCCTGGTGAAAAAGCACAGGAGACATGTGTATCCCTGCTATGGGTCCCCCTGGGTGGGAAGAGGCCTCCTCACTCCCTCCCCTCGCTCAAAAAAAGCCGAGTGGGCAAGTCCCCAGTTCAGCTGAGCAGTGCGTGGGTTGGGGAGGAGCGGGGAGCAGTAAGCTGCAAGCAGCGACCAGAGCGGTAGGGGCAGCAGCCCGGCGGTGAGGTGAGTCATCTTGGTGAGTCGGGTAGCTCATCGGATCACGTTAAGGTACCAGCGGGTGCCGAAACGCAACCACAAATCCTCTGATTTGATGGGGTGCCCGACTTGCTGGGTACCCAGTTGCAGCTCTAGTCATTGTACTGGATGCTAGACCAACACATAAAAAGATACAGTCCATCTCCCAAAAAGGTTAAAGCAGCTAAAGTACAATTTGATGTTTGAAATCAATTGTCAATTAATTAACTTGACCAAAAAAATTCCCACCACCTTTGTTGTAAAGAAATTAGGATAGCTGTACACACAAAACCATAGACCATGTATTGGAAACAAGAGGTGACACTTTTCCTTTTTTGCGACCAGCCTTAAGCCCTGTGGAAAGGGAAGTAGGCTTTCACGTGCACAGTACATGGGTGACCCCTTCCTGCCAAACCAAATCCCGGAAGGAGGGAAGTCCTATGAAGTGCAGGGTTCTAGGCAGCCTAATTGTGTATGTTGATGTAAGGCGACCCCTAGCTCTTCTAACAAACCCCTCTGCCACCTCCACCTTCCTCCCCCCACAAATAGTAACAGTTGTGGAAAGTTGGAGGATGAAATGAGTAAAGGGTGAAATGCAGACAGATAATTAAAATAAACAAAGGCTAGCATCTGTAAGGGTTCAGAGTTTACTCTGCAGTATAGTAGTTGTGACAATGATGTGCCCTGACACTGGAAGAGTAGAAGGCTGTATTGGCAATGTGTTCTATCTTTTCATTTCTTTGCTTTTGTGTGTTTTTGTATCAGGCATATAGTATGTGTTTAGCAACTGTAGATTTTTCACAACGTTGTTTGTTTATTAATGTAGCAAAGTGACTACCAGGTTTTTGTGTTCTGTTTCAAAAAACAAAGTAATGAGTTGCATAGCCTGCCGTAACTTGAGTACCTGGTGAGGAGCTCTTGCACCCAGCAAGGAGCACCTATAGAAAAAATTTTGTACATGTGTTTTAATGAATAATTGGGAACAAGATCAGACAAGGAGTTAAAGTGCAGATCCATGATTACTAACCATCACTACCTGACACTGAATTTACTTTCAGCGAAAACTGTTTCTTCATTGCTTTGGGGATTCCATGGCCTCTATGACAATCCCAGGTAACATCTGGCCCAGTGTATGAGGTGGGACACACACTGGACCGGATGTTTTTCACTGGCCTGGAAAATGGGGCTCCGATTATTGGTGGTGTCACAAAGATGCCATTGTAATGTCTGAATCATCACCTTCTGCATGCCCTCCTGTGTCCCCATCAGCATGGTGGACCAGCTAAGTTGGTCCTGAACACTGATGGAACAATTTGATTTCAGAACTCTTTGGGAGATATACCCACTGATTTTGATTACTGCTCTGCCGATGCCCTAGTCAAATTGTGGAGTGACATATTGACCAAGGCCATTGACACAGTTACACCCAGACATCCACTTCCACCATGGCATCAAGCACAGGTCCTCCTTGCATACGTGGGACCTGAAGAAGATGAAGCAGGGGGCGAGGTGGTTAGAGCGCAGATGGCACTTGACTTGTGCTGAAATTGACCAACTGCAGAACAGACTAGCTTTGAACGACTATGGTGTGGCTATTGTGGCAGCAAGTGAAGCTCTCCTCTGCACTAACAGAGCATCTGCATCTGCAAAGCTGTTATAGGCAGTAAATCTGGGTTGCCTCTGCCCAGAGGTCCAGCCATCTGCTACCCACTGTAAAGATTTCTCATTCACTTTGCAGACAAACTCATTTGTACTATTTACCACTAATTTGGAGTCACTAGTTTGATGGCAGTCAGAGTTTGAGGTTGTGGAGGCTCTGCCTTGTTCGGTTTATTTGGATCAGTTTCAGTTGGTTTCCTCCACAGATGTGGGGGACGTGGTTGGAGCCATGAGAGCGACCCGTTGTAAATTAGATCCATCTCCATTTGGGCTGATAAAAGTCATCCGGGAGAGACTGGGGCCTTTGCTGTTTGCGGTTGTTAATGCCTCCCATGGGAGAAAAAAGGTACCAGACACCCATAAAATGGCAATTGTTGAGTCCTGCTCACAAAAATATCACCTGACACCGACTCCGTGGACAGCTATCACACACACACACACCCTCCAATCTCCTGTTTTTAGGGAAGGTTATTGAATGAGTGATTGCCTGGCAGCTTCAGGGGCACCTCGACGCTATCAGATTCCTAGCCCCATGACAGTCTGGCTTTCGTTGTGGATATAGTACTGAAAATCTTGTGGCCTTGATCAACAATCTACACTGAGGAATCAACAGGAGAAATTGTACCCGCCAGATCCCGTTAGACCTTTTGGTGGCTTTTGATACAATTGATCATACAATTGTTGATGACACAACTGTGTGGCCTGGCAGGGGGTTGCGGGATGGCTTGAGTGGTTCCACTCATTCCTATTGGGGAGGTTCCAGCTGGAGGTGATGAACAATTGTTCATCGCCCTCCCAGCCCCTCTACTTTCGGGGCTGGTAGGGTTCTATCTTGTCTCCCCTCCTGTTCAATGTGCACCTAGGTCCACTGGGTGAGATCAAAAATAGATTTGGGGTGCATTACCATCAATACACGGGCAACAACCAAATCAATTTATCTTTTTCATCAGACCCAAGTCCTGCAGTCTCAGTGTTTACTCAGTGCCTGGGTGTCACAATACTAAAGTGATGATGGTTGGCTGGCCCGGTGACATGGGGTAGGATTGGGACTCCATCACTGATGGGGTACAGCCTTCCCGTGGTTACTCAGGCTTGCAGCTTTTGCGTGCTCCTGGATCCTGAGCTGCATCTGGAACATCAGATTGTGGCCGTGGACAAGAGTACCTTTCAACACCACCATCTGGTGAGAAGGCTTTGTCCATTTCTCTCAGAGAGCGATCTGGCCACCATCATCCATGCCTTCATTTACTCAAGGCTAGACTACTGCAAGGCAATCTATGTGGGTATGCACTTGAAGACTGTCCAGGGGCTGCAGCTTATGTAGAATGTGAAAATCTCAGAATCTGAAGAGGTGCTGCCACCTCTTCACAGGGCAGGTAGCTATGATCACATTACACAGGGGCTTCAGAGTATGAACTGGATGCCAATAGCATTCCAGGCACAATTCAAGGTGCTAGTTTTGACCTATAAAGCCCTAAACATCCTGTGCTCTACATATCTAAAGGACCACCTTCCTCCTCATGTCCCTCCACAGCTTCTAAGATCAGCTGAGAGCACCGTCTTTCAAGTTCCATCATTGACCCAGATCCATTTGACCCGGGCTTGTATGGAGGTGTTCTCGGTGGCTACTTCACAGCTTTGGAACTCACTTCCCCAGGAGATTCATCTAGTTTGAGCATCCTCTGGAGGCTGTTTAAGACTGGTTTATTCAGGCAGGCATTCCACAGGCAGGGGGTAGATCCTGGGGGAGGGGGTGCAGGAGGTGGTACCATAAAGTATTCTATGGGTTTTCATTTGATTTTTATCTTTTTATGATGTTAGCCACCCTGAGTCTTTGGAGACAGAGTGGGATAAAAATCTAAATAAATAAGTACGTACAAAAGTGTTGTGTCAGTAAAACGGTTTGGTTTTTTTAGTTAGATCTTGGGTGGAGAACTTGGTGGAAAAGTGAAACTATCAAGAGCCAATATACAAAAGCCCACAATCAGTTAATCAATCATTCAGTCTTTCATGTGCCTCAAATCTGTGTGTACTAGAGTTGAAACAGCAAGCTCATTAGTCACCCACAGCTAATATCCATATTTTTGAGACTTTGACAAGCTACCTAACCAAGTACCCGCATAACTGAAAAATCAATAATTTCTGGTACCAATTTTTCAATTTTCAGTTTATCAGTTGGTAAACTGGAACTGAAAACAAAAAAATCAATACTGGAAGATGACATTCTGGGACCAGAAGTCAACATTCTGGGACATTGGATATCCAAATCGCGTTTCAATTGGGTACCAATTGGTACCTGATATTTTCAAGTCAATTGGAATACCAGAAATTTGATGGGTATAACCTGTTTTTTCAGGTACTTGTTTCAGCTCTAGTGTGCATCCACCATCAATCTACCATCCACAGAATTTGTTCTGGATACACAAGCTTGATTTTGTTCAGAAGACATTATCATCTAAAAAAAATATCCTTCAATTCACACAGTAGAAAGCACTTGAAGCCCTAAAATCAAGATTCTTTGCTTCACCAAACTTTCTGTTGACAAAATATTTTTTAGTAATTTTCATAGAGACTGAAGTAGGACAAAACCAAGGAAAATTTTCAACCAGAGCCCCAATTAAAACCTATGTTTAAAAAGAATACAAAAATGTCACACAGGTTTTAAAGGAAATGATTAAGTGCATGAAAGTATGTGAGCCAATATGCGAGCTTTCAGGCTTGCTGGCCACCTGCGTTTACCAAAAAGGAAAACAAAAAAGAACTTATTTATACCCATGTAAGTCTATGGTAAAGGGAATGCCTTATGGGGAGATATTGTCTGTCTGTGGCTGTGTACGTCATGAGTGAAATAACGCCCACTGACACACAGCTGGGCAGGGACTAAGCACTAGAGGTGTACACCAGGGACACATGACGTTTTTTGTTTTTGTTTTGGTATTTAAATCTTGCATTCTCTTTCTCATAGATATCAAAAGTTTGTTTTCGTTTTTTGCTTTCGTTTTCAATTTCCATTGGTTTCAATGGAAAACACATTTTGGTTGTAACGTTTTGGTTATTCATTATATTTGGATGAAACGTGGAAGGATTGTACCTCCCATGGAAGGCATTAAGTTTACCAAATTTCAGAAAGATTGGATAAAGGAATACAATTTTAGAAGCAGCTGAATTGTGTAACTTCGCAAAAATCTGCATATACATTCATGGCTGTAACTTCTTTGTCTCCCAATCTAATGTGGATAAAACTTGGCAGGTTCATACCCCTTCCCATGTTTACTATCTATGCCAACTTTCAGAAGGATTGGCTAAAGGGTTCTGGTGATGTAAGCAATTAACTTATACCTGTATGTCTGACTAAAATCTTTGTAGTCCAACCAGTGTACATAAAATTTGGCAGGGCTGTATCTCATACATTCAGGATAATCTTTACCAAATATCAGAAAGATGTGATAAATGGTCCCAATTTTATACGCCTGCACAGCATATGCAGATAAGGAGCCTATGCCAGGGATTCTCTTACGTGTCACCGTGGTATAAGATCGGTTCGTAATGCCACTGGCCAGCAGAAATGTCAACCAAATATCCTCATCCTGTGCTGTGACCATCCCAACTTCTCTCCCCCACTTGTTACTGGGAAGTCGGAAGCATCTGTTTAGAAAAGAGCCAATAGCCAATGTTCTCTGTCACAGTGCTGCAGGATGTGATTGTGATGATAATTGGCCAGACTGGATGTGTAAACTATCTCATAATTTCTGGGATGCTATCCCCAAAAGTTGCAGTTATGTTCCTTCTATGCCTGCCTCAAAACCACCACCAATTGGTCCTGTAAAGATGGAAGTATGCAGTAATAGGCCAGTGAATGTGTCTGTCATTCTGTTGGGTTGCTTCACATCCTCCCTCCTACAGCCTCCCTGCCATGCCCGGTGCCTGCCTCGGACTGGCACTTCATGTGCTGCTATTTATCTGAATAATGGTCTTCAAGGCAACAACTTCAATTGCTTATAAAATTGGGTCCCTTTATCAAATTGTCCTTTAGTTTGGCAGAGATGACAGGGAAGGTGTGGGATACAGTCCTGCTAAATGTCTTGTAAACAGGATGGAATATCAAAATGTTAGACAGAAATGCATTTTCAAGTTAATGGCTTATAACATCAGAACCCTTTTGTCCAATCACTCTGACATTTGGCAGGTTTGGTAATCTTGTGAAGGGACATTACTGTCCCAGGTTTCATTCAAATTGAACATAAGATAAATATGTTGTATCCAGGAATGTGTATGGAGCTTTTCTTAAAATCACAACATTCACTTGCTTCTAAAATTGTTTCCCTTGAACAAATCATTTCCCAATTTGGTACACATAGTGCCCTCCATTGGGGGTACAATCCCCCCAAGTGTCATAGAAATTGAGGAAGAAACAAAAATGCTATAGCTGGAAATACATATTTCTATGTTTTCCCATTATTTCAAAAACAAGAATTTGATTTCATGTTTGTTTTCATTATTATTTTTCATTCTCATTATTGCAACAACAACAAAGAAAATAAAAGATTTGTTATAATAACGAAAATGAATTGCACTCCCCTACTAAGCACTAAGGCCCCTGTCACTGGGCAATGGTGGCAGGGACCAGTAATGGCTGCGTCTGTACAGCAGACAGTGAGGGGGCCAGAGGGGAGGGGGTGACCAGTAGGGAGGGGGAGCTGTAAAAAACGCCTATGCTTTGCATGTATGGATGCCCAGGGTGTACATTTCCCCCCACTTATTGAGTATGAACCTAACTACCAAGTTTACTTCCAAGAACCTCCATAGTAACAAATGTACCACCACCTAAACGTGACACCTGAGAAAAAAGAATGCACTTCTGTTATCTCTCACACGACTGAACAACTTTCAAGAATAAAGATATATTATCTTTAATGAGGAACATGACACACAGTAGGAGGGGCTAAGCTCACAGCAGATGTCCTGACAGCAGAGTTGTCATGTGGTGTTTTTGATTAAGAAACCAATACTGAATAGAGAAGTGAAAAAGAATTGTGTTACTAGAAGCCAGACATCTTCTGAATTTTGCTGTTGAATATTTGCTTAATATTGTTTTTATTTTGAAATTTCATGTATTTATTTACGGGTACGGACTCGCGTCATGACCCAACAAACAAACATAGAAACATACATAGAAAACAAAAACGAAAAAGGAACAACAAGACGACAAATAATGTCTTAAATTTAAAACAAATTAAAACCAGCCGTAGAGCAAGGAACTATATTAAGTATATAAAATCAGCCAACACAGTATCTTACAACCTGGTAAAAGAGAAACGCTCCAAGAAGGAAACAATGCTCGGGGTACAAGCTGGAAGCCAGATTTTGTATGAGGGCAAGGAGGAACTAATGACCAAAGAAAACCAGATAGTGTAGACAAGGAGGGGTAAAGCCCAGGTCTTAATGCTAGCTAGCACACCTCCTAGGCTAGGGGGGGGGGGGGGGGGGAGTTAGCAGGATATTCTGTGGGGATTGCTTTGTTTTTGCCTTGAACCACTCCTTGATAAAGGCTCTTCTCTTAAATGCCAATAAGGTATAGGAGGCATTTATTTTGAAATAAATTATATGATGTTCATTTTAAAATATAGCAGAAGCAAGTCAGAAGTGATGGGTGTGGCAGAAGCTGGAGGCGAAGTCGTCTGGTCAAGAATCAATTTCAAATGTTCTAAGCTTTCTATTATAAACTAAGTAAGCAACTGGGAAGTTATCGGGCAGCTGGTTAAACACAGCGGGTTTACACAAGTTCCTAAACATATCGGAAAAACTCCAAGTGACACAAAGTCTGTAGACGAAGCTGAAGTTGAAAATGTTTGAGTCAAAGCTATCGCTATGCAATTACATTAAATAATGTGAAAATCTATAAGCACACGACTATAAGACTATAAAAGATGAAGTTTCACTGCCTGAAACAGGTGTTAGCACCTTTGACTTCATTCTCACATGTTGATATGAATAGCGGAGGGAAAATATGTTCAGTAATACCAGAGTACCAGACTCTTTACTGGCACATCACATAGTAGAATTTTGGTAAAATGTGCCATAGAACACCAAAGGATTCTCATGCAACACAACTCTTATATATTTTTCTAGACTGTTAAATTTCCACTAATAAACTGAGCTACCATAAAAGGAAGTGCTATAAAAATAAAGGCTGACAAATGAAAGGTGAAGCTATTAACATTTGTTCTGCAGCCCATCAAATTGTAATGAGTTCTTTCTGGTCTTACTGAACTTAAACCTTTGCACAAAATAGGACTGTCAACTCCACTGGGGTTTCTTATACTATGAAAATTAAAGTTGGTCATTAAATTCCACCCTATAAATGACTTACTCAGATTGTCTCTTTATAGGTTGCCTTCAATAGAAGACCGAGCAAAACATGTTTGATCATTAACATTTACCTAGCTGTAATATTGCTTAAGAATTTTGGCAATATTCCAGGCCCACAAAATTCTTAAATTTCTAAACACTTTATTTAACACCAATTATTCCCACTTAGGAAACAGCAATTTTCACCCCACTTGAAAAAGCTTTTCATCCACTGGAAAAATACCTGGCAATCTACACTGTGTTAGCAATTTGCTGGCATGAATGCTTTCAAATTTCGCAGAAAAAATGAAAATTAACAAGAGCAAACAAAACAGTCTGGATATTCTTTCAAATGACAGTATGAAGTGCATTTCAAGCCATTATATGCATTTTAAGCCACTATTTACATTCACCCTTAAGGAAAACAAATATACTTTAACTGTTATTAATAATGCACTCTTTGGAGAAAGGAAAAAAGGACACAAGTATTATCAGG
The DNA here is from genome assembly GCA_003113815.1 of Sphenodon punctatus. NCBI lineage: Eukaryota > Metazoa > Chordata > Lepidosauria > Sphenodontia > Sphenodontidae > Sphenodon > Sphenodon punctatus. The sequence continues at coordinate 2,730,846 of QEPC01008745.1, forward strand.
TCTACAGATTTATAATGCCACTGCAATGTCTAAACAACAAGAATGGTCATTCCTCATAAACATTGCTATATCTGATATATGTTGTTTTTTTCTGTCGCTTTGGATAACACCCTAGTGTGATCAAGCACTGACATATGAAATATGATGCAGAAGTGATGAAGAGACAGCCTAAAAGCATCCCAGAGCTAAAGCAACACTGTTGTTCAGAAGTACTACATGTATGATTCAGTTAAACGTTAGCAGTAGCAAAAGTTACATATTTCAAGACTGCATCCCAATCATAGGGTGCAATGCCACACGAGATGCCCTGGGGACTGGGCGACCAATCCTTGGGCAGTCCTAACCCAATCTGAGCAGCTGAACCACACGATGTAATGCATCACGTGACTGGCTGCCATCAGATGTTCCCTCCGCCACGTGGCGGGGCAAGCAGCTGGCTGCTAACCACCTCATCCTCAAGAAAAGTCCAAGAATGCATCACGCAGCAGTCTTACCCCATACGGGAGTCATACCCTCTCCCACTGGGAGGAGAGGCATTCTGTCTTGTGGAGCAGCGGGGTCCTTTCCATCCTATCGATGCCCCTGGTAATGATGCAGCCTTTGAGAGTGGAACACAGGCTTCAGGACAATTCAGCAAAATGCCGTGCATAACCAAAGGTCCCGTTTAGAGGCAGGCCCTGGGTGACCCAGAGATAAAATCAATTTCTTTCATAATGCAGGAAATTGGTAAGAAACTTCTTACTTCATAGCACAATATCTTGTTCATTTTCCATTGCCTTTCTCTACCACAAGTCAGCAATATATCCTTTGGAGCCAGCCATGCTACTAAACCTCTCTATAAAAGATGATGCAGAAATCAATATGGAAACATCACCACTCACATTCAGCTGTATAGCTAGATACTGAAGAGCAAAGCTGCTCCTGAATCCCAAAATGCCTTTTGTGGACCAAGTGGGATGAAAGGGGCTCCTGTGAACAGGTGAACCTACATATATGCATCCACCCCACAGTCTTCCTCATTTGCCATTATCCCTCTAACTGAAATGGGATCTGGGGTGTATTCCATCTCCAACTGATTTATTTATTAACATATTTTACCACATTCTTCCCCTAGGGTTCAGGGTGGCTTACAATATTCAAAACACAAAATACATTAAAATACAATAAATTCTCTTTAAAAAACACCCCATAAAACCACACACCCCAATCCCTATCCCTGCCTGCCAAATGCATTGCCGAGAGTAAGGTTTTACACTGAATATGTTCAGGCTCTGACTGTTCAGGCTCCCTCCAGGCGAAGTGAGTTCCACAATACTCAGGCAGCAACCAAGAATGCCTCTCTGAAGGCCCATGTCATATGGAAGATACTGGCTGGTAATACCTACAAGAGAGCGCTCCTAGCTGACCACAAGGGTCATGGTAGAGAATGGTAGACAAGGAGATATTTCAGATATATGGGGCCCAGGCCATTTAGAGTTTTAAAGGTCAAAACCAGCACCTCGAATGGTGCCTGAAAAGCTATAGGGAGCCAGTGCAGATTGTAAAGCACAGGTGTGTATTGTGCTCATGGTAACCCATCCCTGAAAGGTGTCGGGCAACCACATTCTGCACCAGCTGCAGCTTCCCAACAGTCAAGGGCAGCCCCACATAGAGCACGTTGCAGCAGTCTAGCTTCGAGGCAATGAAAACATGGATGATGGTGGCCAGATCTGAATCAAAAAGAAAGGGCCGCAGCCTCCTCACCAGAGGATGTTCATGAACTGAAAAACACTCATGACTACCGCTGCAAACTGATGCTTCAGGTGCAGCAAGGGATCCAGAAGCACTTCAAGGCTGAGAACCTGGGTAACCAGAGGGGGCTGGATCCCATCAATGGCAGGAGTCCCAATTCCCTCCAAGTCACAAGGTCAGTGAACCATCATCACTTCAGTCTTGTCTGGATTCATCTTTGATCAGCTGATCCTCATCCAGTCCTAACAGCAGCCAGGCATTGGGTAAGCACTGAGACTGCAGGATTTGGGTCAGATGAAGAAGAGAGGTAAAGACATGTATCATCAAGCACACTGATGCACTTCACTCAAAACCTCCTGACCTATTTCGCCCAGCGGCCTCAAATACACTTCATCAGGAAGGTAAGCGGGACCCCGTAGGACCCTTTTGTCACTACTGGCTGGCAAGCCCTTCCTGCTAATTGAGTGTCCAATGAAGCAGAGAGCAGCTGCAATCCGGTCCCCATTTTCTCAGAGACCTTGCCTGGGGATGAGGGAAGCCACCACTGCCGTCTTTTGGAACCCCCATCTTCCAATGACAGCAGCAGCAGTCCCTTCATTGGCTCTGATCTCCGCTTTCCTGGCTCCACTAGCCAGATTCACATACTGCCCCCCCCCCATGTGTCCCTCAGCATCCCTGTACATCTCATCGCCCCTACTCCAGGTCCCAGTGATAAAAGTAGAGGCTCCCATGTCCCAGGCCCAAGACCCGCTGCTGTCATTGTGAGATTAGAACAGTATGCAAGGACTGAACTAGTGAATAGAAAACCAATCGATTTCCATGCACTATTCCAAAACCCTAGATAATACCTGCTAGTGGAAAAGGGTCAATCCAACTCCACTCTCTCCAATCTTTCTACCTTCGGAACAAACAGATGCAGGACTCCAAATCACAAACTGTGATGTTGCTACCCAAACCTAATCGCAGTGGTAAATTCAAAACACCAAACTGCCCCTCCCACACACTGGGTATTACATGAATGTACAGGATGTTCACTTCAGTATAGGGTAGCAGTTAAGCCTGAAAACAAACAAGCAAGCAAACATTCTCCATTATCCAGAAAATACAAAATATGCAGCCAAGAGAAAGAGCAGATTCTAAAATGCACTAATTACATGTAAAATATGGAAATACAACAGGCACTTCTATACTCAATAAATCAATACCAAGGAGAGCATGAAATAAACAGCTGTCATTAACACCAACATTAACAATAACTATTAGCCATCAAACAGGTCATTAGCTTCACCAACCATTGTATGAAGATACTGGAACAGAGCCACCCTTCTGATTAAACTAACGATTGAGGCACTAGTCATTTCCTGAGGATTAATGAATGGCCGGCCAGCAGAAGGAGACGGAAGTGTGAGGGTGGCCTGAGGCTGGATAAAAAGTTATTAAAGTCAGGCAGTCATTAATTCCTCAATAAGTGCCCAGCACGAAAGCCATTATTGTTATTTTTACAAATGGCTTTATGGATCTTTATACCCATGATGCACTTGTATTAAGGTGGCACAAAGAGACACAGCTACAGCCAGGAGCCAGCAAGATTGCTTCATAATTCCATCCCACATTTCATACAGAGCATAATGCAAACATAGCACCCTTCAGAAGGAAAAGGGTGAGAACAAAACAAAATCAGCAAAACAAAACAAAAAAACAACAACAAGAACTTGGAGAATTTTAAAGTTCAGTAATTAGTATTACAGCGTTTAGTCTCGGGATGAAATGAGAATGCAAAGCATTCTCACGAGAACACTTGAGATTCTCGCAGCCCTCAGCAAGATCCTCCAAACACCCTGTGCATGGCCATTCTGCACACGCGCTCCCTGGTGGCCATTTTGCACATGTGCAGAGCATTTTTTTGAGGTTTCTCAAAAACCTTGTGAGACTAAAAAAAACCCAAAAACCCCCCCCCAAATGCTCTGCACATGGCGCAAAATTCAATTCAATTAAAGTTTATTTGTTTAGCCATTGGCCATTACAAAATAGACATACAATATTATAACAATACCAAATAAAATAATCCTTCATATCTAAATAAAATAAATAAACTTAAAGTAATAAAACCATATTTACCATCCCAAACATTCCCTATACCCCTTGGGATTTTCCCAAAAGCTCCTCTTGGAACCAGCCCAAAAGCAACTAATAATCGGTCCCAATACTAGATCTCTATATACAAACACATACATCCTTTGAGATGATCACACGACGCCTTGCCCTTCCCAGGGCTTATGGCGACACACTTGACCCCTGCAATAAGCCATCTTAAATAACATTATGAGAGGAATACTTGGGTAGATAGAGCCGGACACATATTAAATGGTAACACAACACAACACCTTTCCCTTCCCGGGGCTTATGGCGACACACTTGACCCCTGCCATGAGCCGTCTCACTAGTACTATGCTAGTAGAGGAATATTTAGATGGTAAGATCTAGACCACCGGGTCACCTAGAAAACTTTCCCTTACTTGCTCCCTTTTCTTCCAGTAAACCCTATTCAGAAATTTTGCCACATTCCTAGAAATCCTGACATCCTTATCACATAGGAGGGCGGATTCCGTAATTCGGGCAGTGATACTTATCATCGGTATTATATACAGCTCTCGCCAAGACTGGTACATCGACATTCCAGGAGGATATGCCTTGAAGACTCTACTTTACCCATACTACAATACTGACAGAGTCTATCCTCCAATGGGTTACCCGTAAATCTGCCCTCCTTAACAGCAGACGGAAAGCTATTTAATCTAGCCAGGGTAAAGGGCACTCTAGTATCCCGCATACTCAATTCAGCCAAATATTTTGGACCCTCAATGGGGATCGACCATTCTCTGTACTGAATCTCCACCTTTTGTTTCATAAGTAGCTCATGCTCCGTCTGAAGGTCCTGGTCCCAAATTCTGGTTTTTACCTCCACCCATGCCCTACCAAATGGGAGCTTCATAAAATGGACTGAAGACAATCCAAGCAAACTAAGTTCCTGCTGCACCCAGTGGAACAACCACTTACCCTGGGCCTAGGGGGCTATTTGGATAGCCAACGACCCAGAAGGGGCCAAGTTTAACCGAAGCCAGTATTTTAAGATTGCTGCCTTAGCCTGAGTTGCCATACACTTTATTCCCGCCTCTGCCCTTAATAAAACCGCCAGCGTTGCCCTGGGGACCTGGAGAATTATCCACAGCATTCTATTTTGTTCTATTTCCAGCTTTATGATCTTACCTACTCCCCAAACCTGCACACCATATAACAACTGTGGCATCATTTTCGCTTGCACGAGATGCAGAGCTGGTTTAAACAATCTCCCCCCTTTGGACCAATAGTAATTTGCGAAGCCTTGCTCTGTGACCTTCAGTTGCCGCAAAGCGGCTTTACAATGCATCTCCCATGTTGGGTATTTTGCAAAAATAACTCCAAGGTATTTATACTGGGGGACCTGCTCTATCGCCACCCCATCCAGAAACCATCTATGCTGTTTACGCTTCTTGCTAACTACCAAAACCTTGGTTTTTGCGTAATTTATCCTCAGGTGTTCATTGACACAATACTGTCCAAGGGCCGTCATCAGTCTCCTTAGGCCCACAGGAGAGGCAGCAACTAAGGATGTATCATCTGCATAAAGCAAAAACGATATCACCTGACCCCTTATCTCCACTGGGTGGAACTTGGGATCTCTAATAAAATCCCCCAGATCATTTAAATATAATGTGAAAAGTAAGGGAGCCCGCAGACATCCCTGCCTCACCCCCCAATCCATCTTCACTGGGCCTGAGAGATTCCTGGCCACATCTATTCTGACCCTCAACGTGTTGTCCATATGTAATGCTCGTACTAACAACAACAGCCTGAGGTCGATTCCATACTTGATTAACTTTAACCACAGTTTTTCCCTACAGACTGTGTCAAAAGCCATTTTGAGGTCAATAAAACAAATATAAAGGCTTCCCTTTGAACCTGAGATGACATATTTGTCAATCAACTGATCCACAACAAATACATGGTCTATTGTGGACATACCTTTCCGAAACCCAGCCTGTTCTCTTCCAATCAAGTTATATTGTTCTACCCATTGGGTCAGTCGCCTCAGCAAGTATCTAGAATATAACTTGCCTATGACACTCAATAGGCTTATAGGCCGAAAATTAGCCGGGTCATCTACTGGCCCTTTCTTATGAATCGGTATGATGACACTTTCCAGCCATTTCTTTGGGATTTTACCTGTGTCATTAATGGAAGTGAATAGCAGTGCCAACACCTGACTCCACCAGTCCACATTCCCCCACAACAACTCCGCAGGAACCAAATCAGAACCCGGTGCTTTATTCTTTTTAAGCATAACAATCAACTCTTTTACTTCGGACGGCATAACTGGTTCCCATTTAGGGAGGGACCCAATAGAGGCCTTCAAGGGGAACTCCATATCCAAGGTGGGGTTAGAGAAAATGGTGGTGTAGAATTGTTCCCACCTCTGGATTGGGACTTTAGCATGATCCATCATCTTATACCCACCCCACCCTGCCTTTATCTTATCCCAAAATTTAATGGAATCTCTAGCTTCTGCTGCCCTAAATAAATCCTCCCATCCCTCCACTAGGTACTGGAGCTTTTTCCGTTTAAGAAGGTTTTTGTATGCTCCCCTAGCCTTTATATAAACTTCTTTATTGGCTAGAGAAAACCCCCTCCCCCTTAGACAGTGGTAGGCCCGATACAAAAAATTTCTCGCCGCCTTACACTCGCCATCAAACCATCCCTCCTTTCTTCCTTTCCCCATTGAACAAATTTGGTGACCTATTATTGGGCGCAGTTGTTCCAAAAAGGAATCAAACCAGCCATAAATACATTCCCCTTCCACGATAACTTTTAGGAAAATCTCCTCCACAGGCAAGCCGGAAATAACCCCTTCTGCCTCTAAGAGTACCTGGGGGGACCATTTAACCCTTTTCCAGCCCCCCAACCCAGCTGTTTCCAAGGGGGCACATAAAGCACCATTTGTACTACCATGGTGAATTTCTCTTTCTCCTAACAGCCACACCACCAAGGGTAAGTGATCTGTTATAGGACAAGCTATAATGGTAAAATCGATTACCCTATGGAACAAGGGGCCCGAGACCATGATGTAATCTATTAAGCTTTCCCCCTGATGGGAGAAGAAAGTAAATTCCCCATCCTTGTCCCCTGGAAATCTGCCATTAAGGATAACCAAATCTGTTGCCTCCACCAAATCCTCCAATTTTAACCCCAAGGAATTGGTATAGATATCCTTTGAAATCCTCCCTGGGGGCCATCCTGGAGACATCTCCCTATCCAGACTAGCCCCATCGGCCCCATTTGGGGGGCCCCAACATGCGTTCAAGTCCCCCACCAACAGGAGTCATCATCTGGAAAACCATCACCCAGGTCTTTAACCCACAATTCCAGATCCTCCCAGACCCAGTTCTCATAGTAACGTGAGTTACTTGGGGGTACATAAGCAGTGATAATAATAAACGCTCTCCCCATCCCTATTATGGAGGATCTCACTGTACGATCATTTGGAGATACTTTCTCTAACTTTATTGAGGTGACCTGTATATCCCTCGATACCAGGGTTAGTTGACCTCCACTAGGTCTCCCTCTTTGTCCCTGAGGGGGAGATCTGGCATGAGAAAAGAAAGCATCAAACCCCTCAAGGCCAAAGTCCTCACACATCCAGGTGTCCTGGAGGCAGGCCCAATCACAGGTTTTCAACTGTCTGTGAAAGTCCGGAATCCCCCACTTATTTTTCCACCCAGCAATATTCCAGGATTGTAGTGACCAGTTCCTTACCTGGTGTGGTTGTCAGGTCTGCGACAACACCCCTCCTTGTCCCCCCGAATCTTCTACATCACCTCCAGGGATATTAGCTATCACTAGACTCCTAGAGGCATCCTCCCCTCCCTCCTCAGACCCCTGACCTCTGTTTCCCACAATGGCCCTGGTAATAACCTGGATCTCCAACTGCTGCTGGATACTTTTAAGGGACCCCTGCAGCTCCTTCAGGCAGCCCAAAATCTGAAGCTCCACCCCTGACCCCTTCCTTTCCACGGGGACTTCAACCACTCCACTCCTACCTAAGTTTTCCAGCTCTCTCTCCTTTATCCCCAATACCCCTTCAAGGGGGCTAACCCTTCAATTCATTTCCTCCTCTGCGGTCTGGTGCTTTAAGCCTAATGGTATCTGCTCTAATGCCCGATGATCCGTTGTTTGGAATACCTGCCCATGGTTACCCAGGGCATGAGCCTCCCTATCTACAGTAGGGGCCAGACTGGCTCCCACCTCCATCTCCCCGACAGTCGGCCAAGGGGCAGGCAATTGCCCAGCCAACTCCAAATGGCTTTTCACCTGTCGCTGATGAGGGCTGAAAGCTTCCTCACTAGCTAAGCCCTGCCCAATTAGTTTCATTACATACACTGTGGTTGGATATATTCCGTGCCCACCCAGCATTTGTCTTTCAGTCATAATTTTCCCAGGGATGTATTCATTATCAAAATTAATGACCAAACGTAATGCACAATCTGTCTGAGGATGAAAATAAAATCTAACAATCTCTGATAATCTGAGCCTGCAATGGAATAAGGTCTCCAGGTTCCGCTTAATTAAGGTTTTGGATGCCCATTGGGGCCTATCCCCACGGGGAGGTGGAAAAATCTTTAAACATATACTATTTAAATCCGCCACCATCCTTTCTAAACTTTTTTCTCCCCCCAAACCTGCACCATTTATCATTTTCTGGGTTGGTTCCTGGGAAGGTTGATCACACTGCCCCTCCCTGTAATCCTGTGGAAGCTGGTATCCCAAATTCCTTTTAGGTGATAGGAGTTTAGGTGGGGCAAGTGCAAATAAGTGGGCCGATATTTTCTTAACCTCCCCAACCAAGTCAACTATACTTACATGAATACCCTCTACTGAGGTTTTATCATCAGTAATCCCCTTAAATAAATTATCAGCTAACTTACTCATCAGGACACAATGCTCAGCCAAAATTTTTCCCACATTATAAGAAATTATTGAATCCCCCTGAGAGGATGCTGAAATATTTAGAGAACACTCATGGGCCAATGAAGGCTGGAGGGGGGACTCATCCAATTCTCCCAGAGGCTCAAACTTATTAGCCGTAGAGATAGTACTTGAGGCCATAGGGCTCTGCTCTTTTTGTGGGAGCTTGGTAAAACCTAAATCATGCAGTCTCAATTGTTTAAGAGAAGTGAAATCTCCGGTGAAATGTCCAACTGCCGGCCCCTTTTCTTGGTAACAGCTTGACCAACCGGGGACGAAGAAGACGCCATCCTCTCTGCTCAACAATACCGTCTCTTATATCTCCAGTCAGGATATCCAGGCAAAAATCAACAGAAGCACTAAAGGAGAGTTCTCGACAGCTAGCCACCCCCGGCCCACGCCTCAGACTGCGCGCACAAGGACGCGCCCTTAGGCGCACTGCACCATGGCGCGTGCCCACGGCGTAGCCACGACCACAGTTCCTTTTCAAGGGCCGCGCGTCCAGCTGACACGCCTCCAGGCCAATCCTCAGTTCCCCAGGCAGGGCAGCACAGCTTGTCAATTACTTGGCCGCTGCTCTCCTTCACCGCCTCCTCCGCCGACACTGATACCAGGGGGATACTCTCGCTCATGTACAGGCAGCGACACTCCCGGGCTCCAGCCCCCGCACACCGCTCTCCCGTCAATCTCCTCCTCAGACTAAGCCCAGCTCACAGTTCGTTTTCAAGGGCTGCGCGCCCAGCTGACATGCCTCCAGGCCAATCTTCAGTTCCCCAGGCGGGGCAGCACAGCTTGTCAATTACTTGGCTGCTGCTCTCCTTCACCGCCTCCTCCGCCGACACTGACACCAGAGGGATACTCTCGCTCAGGTACGGGCAGCGATGCTCCCGGGCTCCAGCTCCCCGCACACCGCTCTCCCGTCACTCTCCTCCTCCCATGGTGCAAAATAGCCACCGTGGCCATGCTGTACATGTGCAGCCTCCAATGGCCATTTTGCATATATGCAGAATGCCACCGGGGGATTTTATAAGGCGCTCAAGAATCTCGCCTAGTATTGCACTGAGAACCGCAGATTCTTGCGAGGTTCTAGGCCTGGAGAATCTCACAGAGAAAGCCATTACTGGCAAGATTCTTGAAGGAGATCAAAATCTCATTTCACTCCTAGTTTGATCCCAAACTTACAGTTTTTACATAAGCAAAAACTCTCATTGACTTCAAAGAAACTGCTGAATCGAGCAAGCAATGAAACATCAAGCCCAACAGTTGAAAAGTGAGACCGCACAGGACTGGACTGAATGGGGCGTCTCTCAGATTAAGATACTGTTAATTTGGTGTTTACAAACAAGATGCTAACCTGCATAGCCACCCAGGAGCCTTGGATATGACTGCCCATCTGAAGGTGAGCCGACTGAAAGTGTGCTCCCATGAGCCACGGAACATGGCAACTCACGGAGCACTGCTGGGAAAGCCAGAGTGCTTCATGCAGGGCAAACCAAATGGATGCATGGTAATAGGTGGGTACAGAATCTCTGCCCGTATGAATGGCGGCAGCCAACCACACCAACAGCCAGGTCAGTCACTCATAGGTTCCGTGAGTTGGGGAAGAGGCCTTTGCACGTTGTAAGGCCTGGCCTGGTGTGTTGGAAAAACAAGGTTCCCTAGTGCTCACACCCAGGACATGTCACTTGCAAAGACCTGCTCAGCGCACTTTTCCTTCCCCTATGGTCCGTGACAGGGGGAGCGCGGGCCGCAACAGACATGATAGTCTGCTGTGGCCCACTTTGCCCTTACTGGGTGGATCTTAGCTCAGGTTGTGACTTGGACTTTCCAGGGTCACAGTCTGGCTAGCCATCAACATGGCCCAGGGCAATCCCGGGCCAACATCTGTTGTTGCCTGCACACACCTGCAAGTGAAGTCTGGGCCAGGTCAGGTCAAACTGTGCCAACAGCATGTTTTTGTCACATTTGTTAACACCCACAGTGGAGATTCCTCTGTAGAAAGAGACATACATTAAGTGTCATTATCGCATGGACATTTCCACTACATATAAGAGAAAGGTTTTCAGATTTTACATTTGCTCCACTAGTAGGTTGATAAATACATATTGTGTATGACATACACACAGAGGTTGGCATAGGGTGGGGCACAAAAATGTTTACAAGAGTCAGGTATATGAAATTCTAAACCAAATCATGCTGTTTTACATCATAATAGTCTCCAAAAAGTCCTAGACAATAGGGGTGTGCTTGTCATTTTTGTTATTACAAGAATGATAATGGAAATTTTAGTTTTCATTATCGTTATTGCAATAACGAAAATGACAATCAATAATAACGAAAAAACCAGCAATGTTATTATCATTGTCATTAATAGTGCTGTGGCAGTTGGGTTTTGGAGGGAAAATGCCGAGAGGGGAGGAGGGAGCAGGCATCTTGGAGCCCTAAATAGGGTTGAACTCTTGAACTGCGCCTGTGTTGGGAGGGGCGAGCAGCTCAGCAGTATCTGATGGATGTATCGCTGGCCAATGAGCAGCGCAAGCAGGCCCAAGCAGTCTCATGGCACTCTGTGATTGCTCAATGCCTGCTGCCTCCCACAACCAATCAGGGGGGCTCTGGGGGAGGGCACTGCAACTCTTTATAATGGAAGGGCCAGGCTTTTTCTCTCCATTGTGTGAGAGCTCTGCCTGTCAGGTTGTGTTTACAGAACTGTGGTGCTTGCACACAAAAAATCCTCCCTACCCCTCATTGTGTTACCATCAATACTTTTCCTTCCTCATATCCTACATTTTACCATCTCCCTTTCTCTGTCCTTCTCCCCCTTTACATTATATATAGATAGGTAGTATAGATTATATATAGATATATATTATAGACATATAGATTAGATTAGTATAGATAATTGATTAGATAATAGTTTTCCTTTCCCTTGTCTCCTTTAGATTTAGATAGATATTACTTATATACATATATAGAGCAATTTGATATTATATAGGTATTTAGGCTAGTCTGTTTTTATATAAACAGACTAGCCTAAATACCTATATAATATCTAATCGCTCATATATGTACACAATAAATATCTATCTAAATCTAAGGGAGACAAAGGAAGGGAAAAGGAAAACTATTATCTAATCAGTTATCTATATATTCTAATCTAATCTATGTCTAATATATATCTATATCTAATCTATACTACCTATCTATATTATATATTATTATGTTATCAGAATCATTACCAATAACAATACCGATACCAAAAATAAAATCTTCGTTTAAAACAATAGATACCCGGCTCTCACCTGTCCCTCCTTATCTCCATCCAAAACTCCACTGCTAGGGTCATCCACTCGGCCCGTCGCTTCGACCACGTGAAGCCTCTCCTCTCTTCACTGGCTCCCCCTTCCCAAACACATCCTTTATAAACTCCTGGAATTCACTTATAAATCCCTTCACAATCTGACTCCCCCATACCTCTCAGCCCTAATCTCCGTTCACACTGCTGCACGCACTCTCCGCTCCTCCTCTGTCCCCTCCCTTGCTCTCCCTCATCTCCCCTGCTCCTCTAACTGCCTCTGCCCCTTCTCCCTCGCTGCGCCCCATGCCTGGAACTCCCTTCCTGCCCACATCCGCCTTTCCCCCTCCCTCCGCACCTTCAAATCCCTCCTCAAAACCCACCTCTTCCTCGCTGCCTTTCCCGACGCCTGTTAGAACTTTCATCTGAATTTTTACTGTCCGCCCTCCCCGCAGACTCCTGCCTAACTGCAACCAATTCAAGCACGTGCACCTGAGACTTTGCATCCACTTGATTGTTATTTATCCCTTGTCTCTCCCTACATCCCCTCTCCGTGTCTATTAGATTGTAAGCCGTAGGCAGGGACCGCATCTATCTTATTATTCTGTAAAACACCAGGTACACAGCTGACACTATACAAATAATAATAACAATAATAATAATAGTAGTTGTTGTTGTTATTATAAAATATTATTAATAATAATTATAATAATAATAATAATGACAATGATAACAAAACCCACATTTTTAATAACAAAAATGATAATGAAAAACAAAAACAACATGGGGTCCCGGTGCACACCCCTACTAAACACGAACAGTTTTAAAGCCAGCTCTGAACTTCTGAGCTGTGTAATGATCAGGGAGGGAATGTTCTCATCTGAGCCCAACCAACAGTCAATTGCGTGTTTAGGTGGTTAAATCCTTGCTGTAGCAAAAATGGCAAGTGTAGTAAACTATGCACCAAGTTTGGTATGCTGTTGGTTCCAAGCGGAAACAGCAGATTAGCAAGCAAAGCACAGCTGACGTGCATAACAAATATATTTGTTAATAATCCAGATGTATTCAATGGCTGCAGGGAAAATGGATTTTTCTCATTGTTAAGTTTATGCAAAGTCAACTGATTTCTATTTATAATAAACATCCAGCTTTCTGCTTATGACTGTGCTATTGTCCCAACAATGGTTTAGCAATCTCTGACTAACCAAAATGTGATTGTAGTTTTTATGAGAATAGAAAAAAACCCACTGTAATTTTACAGAAGACAGATGTATGCATACTGCTTTAAAGAGAGAGTTTATGTGAATATGCTGTCTCATTCATTCATAAGCAAGCAAGCATTTTATACTGCATGAGAGAAAGCATTCTCAAGACAACAAAAGATTATGCTTACACTATTTAACTTTCACTAATAGGAAAATGAGAAAGAGGATTTGCCCCATTGTCAGTGGCAGACCTCAGGCCATAGAGGTCTGCCACTGGTGGTACAGAATGACTGAAGGTGTTACACAGAATGGCCAACACCCTGGGTTGTGTATCATAAATGCAAAAGCTAATTTGTGTGGGCCAAAAGACATGGGGTGCTTAGTCAAGACCATAGGAAACTGCTTATTCAGAACACATCCCAAGCTGCTGCCTGTCTATAAAACATTACAATAATTGTGTTTCTTCCCAGTCGCAATCCTCTCTCTGTACTGGGTAATTTTTTCAGCAAAAGGTGAAATTACTCATATATCCTTATCACAATGAAAAAAATGCACTGACTTTTTGCACATCTTATTTTGTACAGCATGTGCTAACAACTATAAACCCAACACATCACTAAAATTATATTGCACAAACCCAGAAAAGTAATTAAATAAATAGTGGTCCAATTTATTTGTTGAAATGTGTGGCTAGTAGGAGAACACCACGTAAGGAATTAACACACATATGTACAAGTATTTACTTAGATGAAGGGAGTTGAAGTTATGGTGCGAACCTGGATTTGAACAATAACTTGTTCCATTAAACCAATGTTGATCGCAAGCCACTACAACCATACATAACACACCCAAGATGCCCATATTCAAAAGCAGAACTGCCTTCTCTAAAATTATCAGGGTCTGAGTCTAGGCCAATGGGTAGTCTATACATATACTATTATTAGTGTTATTTGACTGCATTTTTTTTTTATTTGGTCAGATTTACATTTTTCATAGCAAATACATGCCTATGTGGTACAAAATAATTAAATGTTGTTTTTACAGCAGGGATGGGGAACCTCAGGCCTCAGGGGTCAAACGTGGCCCGCAGCGTTTTCATTTGGCCACTTTCCAGTTCCAGGATCTGGCCCCTTGATCTAATTTCTACCCCCAAGCACTGAAAGACTGAGCTTCAGGCTGAGGAAGCAGAAATGAGGGCATGTACTCTACGGGAGGAGACAGATCCATGATCTGGACCCTCCTCTTCCTCAAGCACCTCACTCCCCCCCCCCCCCGCCTAACCCTCCTGGGAGCTTGAACTAATTTTCAAATTGGCTCCTGGGAGGGAAATTTTTCACCTCCCCTGCACTACAAAGTACCCAAATGACTTAGAGGGGAAGACAGCAGAGTGAGTGAGTAATAGTGTTCAACAGTGTGTTGTTCATTGGTATGTGACAGTGTTCAGTTACGGCTATTGTCTTTTTTTTCCTTCTTTCTTTCAGAAAACACTTTCCTGCTATTCCAGAAATACTGAATGTCTGGGCAGGACCAGTCTCCTGAGGCCAAAGTATTTACAGATCTCATCGTAATCATACAGTTCCTCAGACATGCTTAGTCTTGTACTTGTGTGAACTAGAGCAAGAACCATAAATCAGAAGCTGCTTACAGTGAATCCTGTTGGATGCATTCCTTTTGCTTGGTCACATTCCACTGGCTTTTGTTTGGCTATTTAAGATTAGTTTCAGCTGTTAAAGTAAAAAGATGGGAGAAGAAGAACAAACACCGCTGAAGCAAGAATTCCAGTTTGGCATTAGAGAATATGTTTCTCCAGCAAAACTATGCATCAGGAAAGCAAGTGCCAAGATTGTTATGCCAGTTACTTATATTCTATGCAAATAAAAAATATTTAAGTGGTCTGTGGTTCAAAACATGAATCTATCAATTGAAAAGAAGTAGATTATCTTTAAATCACTTACCAGTAAACATATTTAATTACTGTAATATATATTTTTGCTATATTGGGAAAGATGTTAGTTTCACAATGCAAACATTAAGGTACTCAAATTTTTCTCTCCAACATCAATCCTCTGGGATCAGATATTTAAATTATTAATTTATCTTGGTATTTGCTCTAACTACTAATTATCTTGGCTATAAAATATTTGTAACTACAGGAAGACGTTTTTAAAAAAAATCCAAGTCAAAACACACTAGGTAGAGATACACATATTGAGAACAATGTGTGTCTTTCTAAGGAACAGCTGCAGTCCTTGTTTGCATCTGGGGCATACCGGCCAAATTCTGCTCCAATGACAACATGAAATGGGACACAAAGAGGCACATTACTTACAGACCTTAAACTGTGACTCAATGGCCCAGCAAAATATGAAAGTGCGCCCTGTGCTACTGAAACGTAACAGCCTGGTTTCAGTAGATTTTATGAGACAGCCACACCATCGCAGGAGTAAATCTCAGCAGGTCCGATTCAAAGACGATGGCACAAACAAGAAGTCAGTAGGTATCCCTGAAGTGGAAGCTAAGCCTGCCAAAGACACAACATTCATGATGGGAAAGACACAAATGCCAAGACATCACAACTTGCCAAATTATTCCCTCTCATTCCCTCGGTCTCAGAAAGGGCTTCGAAACATTGCTATTCAGACTTCGCCGAGCCTCAGGAAGCATTTTCCAGTTTTTAAAAAGAAAAGGATGGTGACAAGCAAGTCCTTAATGGAAATGCCAACAGAGTTGGAGTGTTCCACCGAACTTAACGGCAATGTTTCTGAACAAGATCTCATGTCTTCAGATCTTTCTTATTTAAGCATTACTAAACATTTAAAAGATGGACCTAAAACAGGAACAACAGTCAATCAGTTATTTCACAGACTGCCTAGAACAAAAAGCAATGGGCCAATCTTTTCAGATTTGGATAAGTTTGCAATATTGGAAAAAACAACTGTTTCTACACAGGTGTCTGAATATACTCATCTGAGTTCTCCACAGGATACTATTGGTTCCATTTATGGCCCAGAAACGCCCATGGATTTAGGCAATTCAGTACATCATCCTACTACAACAAGACACTCTGGTGAAAACTTCACAGTACCATCAGGCTCCAACAAGACTTTTTCCTGCTTAAGCAATACTAGTAACTGTAATGAAGTTAACACACATTATGATTCTTTTGAAGCAAATAAAAGTGAGACTGAATTACTTGTATCCAGTGAAGACTCGAGCACTAAGGAAACTACTCCTTTATCACCTCCGTCAAACCACAGTTCATCTTACTGCTTCCTCGGAGACCATCAGGTGGCACTGGCAGCACAGCTCAAAACAGACTGTGACTGTATGACACTGATTAATGATAATCAAGCAATAGTGTCACTGAACAGATGCGACACATCAAAATCTGATCTCTTATGCCAAACTGAAATGGAAAAAAATTCCACAAAGTCAGATGTGCCACCGTATCACAATGGATTAGAAGGTTTTAATATAAACTCCTATCTTCCAAGAAATGAAATAAAACCACAACACAACAAAGAAATGAAAGGAATTAATCCAATTCACTTGGCACCAGGTGAACTATGTGCCCTACAAGGGAGACTCCACACTGTAGAGGAATCTTTGCAATCGAACCAGGAGAAGATTAAGGTCCTTTTGAATGTAATTCAAGACCTGGAAAAAGCCAGAGCCCTCAGTGAAGGGTATGGAGCATTTTCATATTAAGAACTATTATGCTAAATAGTCATTAGCTTTCAGATGATGTACAGTTTTCTTTTAATCTTGACTCTTGAAAGTCTTCTTTTGAAATATTTAAGGAGGGGTTTGCAAAATCACATCCCATCTGATGTTTCTGACACTTCAGCCACTGCAGATCAAGCAAATGTCTTTACAGTTTGCCTTTCTTTAGCATTAAGTTTACAGAACAGTCTTTCAATTAGGATTTACCTATTTTTACACCAAATCAAGTTGACTAAATCATTGTAAGGAACTTGTTACTTTGTGCCAGTAATTTTTAGAAGCCTGTGTGCTGGCAGCTTAAATCCAGCCCACAGGGGCACAAAATGCCTGAGTGGGAAAAAGCACTGTAATGGCAGTCGACAGGAAAGACCATGGAGACTGAATTCACCTCTGACTGCTAAGGGTTTTTCCTTCAAAATGAGGATAAGACCCACTGGCAAAGCAATGAGGAGAAGTTTGAATTTACATCACCTGTGCTGGAATTGTTCTGCAGGTAAGTGCAGAGGACTTCAATCTCCATGGTTGCAAATTTGTAAATTGCATGTGCTCAGGGATTATATGTAACTGGGGTGTGTTTTAAAACTGCCCAAAAATGTATTGAAATTGTGGGTTTCCATGCTCTTACGACTAACACACAAAGTCCATTGTCCAAATTAATGCTTCATGAGTTAAAAGCATAAATCTAAAGTTCAGCTTCGCAATCCTCATTCTTCTATGCTACCAATGCAAACTGTATGGACATCAGAGAGAACCTGCAATTTTCAGTGTAAAATGCATGAGAATGGTACACAAGGGATCTTGCAGCCCTAAGTAACAAAGGAAGTCAAATTAGCACCTTTAAGATGTGTATGTACTGTTGTGTAGGGATGGACGAACGCGGTTCGGAAGTTCAGAGTTCGGACCGAATTCAACCAGTTCAGTCGACCGAACCGAACTTCCGAACCGAACTCAATTTTCAAACTGGACCGAATTTCTGAACTTGGCTCTGTTCA
This sequence comes from Sphenodon punctatus, assembly GCA_003113815.1. Taxonomy (NCBI): domain Eukaryota; kingdom Metazoa; phylum Chordata; class Lepidosauria; order Sphenodontia; family Sphenodontidae; genus Sphenodon; species Sphenodon punctatus. The sequence continues at coordinate 2,748,848 of QEPC01008745.1, forward strand.
TCCATCCCTAAAAGATAATATTCCATTTAGTTCAATGGGGTCTGAATTTCCAAACTTTGTTCGTAAGTTCGGACCGAACTCGAATAGTTCGGTCGACCGAACCGAACTTCTGAACAGAACTGAATTTCCAAACTCGGTTCTGTTCGCCCATCCCTACTGTTGTGTAGAGATTCAGCTGCATGCTCACCAAATTAAGTCAGTTTCTCACACCTCTTTTTGAGTAACTATACTCCATTTCAAGTCACTATATCAAACAAAATAAGTACTTTCTTTTGATTTTAAAACTTACGTTGCAAACTCTGTCTTCATCCCCTTAGATGAAGATCTAGAATACATTTGCACAACTGTAACAGCACATGCAAAACACGTCTAACTGCATGCACCATGAGCTCATATGCTTTCCCAATTGCCACACATCAAATGACACTGTTAAATATAAGGCCTTTTATGTCACCAGTGTGTAATTGCAACCACAGGAATTGTAGGGGCAAATTCCACCCTTTCCAATGCTTTTTCAGAAGGCCCCCAAGGTAAGTGTGGCTCCATTGCATAAAATGGTGGGCAGTATTTTGTCTGAGAACTGAAGCTCAGGTGCTGAGTAGAGCGGGTAGGGGCAAACAGGAAAGGGACAAATGGGGACCACGTGATGCAACTGCTACAAAGAGCCTATAGTTCCCAACAACAGTGTCTCTAGAGCCACATGCGGCTCTTCTTTGGCCCCATTGGGCGTTTTTAGATGGATCTGTTGGTGGCCATCCCCAAATCTGTCCAAGCTGTGTCAGGTTTAAATGGAGGCAGTCACCATGGACCACCAGTCCATCCACATGGCACCCTCTCCTCTGCACCACAGAGCCGCAGGCAGATCACCAGCTGCTCTAGGCTGCCTCCTACAGCTCTATGGATGTTGCCAGGGCAACTCACAGGTGGAAATGTAGCTGCAGCAATCCATCTGCAAGTAAACGGACCACTACTTTGCGCCCGGCCAGTTGTCCGGTTTTGGCCGGCCAGTTCCACTTGCGGTGCTCCAGGATGTTCCAGAGCACTGCAAGTGGAGCTGGTCCTGAGCAGGTGCCTGCTCCCCTCATGCTCTGCCTCACCCCACGGTGGCCCGCATTTACACAGATGGGCTACCCAGGGGTGGGGCAGATTAGGAATCCATCTAAAAACACCCATTGTGGTAAACAGATGCAGCTCTCGAGATGAGGAAACTTTGCTCACTCCTGCTGTAGTCCTACACTAGGACTATAAACTCTACTCAGGTTATATAGCTATGCAAGGAATAGTTCTGCTATTTCCTAGGAAATCTAAGGTGGGGTGAGAAGACAAGAGAGCTACCTACTTCCACTTTCTTCTTTCTGCATAAATGTCCAATACTTAGCCAAAGGAAGTAGGCTGAAGACTATCTACCTCAGTGTCTTTCAGCAGTTTAAGACTTTTCCAGCAGACTATATATTTAACACACCATTAAAAGCATTGGATTTTATAGTTTTAATACCTGCTCATTTCTAGCAAAGTAAATGCAACATACAACCCGAGGGGTCATAAAGAAATATTCTGAAATACCTACATAGAAACCAAGTGTTTTGACAACCAGCAACTGCCAAGACTTCCACTAGCCTCCAGAGTGAAAGTATCTCTGCTTCTCACTGTGCTGAGGTATCACACAAAAGGAAGAAGGCACCACTTTTCAAACTTGTTTTATTGGGAGGGAAATTATATGTATGCTCTGCAGAAGGAAGCACAGCATAGTCAAGGAGGAAATATACACTGCATGGAACATTTTTCTCCTGTCCTGAAAAGTCCTTGGCTGGCTCAATTTCAAGTAGCATTATGTGTTTATATCTGTCTTTCTGAATCATATGGTGATTGTGGTGATAAAATGGTATGGCTGCAGTTTTCAAAGCACTTTTATGAGTAGCACAACAATCAATGGTGAAGAGCGGCAAGATTACTTCCCCAGAGACCAGTCAGCAACTCAGACAAACCTGCACTGACTTCTATGCTTTGGACCCCTGGGACTAAATAGTCCAGTAAACTGGGTCACCTTGGCCACACCTGTGTTGCAAGTTTAAATTACTGCAGTTGTCCCCAACTCATTTTTGACTGATGACTGCTAAGCCTAGCCTTGATTACATCCAGTTATAGCAATTCTACAACCTGCCTTGTCAGCTTTTTCACTTTGTCAACTTTCATGACATGTACAAATAGGCTGGTTTTCTTAAATTCATCTTCAAATACACTAACGTTTTTTCAGGAGGAAGAGGCTAAATTAAGTAAGGTTAGCCACAAAGTAGCTTCACTTTGTGATGGAACCATCTATATGTATTTGTCTTTGTGACATTATTTATGTTCAAAAGAGAAGGAACAGTCGCACGCAAGAGAATGAGTATAGAACAATGGTGGGGTGGGTGGAATTAGGAGGAGGGAGTATGGGGTAAAAGGTTGGAGAAGATCAGATGAAGTATAAAAGGGATGGGCTTTCAAATGCATTTTTAAAATTCTGCTGCACTTTGGTTACATTAACCATATAGGTAATGCCAGCTCACCAACATCTTCCACCCTGCAGTAGGTAGTCCCTGTGTGAACTGAAGAACAAAGGGTCGGAATGATAGGTTTCCACACTTTGCTTGGTTAAAAGACAAACTTTAAGCAATAGATTTGGTATTTAATGAATGATGACCAAAGTCCTACCTTTTAAGTTTATGGGTTATATAAATAAATCACAGCAACTATTGTCTATTGCAGGCGCAACTTCTACCGCACTGGTCAAGATCTCAACAACTGCAGTACTTGCCAGAACACTGCATGTATCATTTACAGGTACCTTACACCACTTGCTATTGTACATAAAGATCTCAGAAGGATATGCAAGATAGTATTCAGCTTACAGTTTGTATTCTATTACTGTGAATCATTAATAAATGACAATAGAGATTTTTTTTCTTTCTTTTAAAGGCTAGGAACCTAAGCATCTGTACTGGCAAATTATTTGGAAGGGTTTACTACTTACATGAACATTAAATAGGGAAGTTCTATGTAAAATAATACTGCATCATTTTCACTTGGATACTGTGAAATTATTTAAATTAATGCCTATCTACTTTTGAATTTAGATCTCAGGCAAAAAATGAAAAGTTATTCATCCTCCACAGTCAAACTAGAAAATACAACTGGGCTAACATTTTGATTTAAAAGAAGATATCTTTCCTTAGACTGAAAGGACGTTTGTTAAGAAGTTCTAGTCAAAAGTAATTTTTCTGGGACAGATGTGGGTGGCATGCATGGGAGTGGGTGTGTATAATTTATTTATTTATTTATTTATTTTATGAATTTATATCCCGCCCCCTCCTGCAATGCAGCTCGGGGCAGCTAACAGCACCATAAAATATTAAAAATTTACTTAAAATACAAATATAAAACATCATCTAAATATATCACATAAAACAGGGCTAGAAAATAAATAAATAGATGGGCGGGGGATTAAAATCACCCCTCCCCACCCTCCCTCCCAAAGGCCTGGGCAAACAGCCAGGTCTTACAGTTCCGCCGAAATGTCAAAAGGCTTGGGGCCAGGCGAGCTTCCTCCGGAAGGGAGTTCCACAGCCGCGGCCCTACCACCGAGAATGCTCGCTCCATCGTGGCCCCCCGCTTAACACGGGGGACCTCCAGGAGGGCACCCCCGGCAGACCGCAGGAGCCGTTCCGGGGCGCGAAGGGCGAGGCGGTCCCTAAGGTATGAGGGGCCAAGGCCGTATAGGGCTTTATAGATCATCACTAGGACCTTGAACTTGGCCCGGCACACTATCGGCAGCCAGTGCAGAGCTCGGAGCACCGGTGTAATGTGCTCCCGGCGACCCGTCCCCGTAAGAAGACGGGCCGCCGCATTCTGCACCAGCTGCAGCCTCCGGGCCAAGAACAAGGGAAGCCCCACGTAGAGCGTGTTGCAGTAATCGAGCCTCGAGGTGACGAAGGCATGGATGAGGGAGGCTATGTATAAACATAGCAAAGCCAAGGTTCTATTATTACCCTAGCCATAGAGAAAAAGATGACTTCAGAGCAGGATCTTATTTCCTTGGTGACAATAGAATTGAAAATCATGACTCCTTCAGAGCTCTATCCCAAAAGGCGGGGGTCAGGAACATTTTTCAAACTGGGGAGTCACATTGAAAATTAGTACAAGTTCTAAGGACAGCACAGAAGTTCGTAAAGGGGTGCTTAAGGGGTGCACCCAGGACAGGGAAAGGAAAGGATGGGTGCAGATCATAAATCTATGCCATGGATCCATCCCCTGTTGGTGAGTGCATGCCCTCATCTCCGCTCCATTCCCCTGAGCTCAGTTTTTCAGATTTTGGGAGAAGCAACTGGATCCAGTGGCCCTAAGGTTTTGAATAATCTGATTCTGCTCCTACAAAGCACTTAAAATATGCTTACCTTAATTTGAGTGGGACTACTCATTTACCTAAAGTTTATTTATTGATTGATTTCTAAAATAATTTGCTACCCCGCCCCTCCTGCTCCAAGCAGCCCAGGGTGGCTGACAACATTACAACACATAAAATCAGTATAAACAATACAATAAAAAGAGAGGCACAGAACCATCCCCTCCCCCCCATCCCATCCTACACCCCATCTCCCTCACCAAAAGCCAGGCGGAACAGCCAGGTTTTACACATACGACGTAAAGAGGGGAGATCTGGGGCCACCTGGGCCTCCACCGGATGCGAGTTCCACAACCTAGGTGCGGCCACCGAGAACGCCCTCTCCATAGTGGCCCCCTGGGCCACACGGGGGACCTCGAAAAGGGCGCTCCCAGAAGACCGTACAGGCCGCTTCAGAATGCGGAGAGCGAGGTGGTCCCACAATAAGTTGGGCCAAGGCTGTATAGGGCTTTATAGGTCAAAACCAATACCTTGAATTGGCCCAGAAGAATATAGGCGGCCAGTGCAGAGCCTGGAGCACCGGTGTAACGTGCACATGGCGACCCGTCCCTGCAAGGAGCCGCTGCATTCTGCACTTGCAGTCTCCAGAACATCACCATAGGTAGCCCCACGTAGAGCGCATTGCAATAGTCCAATCTCAAGGTGATGAAAGCATGAATGATGGTGACCAGGTTACTATCTGAAACACACGGCCGAAGCTGTCACACCAGATGTAATTGGCGAAACGCATTCCTCGCCACAGCCCCCATATCTAGGCAGAGCTGATCAGTTCATTACAGATTCTGATTAATCTGTAACTGCTTGTAATGGGCCATTATGGATTAACCTGTACTGAACAACAACAGCGGCAACATGCACATTGGATTCAGTTTTAAATCTATAAAACATAAAAATAATGATTTTTTTTTTTTAAAAAATGTGTATTCACAAAATGACCGCCCAATTGTTCTGTGCATTCATGCTCTTTTCTAAAATGACGGCGGCAGCATCACCGCCATATTGGAAAAAGGCAGTCATTCTGCATGTGAGCAAGGCCATTTAATATATGTGCAGACCTGATGACCTTTTCCAAAATGGCAACAGCAACCCTACCTGCTGCTATTTTGATAAAGGGTGTGCATGAACAGTAAGGTGGTCATTTTTTGCATGTGCAATGATTTTTTTAATTTAAAGGTTTTTTATTGATTTAAATATGGATCTGTAATATGAATCCACAATTAAATCTGGAAATTGCAGATCCAAATCAGTAATGTATCCAAATCCATAATTTCCTCTAAATGCCCACCCTTAATGATTGGAAAGAATTAATAAAAGTATGATTTGGGTCTTAAATCATAGCTGTAAGTAGCAACTACATTTTGCAACAGCATTCTGTGATACATCAGAATAGAAAGAACTTCAGCAATGAGTATGAGTTGCTGTTAAGACACAGAATTTTCTGGAGAGATGTATCAGAGGATTTTGGGAAGGGGGTATTTTACTGAATTTGTCATTGAAACAAGCAGTAAATTCTATTAAAATGTTATTCTTTACTACATTTACTTAAATAGAATCTTGGTTTTGCTTGTGAAATGATTTCCCTTCCAGTGGCAACCCTAAATTAAGTGCTAAATGCCCCTTGCCAATTCATATTTTTCATACCAATCCACAGAAAACTCATTCAACTCACTTCTTAGACAGGTCTGCCATGTTTTGGAAAGGCTCAAGAAAATTAATTTATATTAAAAATATATAAAACCAGCTAAAAGCTACAACCCTTTCTTATCCTTACCCTCCCCCCAGCAAAACTAAAACATATTTCTGAGTTTCTGCCATATTCAACCACTTTATAAAACTCTTCATGAAGAAAGCAGCAGTGGAACACACTGGCAAGCAAAGAAACAGAGAAAACTAGAGAGGGATACTGTAATACCAACCTATGGAGTGTACTGTACAAGGGAATTGAGCACCCATCTCACTGCTCAAAAAGACACTTTGGCTGCGTGGCCCGCAACAAGGGCTATAACTGTGAAGGCAATTATTATCATGTGATCTTATACACAGGGCTGGCCTACAGAAAGGGTGACCAAGAGCGACTGCCCTGGGCCGGGTGGGCCCCACTATTTTCTCTACTTCTGAGGCCCTCACAGTGGCCCACGCTTTCACCAGGGTAGGGTGCGGGTCCCCCATTGTCTCCTAGCGGTCCTGCAAATACGATCACCTCGAGGACCCTGTGGAGGGTGCCTGAGAGGGGTGGGGCCACCAGGGCCCCGACATTTATTTATTTACAGAACTTGTATCCCGCTCCTCCCTCCACAGGCGGCCTGGAGCGGCTAACAACAATAAAAAAATATACACATAATATAAAACAATTTAAAACACTTTAAAACATAAGCAGCATAAAAACAGGGGGGGAAACGCCACTCCCCTCCCCCACCCATCCTTACCAATCTCCCTCACCAAATGCCTGACGGAACAACCAGGTTTTACAGTGCCTACGGAAGGCCGGGAGGTCCAGAGCCAAGCAGGCTCCCACCAGGAGGGAATTCCACAGATGCGGCGTGGCCACCGAGAACGCCCTATTCCGTGTGGCACCCCGGGAAACCCGGGGGACCTCCAACATGGTGCCCCCAGACGACTGCAGGGGCCGGTCTAGAACTCAGGGAGTGAGGTGGTCTCGCAGATAAGCAGGGCCCAGGCCATGTAGGGCTTTATAGGTTAAAACTAACACTTTGAATTGAGCCCGGAAGACTATTGGCAGCCAGTGCAGAGATCGGAGCACTGGTGTAATGTGCTTCTGGCTGCCCAGCCCCACCAGGAGCCGGGCTGCTGAATTCTGCACCAGCTGTAGCTTCCGAGCCAAGCCAGGTAGACCCACATAGAGCGCATTGCAGTAGTCTAACTGAGAGGTAATAAAAGCATGAATGATCATGGTCAAGTCCGGAACCGAAACCAGTGGCTGAAGCCGCCGCACCAGACAGAACTGGTGGAAGACGCTCCTTGCCACAGCCTCCACCTAGAGATCCAGGCAGAGCTGCACATCAAGGAGCACCCCCAGATTCCGTACCTGGGAAGTCAATGGAGGGCAGACCCCATCAATTGATGGGGCCGTCAACTCCACCGACTTACCTACTAACATCACCTCTGTCTTGTCAGAATTCAGTTGCAGTTGGTTAGTGCTCATCCAGTCCCTCACAGCTGCCAAACTGTAAGCACCGAGACAGCCGGGTCTGGGTCGGTTGAAATGAGAGATACAGTTGGGTGTCATTCGCATACTGATGACACCTCACCCCGAACTCTCTGATGACATCACCGAGTGGTTGCATATACACTTTGAACAGGAGAGGGGACAAAACAGAACCCTGCGGATCCCCACACGGGAGGTCTCATTAGGATGAAAAACAGTCGCCGAGTACCACCCGTTGAGTTCTTCCGATCAGGAATGAGCGGAACCATTCAAGAACAATCCCGCCCACCCCCGCACTGTGCCGCAGGCGCATTACCAACATCTCACGGTCAACAGTATCAAAAGCAGCTGACAGATCCAATAGGACCAATAGGGTTGATCGACCCCGGTCCTTTTCACGGCGGAGATAATCTATGAAGGCCACAAGCACTGTCTTGGTGCCTTAACCCGGATGAAAGCCAGACTGCGAGGGACCAAGATAACCAACACGGTCAAAATGCCCCTGGAGCTGCTGAGCCACTATCCTTTCAATAACCTTCCCTAAAAAAGGAACGTTAGAGACAGGCCGATAGCTGGCAGGTGAGTCAGCATCAAGCGATGGCTTCCTGAGCAGAGGCCGCAACACCACCTTCTCGAGACAGCTCGGCACTCTGCCCTCCCTCATTGCCCACCCCAGTTAGCAACAGCCCCATTGTCTCCCGGCAGCTCTTAACCGTCCAGGACAGGCACGGATCTAATTCACAAGAGATGGCTCAAACAGCCTCAAGCACACCCACCACGTCAGCAGGTGTCACCGAATGAAACTGATTCCATAAAATTGGACACAGCGGGGCTTCTACAACCTCTACCTCCTCCACTGCATTAAGTGTGGCATCACGGTCTTGGTGAATACGAGCTATTTTCTCCGCAAAATAATCTGCAAAAAGGTCACAGCAGGCAGAAGATGACTTAACCCCCGGGTTGAGGGAGGCTGGACCGACCAGCCCCCGTACAACCCAGGACAACTCCACTGGACAGGATTTCGCAGACACTATGAGGGCAGCAAAGAACTCCCTCTTTGCTGTCTGCATAGCCATGGCATAGGCTCTTAAACTAGCTCTATGTAGCAATCTGTCGGCTTCAGCACGAGATCGACGCCACCGTCGCTCCAACCGTCACCCCTCCTGCTTCAAGACCCGCAGTTCCTCAGGAAACCAAGGGGGCCTGCGGGGCCCTTGCCTGGGCAATGGACACCTGGGAGCCATATGATCGATGGCCTCCATTAGCAGAGTATTCCATAGCCTGACAAGATCATCGATGAGACAGTCATCGAGGTCAGAGGATCACTCCCCCAGAGCAACTAGAAACCGCACCCTGCCGGGGGCAGAAATGTACTGGAAGGGAAGTCTGCAGGAGGTAATGATCAGTCCACGACAAGGGCACAGTTGATATCTCCCCCATTAATCTTCAACTCTGAGTCCCTCAAATTTTGTGATTTCATATTTCTGTGCAGTTATGCTGCAGTGCTTATATGTAAACCACCATATTTATATAGTTGACAAAATATTACATATATATATTTCATCAAGATGAAACCAAGGCTTTCACAGGTACTAGTCATGTCCAGAATGCTGCACAACTTAAGCATCTGAAGGTTTTAGAAAAACAGACAAAACCTATGGAAAATGAATTCTCTAAAGCTAGAACTTACCGAGGCTAAATAAGACTTGATTTAAATTTACCAATATTATTAGGGCTACATGACAGTTTAATTTGCCACATCATCTACGGAGACATAAATCTGCACCTTTATCTAAGAAAATACGTTTGATAATAAAAATCTTTCCAGCACAATTTTTAACAAAAATCACTAGCTTTAGGTCCTGAATAAGGGAACACTGTTTAACCTTGCTTAAGGATTAAAAAAAATAAAATACACCCTTGTTTTATTCTTGTCACATTCTGAGTGTAATTGGCATAACTTTCAAAAAACCTCTAGCCTCAATATACAGATTTATTTATTAACATTAGTCTTTGAAATTGTACACATGAAATTGAGGTTTCCTTCATAAATCTCTTATTATTATTCAAAACTGCACCCCTGCCTGATACCTATATTCCTGAGCTCAAGTAATTAAGAGGAGACAATTATTTTTATGAAAGAAAGATTAAAACAACATTACGTAACAGCAAAGGAACTGATCAGAACTGTCACTTTATGTTTCAAATTACAGTAAGGGTTATACGATCCACTTGTAAGTAGGTTTAATAATAAGTTAATGGAACAAGGAGCAGGAGACTTCTTCATGCTTAGTTAAGCATTATGATAAATGGCTAGGGGGACTTTAACACTGTACGTACTATTCAGAAATGCAGTTGATTGCATAGCTGGGTATTTATATTCTGCCATCACTACACCAATGGAAGAAGAAGGCTATTGCTCATTCCCCCACCCCCCCAATATAGATAAAAACAAATGTGATGGGCCCGACGCATATTCGGCAGCTATGGCTGTCTGACGGACACAGTCCGGCCCAGGTCCGGGTGCAGAACAAACATGTCCCTCCCCAGGCTGCTGGCCGCACAGGCTGGGGACGGGGAGAATGGCCGGTCTCCTCCCTCTCCAATATGAACCCGGCACAGTGCCCCACTCCTTGGCAAGCAGCCATGGTGCCCAATGATGGTGAGCTATGGCTGCCCATCATGGCAGGGCACGGCCAGGCCAGACAAACATGCAGACCCAATGTGAGCCATTTCGGCCCAATCAGATGGATGCTAGTCCAGGCTTTGATCCTGGAGGTTTCCAGAATCAGTCTGGGCTAGCCTCCGACAGGCTAGACAGCATTCTAGTGCAAATATCTAGCGGATCCTCAACAAAGGTGCCAGTGGCTTGCAGGCCCAAACATGAAAATGCCAACTATAGTGGACCACCGTCTCATTTGTTTTTACCATATAAACCACATTGCTTTTTGAAAGAACTTGATGGAATATATCCATCCAGTATTTTTATTTGTAGGTTATAGATTCTATGTATCATATACACAAAAATGAGAGCAAAATGGACATCCTTATTTCAGAATGTCTGAAATTTTGATATGAAAACCCTAAAGCTAGTAATAAAAGTGTGCAACAGACATACCCTTACATTTGCTTAATTGCTATCCCAGTGATGGTTTCAACTTGTTTTCTCCACATTGCAGACCTACGTGTCTTTATGGGCACAATCTTACAGCCTATGTATGCCACATGGCCAGAATGTGTACGCTGCAGGCAGGTCACGCGCGCCACACAAACACACGGGGCAAAGCTTCAACCCGGGCTGACATGAACCCCCCAAGACGACACACGCTGCGGCCCAGGGGATGGAGCAGGAGCCATGCCTGCTCCATCCCCCGGGCCATGGTGTGTGGGGGTTATGGGGGGTTGCATCAGCCCAGGCTACGCCTTTGCCCCGTGCACACCTGCAGCATGCTTGTTCTGGCCTGAGCACTGCACCTGCGGACGGCGTACACAGGCTGTAGGATTGTGCCCTATGTGTTTGGTAAGCGACCTCTAGTATTGTCTGGCTGCAAACAAGTGATACTATTGTTGACTAAAGCAAACAGTGTCACTCAAAAAAGTGCTCGTTATTTCCATTCTGAGAAAGCTGAAGAGGCAGAGTTGAGCGCTTGAAGTTGTATATGCTCCCTAAGGGCTCTAACTTGCAGGTTCTTCGCCATCACTCATTTTGCACAGTAAATACTTAATGCCACTGGAGAATAAGTGAGACTATCGGAGACAGAGAGAGACACACACATACAGAGAGCGCACAATTACCATATTGATCCCCAAAGTAAAAGATGGAGACAAAGTAGTTCTGATGATCCCTTTTATTGAACCAACGTCTACTGGTATGCAAACTTTTCAGCAAAACAGGGTGTAAGTTCTGACTTACTTCCAGCCTGAGGAAGAGCCCTGTGTGGCTTGAAAGCTTGTCAGGGGCATAGCTAGCTACCATGGAGCGAGGAGGCTCAATTGAGCCCAGGCTCTGGATTATAGAGGAGCCCTTTTGGCCTGAGAAAATTTAGGAAAATTTCAGTGTGGGCAGAGGATGAAGGAAGGCCAGTGCTGCCTCTGCCCACTCTGAAGATTGTCTAGCGGCGCTAAAGCTGCATGCAAAGGAACCCACCAGGAAGGAGATTTTCAGAGTGGGAAGGGGTGGAGTGCTGGTCCTATCCCTGACCAGTCTTAAAAAGTCCTTGCTGGAGGTTTGTTGCCACTCCAGAGGGCACACTGAGAACTAGGGTGGCACCACAGCTCACCACCTTTGCAGGGGGAGTCTGAGGCTTGCCGGGGGAGGGTGGGGGGTTAGTGCTGAGGAAGACACTTCCCCCTTGTCATTATAGGGGCCCGTCACAGTGAAATGAACCAGGGCCCATCACAGCCTTGCTATGTCACTGAAGCTTGCATACTCTTCCCCAACAGAAGGTGGTCCAATAAAAGATATCATCTGAACTACTTTATCTCCATCTATCAGTATTCAAGTAACAAGTTGGTTCATGGTGCTCCTAAAATTCTAGGCTAACAAATCCTCTCTTATATATGCAATTAGATAGGGCATAGCCTTGTGCTCCGACCACCTTAATTCTAATCCTAGCTATACTGACTTTGTGGCCAATTCAATAATATTTGCCTCCATTTCATCATCTAGAAAATGGGGATCACACTACTTACCTATCTCACAAGGGTGTTCTGAAATGCATTCAGGGACCAAAATGCTCTGTAAGCAATATTATCAAGTAATAATTTAAACTAACAAAAAATAAAACACACTACCTTAACAACTTGCACTTTAGACTAAATATTTGCAGATGCCAAAAATACCTTCTAAACAAAAGCTTCATTTTCCTGGTTTACATTTTATATTTTACCTTCTGTTTTTAATCACAACTTATTAAGCCACTGAACAACTAAGGCCCTTTTCAAAGGGGCCAGCGGTGCGGGGGTGGGTGCCGTGTGGTGGTGCTTCCCCACGGAACCTCACCCATCTTCACGCACGGAGCATCGGGCATTGGCGTCCATTGCTCTGTGCATGGGTGATGGGTGGAAGTGGATGGAGCACAGAAGTGCACACGCAACCCCACCCACCAGCCACGGCGTTCCCATGGACATGCACCCATCCACTCCACACCTGCCGCAACATTCTCACGAGAGCCCCCACCCGCACACGTGGGGGGGGCTGTCTCTTATACACATCTAGATGTGTATAAGAGACAGGTTTTACACATACGACGTAAAGAGGGGAGATCTGGGGCCACCTGGGCCTCCACCGGATGCGAGTTCCACAACCTAGGTGCGGCCACCGAGAANGCATCCATGTGAAAACAGCCAAACAGTTAAGTCTTCTTTTAAAAAAAAAATCTAGTAGATATGCCACACAAAAGTCAATTACTGGGAATAAATTATTTTGGACTGCATTGGTACCCATTTCTGCACTGATTAACCCAGGTGTATCAAAACCACCAATAACTGACAGGTGTTTTTTTTATTACATTACCAGAAGCTAGAATAGAATGGCTTGGACATTAAAAAAACACCTCAGGTGTATGATCAGTGGGGAAGGATTTAGGGGAGGTATTTTAATTTGTTTTGTTTTTTTAAAACTACAAACAAAAAAACCCCACGTTATTTCCATTCTTGCCTCCTGAATTGTTTTTTTGTAACACGATGAATTCCTTTCTTTAACGGCTTTTGGGACTGCTAAAATAATGCTTAATTAATATTGCATAACAAGTACTGTACTTCTCTGGCCCTTGTCCCACTCCCAAGGAGACAAAACCCAGATATAGAGACACATTAGTGAGGTACATGTTCAAACCATCATCATATTAGCAAAGTGTTAGATTTAACTATCTGTTATGGGTCAAAGTTGTGATGTGATTTTTATATTTAAAGAGAATGTATAATTTCTAGAGGGATTGACTCTACAACACTCAAAAATATCATTTTAAAACCTCAACACTCAAAATGTTAACTGCTGTAAGACATTTTCCACCTAAGGTCAATTTAACTAATTACATCATTTAGCAAACTAAGGCCGGTCCGCTCGGCTCAACCACACAGCTCAGCTTAGTGATTTGCACTGGCCTGAATTATTGGGCTCCGATTATTGGGTGGTGTTAGGACACTGCTGTCATGATCGGTTCATTACCTACTGTGGGCCCTGGTCCTTTGTTAGCCTCTGTCGGGGTGGTGGACCAGATAGGTTGGTCCGCCGCTGGAGACATATGGAGCAAATTGGATTCCAGAACTCTCTGGGGGATATACCCACTGATTTTGACAGCTGCTCTGTAGATGGCCTGGTTGAATTATGTAACGCCACATGTAGCCACAGTCGGCACAATTAGTTACTTAGCAGATTAAATCTTTCAACAAAAAAACTACAAGGTTCCATCTCATCAGCAACAACAGTTGGGAACAATTCAATGAGTGACAGCAGAGGATGAAGAGTAGCAAAATGCAGGGCTTTTTTTTTCTTTGCCACTACCTTAGCCCTTACAGACCCCACTAGATACTAGGGCCTTACCCCAAGCGATACTATGCACATAGACAAAGTCCAGGGAGTGGAGGGGGGAGATCAGAGGAGGTGACAAGAAGAACAATCCAATCCCAGCAAGTTATATGCAGGGACCAGTGTTCACTGTGTTTTCCCCATTAGTGGCAATGGGGAAAATGCAATGAACGTGGGTCTCTGGTTATATGAGATAATTATGGTAAAGTATTCAAATTGGCTTTGGTCCAAAGCTATTAAACTCTACCCAGCCAATACTAGATATCAGGCATGTGGAAGAAATAAGCATTGTATGACATACATAATCTGTAGGTAGAGTGCACACCACCCTCAGCAAAACATTACAGACAGGTGAGGAAATGCTTTTGAACCATGCAGATTCTGTGCTCTCATTTTAACCTCCTCTTGCAAGTTTCATTCGTAACAGCTTTAATTATCTTACACCCTCTTACTTTTATGTCCATGAACGTCCACCTGCTCCACCTCATACTGCCATGGACTTTTGTGTAAGGATGAAAACAAATGAGACAGGGGCAAGCCAGATCTTTTGCCCAGTCTTGGCAGGGCTTCCATAGCTGCCACACTTTGGGCAAGCAGGGAGGGCGGTTCAAATCCCGCCCCCCCAAAGGAATCTGGGTATGGGAGCTGCCATCACAAGTCCCTCCATGTCATGGGTCATCTGAGGAGCCGTCCACATGTGACAGGTGCAATAGGATCGGGCCCCTGGAGGAGCTTCTGATAAACAGCTGATTGGGGGCCCCCAGAGGAGAGTGCTCACCACAGTCACCAAACAGCTGACTAGGAGGGTTGAAGAACGCCTCCCCAATCAGCTGTTTGGTGGCCGGAGTTAATGCACCCCTCCAGGCCCAATCCTCAGACCTTGCCTCACAGCAGGCCTGGGTAAGGCCTAACATGCAGGAGGGTGCACATTAGCCTGGATTAGTCCAGACCGGGTGAGCCTTAGGCCATGCCACGTCGTCAGCCTTCTCCAGGCCATCTGTTCAGTAGCAGCCGGCTGACTGCCCCAAGGTGGAAGTTGACAAACATCTGGCAGCCACCAAACTGATGAGCAGGTGACTTGCAGGTTACTGTCCCTTTTGTTTTTGCCCTAAGTAATGGTGCACTTATCTTTATTCAGCTGTATTACTATTTTGCACTAGTGTTTTTATTACGAGTCCTGACACACTGTATTTTTGTTGTTTAACTGTCTGTTCACAGTATTTTAACCTGTCAATTTAACCATAAGGTTTTCAGCCTCATCTGCTGCTGAATTACTATCACAGGACAAAATTCTTAAGAGTAGCACCTTACTCTTCATGCAGTCTTACTGATATCAAAGCAACTACGCAAAGGGAAAGGCCCTAACATGCAGTTACTGGCAATTTCAAGTGGGTGAACAGTTCCAAATGCTAAGGGAAATCTCCACAACGTAATGTTAAGTGTGAGCACCAGTCAGTATGGAAATATTAAAATGGTATCTCTCATAGGGATGGGCAAACGTGGTTCGAATGTTCGCAGTTCGGAACAAACTTTGTCTGTTCGGACATCCGAACCGAACACTCGAATGACCGAAGAGTTCGGCCGTGTTCGTATGAGTTCGGGGGCAGGAAACACATCTTTTCAGGGCCAAAGATTTAGGTTTCGTTTTCATTTTTGATAGCGCTATTTTTGACTGTTCGGCCAACCCAAACTCGGCTGAGCCGAACCATCGAACCCAAACTCGGGTTTTGAACCGAACTACTGAACATTCGAACCGCATTCTGTTCGCCCATCCCTAATCTCTCATATGTAAAGACACCAGAATTCTTTGGCTCACTTTCTCTTATGCAGCCTCTTCCCCCGTGTACTCTCAATGCAGCTTAAAACAGTCTAGGTTTTAAAGCTAGGAAAATAACTGAGCTCAGGTAACAAAATATGTCTCATTTGTTGGTTTTCACCCAAGAGTTCTGGAGAAACTTAAACATGATATTGAAGTGAAGTACTACAAATAGCAGCACGTAACCCAACTCTAAAATTAGTCGCTGTACCAAAGACTGCAAAGCAGTTAATGTAACACAACTCACGCACCACTCCATGTCCTGGTACAAGAAAGAGGTTCAGCCTGAACCTATAGCTTGCTAGGGACCAGGGGACTCTATTTAACCAAGGCCTCCTATGACGGAGCCTTGGGGTCAGGTGCAGCCGGTGGGGCTCTGTCCTCCCTCCACCCACATCGCTGAAAGCCATCTCATCTGAGTCAGCTTGGGAAGGGAATGGAGGAAGAGCTGAAAGTTGGGCCACTTACTGCCTTTACTGTGCACAAGCACATGCCTTGGGCTGTTCCCCTGGCCACCCTGGGGCATGTGCACAGTAAAAGCAAGGGGAGATGGGGTCTGGGGGGGGGGCTCCCTGTACTTCCCAATGCAGGGAGCCACCCCCCACCCCCCTCCATAAAAACAGCCTCTGGGTGTTGATCCAGACCGCCCCAGGACAATAGTAGCCCAAGCAGAGACAGGAGCAGGGTGTGGTGTCTTCCTGGCTGCTGTCAGGAGCCATGCCTCCCTCCCCAACATGGCTGCTGGAATCTAAAGTGGGTGAGTGTCCCTCCCGCTACCTTTCCCTCCACCTTATTTTTACCCGTTCTCCTCCCTGCCTCCCCCATGCTCCTTTCCTACCTCCTCCCCACCCTTCCATTTTCCTCTTCCTCCCTGCCTTCTTCCCTACCCACCCCAATTCTATCCCACTCCCTGCCTCTTGCCCACATCCACCCTCCCATTTCTACCCTTCTCTGCTTTCCACCCATCCCGTTTCTAGTTCACTCCCATTTCTACACCTTCCCCTCCTCCCTGCTTCCCACATTTCTGCTCTCCCCCTTCCTTGCCTTTCCCCCAACCCACCAACCCCATTTCTTCTCCTCCAGTCCTTCTCCTCCCCGTCTTCCCCATTTACCCCCATTTCTACCCTTCCCTGCTACCCCCCATTTCTGCCTTTCTTCATCCCTGCCTTCCCCCATCCACCCACCCCCTCATTTCTAGCCCTCCCCTCACTCTTCCTACCCACACCCACCACTCCTAAGTCCAACAGCTGCCACTGCTTGGGGTAAAGCATCAGGGTAGCCTAAAACCTGGCTCTTTAGACTAGGGTCAGTGACAGACCCTTTGCTCATGTCTTCGGTCTTAATTAACCCCCTTTTATGTGTGGCGCCTCCCTTGTTACACATGCCTTTGGGGTGACCAAACAGAGAAGCTTTACTTCAGGGGCATCAGACAAAG
>QEPC01008745.1:2766359-2801836 GCA_003113815.1 Sphenodon punctatus
GAGAGAGAGAGAGAGAGAGAGAGAGAGAGAGAGAGAATGAATGTATCACCCCAACATCCCTCTTGGAGAGGACTACTCAAGGCTGTAGAACAAACTAAAAATGGTGCATGTTTAAAATGAATGAAACTTTGTCTCTGACATTTCGATACTATTTCTTCTCTATACTTCAATAGAAAAACTGTCTTTATTTAGAGAACGATTTATTCTACCAAGATCATCAAGCTAGAAGATCAAAATAATTCTCACTCATACATCTAATGCTAAAATTTTGAGAAGAGCAAGCTAATTGTTTGATTCTCATACTCGGTTTTCAAAAAATATTGAAACATGCTGTGTGACAATGGATCAGCAAACAGTCTCCCCCCACCCCACCCATCCCTTTAATGAGGCTGTTTTTCTTAATGATCCAAAATCTAAGGTTTCATTAAAAATAACTGAAAGATTTATGTCAAAAGACATTCTTCAGCATGTGAATCAAGGATGAATCACTGACTAGCTGTATTAGCATGCTGCCTGAAACAAAAGCTCAAGATGGTAACAGTACCTATTTGCTTCACAAGGCTGTTTATTCTGAATTTTTAATTGTGATGCTAAAGGTCAATGGTGATACCTACTTCACTGCTCCAAGCATGAACAAAGGAGGCAGGGGATCCTATTAGGAAGATTTACTCTGAACTAACTCTTGTTCTGACATCTCCAGAGGCTAGAGCCTGAATTCCAATAAAGGTTGTGGGAGTATTGCTCTACTTTTACACACAAATCAACATGTATTTTGAAGGATTTAAGCTTTGACTTGTTTTTAACTGGAGATGCAGTTAGTATCTGTGACAGAGCGTGTTATTAGACAAGCACCAGCTTAACTTCAGTTCCCAGTTCATTAATCCCAGTGTTCCATGAGATCAACCAGCATGAGCATTTTAATACCCTGATTACCTATAGCACACTCAGATGATCTGGTGTCTTGATGCATTGCCTATATGAAGTTACTTGAAATTCCTTATTAGCACAGCACTTTTCCTATCTATTCAGAGGGTGTTGTATGTCTTTTCTGAAAACTTAATCTTCAGTTTCATATTCTAACACAGTAAGCAAACTGTCTAGGGCACAAATTGTCTCTCATTAAACTATCTCAACCACATCATAGGCTCCCTGTGAGATTTAATTATCTTCCCTATCATCTGTAACTATTTATACTAAAGACAGCTGTTTCTTCTCATTAGCTTACAGGTCACGAGGAAAACTTGATGATTTCACCATCGCAAATTGGATACTACACCTTTTAGATTATTTTCCAACTTCACGCTTAACCATTAGGATCACTTAGTAATACAATATCTAGATAACACAACATGCAGGTGTTTAAAAAAATTCAGTACAATCCTGTAGATTTATATATAGGTTAGCCAAACTCCTTGGAAGATGTACTTACTGTAGTCTTCGCTACTACTATAGGTCTCCAAACCTGGAGTGTGGTGAAGGACAAGGATTACCAAGGCCAGCCAGTATCATGGGACAAGCAGTAGTGCAAAGTTCCATAGAAATTAGGAGGAAACTAGCAAAATTAAACATTTATCCATTAACTTACGCAAATTCAGCCATCTAAGTCAGTCATGAATGATTCATGATTCCCAATTTGGTGGCCCCATGGTCCCAATAGTGGGCCACCAAATACAGCAGGGATGGGAAATACAATAGTGGGCCACCAAATACAGCAGGCCCAGGGGCCAAATGTGGCCTATAGAAAGTTTTTAGGTGGCCCTTTTCCAGTTCCTGGATCCACCTCCTGTCCTCAAGGATAGGAGTTGCAAAACTGAGCTCAGGGAAAGGGAGTAGAGATGAGGGTGTGCACACAAGGATACGTCACGACACAGCTCTATGATCTGGACCCTCCTTTTCTTGAGCGTACCCCTTATGCACCTCTGCCTCCAACTTCTATTTGGCCCTCAGAGCTTAGAAAAAACATCCTTGCCGCTGGAATACAGTACTCTCTTAGCCACATTAGTTTGGATTTGAATCCTGAAAGGCCAAATGATGGCTCCCCTCAAATTAGCCAAACTCATCTTTCATAAGAAGGTGTGTCCTTTCATCCCCCTTCAAGTTAAAGAGCCTCAGTGGATCAAGGGCCAGATAAGATGTAAACGCTCCAGTGTTCCTATGAGAGAGGGACAAAACACTAATTCTACCTCCATGTTTGCTTACATGTTTAAGTCCTCTTATTTAGAGGTAATGTGTGCTATTTCAAAAAGAGGAAGTCAGGAGCTAAAAGGCTGCCATTCTGAAAATGATGTAACTACAAAGTAGAAATAACGCATTAAAAAACTTTGCAAGATATATTCTATTCACATGTACAGAACTCCTGTTAACACCAATAGGACCTTATGAACAATCACTATAACAAAGCACAATGCTGTACCTGACATCAGCAAACTGATGTCAAGCTGACAAGGTATCTTTACTGCCTATGACAACCTAAACCCAGTAGTCTTACAAATATACCAACATTGACTGAGATGTTCTCTTTATGCTAATAAATTATTTTGAGCTAAAAAAACAGTAATTGGTTTCACTGCAGTACTTATGCTTTCTCACAGTATGATATTTACCAGAATCAAAACCTAACTTAAACTCATGTTACATACCCCTGTGTTATGTAATGCCTGTTGATTCTAATGTGATTCATCTAAGTAAATTCTCTGCACACTACTTTGAAAATGCAAGGGTCAACGTTTCCATAGAAACAAAAATGGAGTGGACTTTTCTCTTGATTTAAATTAATGGGAGTGGGGGGGGGGGGGGAGATACCCTTAACATTGTGATTATTCTTAGCATAAACTCCCCCACCTACTTTGGTTTTATATTGATAACTTAGTCCTGTTTTAATATTTTATAATATTTATGAGAATTTTTAATGGTTTTATTGTATTTTAATGTTTTGGAAGCCGCCCCGGGCTGCATGGCAGGAGGGGCGGGGTATAGATTTATGAAATAAATAAATAAAATAAATAAATAAACATAAGGGAAAATGTGCCATCTAATTATACTAACTATACAGGGGTACTGATTATGAATTCTTGAGAAAGCTAAATTTTAAGTGTGAGAAGAGCAGAAGAGGTAGACTGAGTATTACTTCCTAACTTAGGAAACTGTACCTTTTCTATGCTTGAGATGCAGCTACATGCAAAAGAAATTTGAAGTGCAAGGTATCAATACTTGAGGTACAATACCCTATATATAAGTAGAAAAGGGACCAAGATATTTGGCTAGTTGAAAATCCTATTACAGAATCCAATGCTGGTAACAAGCAGCATTCTACAGTACATTGAAGAAATGGTCCAAAGATTCTGGCTTCATTAACCCAACTTTATATCTAGCATAGTATAGGTGATATATTGAGTATTAAATTGAAAATCTGATGAAGAATCAAGTAAGAAAATTTACAGGTCACACACACCAGCTGAATGAGTGTAACTGGGATTTGGGGGCTCCCCTCTCTCTGGCTGTTCCCCAGAGGACCACTGGACCAATCATGACTCAATCACCACGCTTACAGTAACCACTAGGCAACACTCTCCCCAATGTGTGCCAGCTCGTAAGGGGTTAACCCTTTGTCACAGGGCTCCACAGTTACCAGGAAAGTAAATGGGTTAGGGTCATCTTGGTGTTAAACCAAGATTCCTCTGTTAGTACTCACTACTCAGTGCCTTTAGCAACACCAAGACAAGTTTTATAATGAGAAAGTGTTATATGAAAACTAAAACAGATAATACAAGCTCAGAGTAAATAGAGAAGGTGCACAACAAAATGAAAACAAAGCAATACACTATGCTAGCTTAATTGATTAGGTTCCCTCTCTAGTCTCTACTAGTCACCTATCCCCTGTTCCAGAGGAACAGGGGATAGGTGACTTATCCACAATGTTTGCAGACAGGAACACTGCATTTTAGCTAAGATCTGTGATCTTCACATAACGATGGTGTCGAGCTTCTCCATCTCACTCCTCAAGTCGCCTTGCTTTGAGTTTTTGATTACTTCCACTGTTGGTCATTTAGCTATGACCAGCTGAAGATGAGATGCAGCACTGTACAGATAAACATAACAAAGACAATCCCTGCTCCAAGGAGTTTTCAATCTAATCAAGACGCAGACAACTACAATAAGAGGCTTCATATGAATTGGGGGCTACAGGAAGTAGATATTCAGTGAATTTATTTATTAAAGTAAAAATTGTTAAAATCAACGTGGCTATGATCTGGATAGGGCTTAGGTTCATTATTTTAAAATGACCTCAAAGAGGTGGGCCTTTAGGTGGGACTTGGAAGAGGTGACTCTGGAAGAGGTTCTAGAGCAAATTGACAAATTAAATAGTAAAAAATTGCCAGGACCTGATGGTATTGACCCCAGAGTTCTGAAGGAACTCAAATATGAAATTACGGCCCTCCTAATGGTAATTTGTAATCTATTGCTGAAATTTGCCACAGTACCTGAGGATTAAAGAGTAGCGAATGTAACACCGATATTTATATAAAGGGCTCCAGAGGCAATCCTGGTAACTACAGACCGGTGAGCCTCACGTGGATGCCGGGCAAACTGGTGGAGACAATTGTCAAGAACAGAATTTCTGGGCATATTGATAAACATGGCACAATGGGGAAAAGTCTGCATGGATTTAGCAAAGGGAAGTCATGCCTCACTAATCTACTGGACTTTTTTGAGGGAGTAAATAAGCATGTGGATAAGGGTGAGTCAGTTGATATAGTGTATCTGGATTTTCAGAAAGCATGTGATAAGGTCCCACATGAGAGGCTCTTGAGGAAACTAAATAGTCATGTGATAAGAGGTTGTGTCCGATAGTGGATCAGTAACTGGTTAAAGGCTAGGAAACAAAGGGTAGGACTAAATGGCCAGTTTTCACAATGGAAAGAAGTAAATAGTGGAGTGGTGCAGGGCTCTGTACTGGGACCTGTGTTTAATATCTTCATCAGTGATATGGAAATAGGAATAAAGAGTGAGGTGATCAAATCTGCAAATGACACAAAGTTATTCAAGGTAGTTAATACACAAGCAGACTGGGAAGAATTGCAAGAGGATCTTGTGAGACTAGGTGACTGGGCATCTAAATGGCAGGTGAAATTTAATGTGGAGAAGTGCAAAGTGATGCACATAGGGAGGGAATAATAATCCAAACTATGTGTAGATAATGCTGGGTTCTAAATTAGGAATAACCTCTCAGGAAAAGGACCTTGGAGTCATTGTGGACAATACATTGAAATCCTCAGCTCAAAGTGTGGCGGCCAGCAAAAAAGCAAACAGAACGTTAGGAACCATTTGGAAAGGGATAGAGAATAAAACTAAAAATATCCTAAGGCCCCTGTACAAACGGACGGTGTGACCGCACCTTGAGTACCATGTACAATTCTGGTCACCCCATCTCAAAAAAGATAGAGTAGAACTTGAAAAGGTGCAGAGAAGTTCAACAAAAATGATCAAGGGTTTGGAACAGGTTCCATATGTAGAGAGGCTTGATAGGTTAGGGTTCTTCAGCTTGGAGAAGAGAAGACTGAGAGGGGATATGACAGAGGTTTATAAAATCTTGAGTGGAGTGGAACAAGTAATGAGGAATGTTTATCCTCTCAAATAGCACTAGAACAAGGTGATACTCCATAAAACTGACTGGTGGCAGATTTAAAACAAATTCAAAAGTATTTTTCCACTCAACACACAATTAAATTATGGAATTTGTTGCTAGAGGAGGTTGTCAGGGCCAGTAGCATGGCTAGATTTAAACAAGGACTGTATAAGTTCTCAGAGAATAGGTCCATTAAAAGGTACATTATGAGATGCAGAATTCTTACTGTCGGGAGCAGGGACTGATCAGCAGGGAATGGATTGCCCATTGTGACTGCTGGCATTTCTCCCATGCGACTGGGATTGGCCGCTGTCAGAGACAGGTCGGACTCTGTATAGCATTTCTTACGTTCTTAAATATGGACAGGGAGGGGTCCTGATGCACCAACACAGGAAGTTTGTTTCAATAATACAGTTCAGCAAGATAGAAATAAAATTTCAGCAAAATAAAATTTCACAGGGTCTATGGCATCACAAGGTCACAAATTAACACGCTGCATGTTTTTAAAAAAGACACCCCGACCATGCACGGACACATACACGTGGGGGAGGTCTCATATTAATACGAGTGTGTGGGGGTGCACACTCCTATGACCAATGCACCGCCCACCCAGTCCACGCACTCACACCCAGTCCACGGAGGGATGGGACGGGCAGTGTGTGGAAGAGGTAGCTGTGCGAGGGGCACTCAATTTGAAGTGCTCCCCCGTACAAGGCACCCATGCACACACCCCATTGCAGGATTATTTAATTTAATTTACTTGTTTATATTATTTTATACCACCCCGGGGCGGTGTACATCATATATAAAATACAAACAAATAAAATAAAACTAAAATAAATCATCATTAATAAAATCCCTGGGAAAATTAAATACTTGATAGTTCTAGGGATTGATGTGCTCATTTCAGAATCTCTGTAGTACCGCCAAGCAAATTGAAGATATAGCACAACATGTCACAACAATTTATGGTATACAATGCACAGAGCTGATTCAAAGTCCAGTGTGCCACCTACTATTAACTTTTGAAATTATGATTTTATGAGAAGGCTGCAGAATGGAGCTTTTAATTACCAATAATTCTTTATATAACAATTATATATCGGACATTAAAAATCAGTGTCCAACATGCTTGCCACTCAAACCCTTCTCACAGATCACCCATACCTTCACCAACGGTAGCTAATAACCTGTAAATGAAATAAAGTTTGGGATCTAATCACTGGTATGGTTACCTCCCACTCCCCACCCGAAGCAAGACGGAAGCTGCTAGACAGATGCTAATTCCATTAATGGGTGAGCACAAAACTCAGAACAGAGGATCAGTGGGGTGTACATGTTGTTTTCGTTATTACAATACCTATAATGAAAATTGTTGTTTTCGTTATTGCAATAACGAAAACAACTGAGAATAAAAATAACGATAATGAAAATGACAACCGAGAATAACGATGCCGATAAGGATATGGATAACTATATCGATAACAAAAACGACAGTGTCATTATCGTTGTCATTAGTGCTATGGCAGTTGAGTTTTGGAAGGAAAATGTGGAGAGGGGAGGAGGGAGAAGACATCTTGGAGCCCTAAGCAGGTTTGAACTCTTGAACTGTGCCTGTATTGGGAGGGGCGAGGAGCTCAGCAGTATCTGATGTATGTGTCGCTGGCCAATGAGCAGCAGAAGCAGGCCCCAGCAGTCTCATGGTACATTGGGTACTTTCAGACATGACGCTAACCACCCTTTATCCACCCTTGGTGGTTTTTTATGCATGTTGCAGGGCTGTATTGGTGCCCTATGCAGCCCTGCAACATGCATAAATAACCACCAAGGGTGGTTAAAGGGTGGTTAGCGTCATGTCTGAAAGTACCCTCTGTGATTGCTCAATGCCTGCTGCCTCCCACAACCAATCAGGGGGGCTTTGGTGGAGGGCACTGCAACTCTTTATAATGGGAGGACCAGTCTTTTTATCTCTGTTCTGAGAGAGCTCTGCTTGTCAGGTTGCATTTACAGAACTGTGGTGCTTGCACACAAAAAATCCTCCCTACCCCTCATTGTATTACCACCAATACCTTTCCTTCCTCATACCCTACATTTTACCTTCTACCTTTCCCTTCCCCCTCCCCCGGGGCATTATATATATAGATTGGTAGTATAGACTAGATATAGACATATATTCTAGACATAGATTATAATATATAGATAACTGATTAGATAATAGTTTTCCTTTTCCTTCCCCGTCTCCCTTAAATTTAGATAGATATAAAATAAATAAATATCTTTGTTTGAAATGCTACAGATAACGATAATACCGATACCAATATCAATATCAACAGTAACACCGTCGTTAATAACGAAACCGATAATGACAATGACAGTGATTAATAATAATGAAAACATTATCTACTTATCACCAGTAGAGAAGAAGGTTGGGGGCCAGAAAGAGCTAACTGCACGGTCACATGCCAAGGAGGTTACCCTGGAACTGTCTGGCCAAGAGAGCATACCAGGCAGGAATCTAAACCAAGCCAAAATGTGATGATTATGCTGCTGAGCCAGCCATTGTCCCGAGGGTGCTGATTCAAAGCCCAGATCCTCACAGTGACCTGAGTGATTTATTTTATTACATTTATATGCCGCCCCCTCATGCCTACAGCATCTCGGTGACGAGTGTCATTTTGAGGTAGAGTCTCTTTCTCATTCTGTACCTAGGGCTGTGGGATTGCTGGAGATCATGCTTTAACCAGCGATTCCAGAGACAGAGTGATGCAGGGATTTAAAGAAGACACACAAACAAAAACCCAACCACAAAACAAAACCTCAGTAAAAAGAAATTTTAAAAAAAGAAAAAAATCAATTTGGGAGTTGGAGACAAAAGGGGCAAAATCAAGATGGATATGCACAAATGTCTAACATGAAGATTACATGTACAGTGGAATCCAGTTAAGGAGAACTTGCCTAACTTGAATTCTTGATCTGGTGAAGTAGAATTCTACACCCTGCTAACTTGAATTTTTAAGATGTACCAACCAACTAAAAATATCGGGACCTTTGAGTCTTGCCAGCATGTTACTGTAGTATATACCCTGGCAGGATGAGTGTTCACGTCAGGTAGCTTGGAGTTGGGCATTAGGGAACATCAGTTCTTTCCAGCTCTCCAGACATGCTGACAGCCATTTATTTATTTATTTATTTATAAAATCATTTAATACCCCACCCCTCATGCTCCAAGCAAACCGGGGTGGCATACAATGTTAAAATGTATAAAATCAATAAAACCATAAAATGTAGTAAAAAGGAAGGCAAAAAACCCAAACTGCCCCCCCATCCCACCCTATACCCCATCCCACCCTACACCCCATCTCCCTTGCCAAAAGCCAGGTGGAACAGACAGGTTTTACCCATACGATGGAAGGAGGGGAGGTCCAGGCCCGCTCAGGCCTCCACTGGGAGGGAGTTCCATAGCCTAGGTGCAACCACCGAGAACACCTTCTCCATAGTGGACCCCCGGGCCACACGGGGGACCTTGAGAAGGGCACCCCAGCGAACCGCAGAGGCTGCTTCAGAGTGTGGACAGCAAGGCGGTCCCACAGGTAAGTCAGGCCAAGGCTGTTTAGGGCTTTATAGGTAAAAACCAATAGCTTGAATTGGGTCCAGACTACAGGCAGCCAGTGCAGAGCCCGGAGCTCCGGTGTAATGGGATCATGGCGACCTGTCCCATAAGGAGACGGGCTGCAGCATACTGCATTAGCTGCAGTCTCCGGACTGTCATCATAGATAGCCCCACATAGAGCGCGTTGAAATAGTCCAATCTCAAGGTAATAAAAGCATGGATGATGGCGGCCAGGTCACTATTTGAAATATACAACCGAGGCCATCACACCAGATGTATTTGGCGAAACACACTCCTCGCCGCAGCCCCCACCTGGAAATCCAGGCAGAGCTGCAGATCGAGGAGCACACCCAGACTACGGACCTGGGATACCAGCAGAGGGCGGATCCCATCAGTGATGGGAACAGTCACATTCACTGCCCTTCCCAGCACCATCACCTTCGTTTTGTCGGGATTCAGCTTCAGTCGGCTTGCCCTCATGCAATCCCCAAAGGCCACCATACATTGGGTAAGCACAGAGACTGCTGGGTCTGGGTCAGATGAAAACGAGCGGTAGAGTTGGGTGTCATCAGCATATTGATGACACTGCACCCCATACCCTCTCAGGACCTCTCCAAGTGGCTGCATATATACAGAGCGAGGACAAGATAGAACCTTATGGGACACCACACATGAGGTTCCGTGGAGATGAAGAACAATCCCCAAGCACCACACGCTGAGCACGTTGACGACTGTTCCATCGATAACCTCGTCCTGTTATGGAATACCTTGCTGACGGAGGCCATTGATCCAACAGCTCCGAGGCATCCGCTGCCCAGGCAACTGCTCCACAGGCCTCCTTGGTTCTCTGAGGAACTGCAGGGGATGAACGGAGAAGGGCGGCAGTTGGAGCGATGGTGGCATCATTCGCGTGCTGAAACCAACATATTGCATCATAGAGCCACTTTACAGGCCTATGCAGTAGCTATGCAGGCAGCAAAAAAGGAGGAGTTTTTTGCTACTCTCATAGCATCCGCTAAATCCCATCCAGCGGAGCTTTTCCAGGTTGTGCGGGGGCTGGTCAGTCTGGACTCCCTCCGCCTTGAAGTGGAGCCATCTTTTTCTCACTGAGACATGTTTGTGGATTATTTTGTGGAGAAAATTGCTCAGATTCATCACGACTTCGATGCCGCAATTAATACATATGGGGAACTAGAAGTTTTGGAAGCCTCGTCTTGTCCGGTTTTGTGGAATCCATTTCAGTCAGTGACAGCCACCATATGTGGTTTGTGTTCTTGGGGCTGTTAGGGCCACATTTTGTGAATTAGATCCTTGCATGCCCTGGCTAATTAAATCTTGTCGGGAGACAATAGTACCGTTGCTGGCTGAGGTGGTCCACGCCTCCCTTCGGGAGGGCAGAGTGCCGGACTGTCTCAAAGAGGCAGTGGTTCAGGCTCCGCTCAAGAAACCATTGCTTGACATTGACTCCCTTGTCAGCTAGCCGCCTGTCTCTAACCTTCCCTTTTTAGGGTAGGTTATTGAATGGATAGTGGCTCAGCAGCTGCAGGAACATCTTGACCACATCAGTTATCTGGACCCGTTTCAGTCGGGATTTTGTCCAGGTTATGTCACCGAGACTGTGCTTGTGGCTTTGGTGGATGATCTGCGCTGGGAAATGAACCAGGGTCATTTGACTCTGTTAGTTCTATTAGATCTTTCGGCTGCATTTGATACAGTTGATTATGAGATGTTGGTGACGCACAGGCGGGATTGTGTAGGGGTGGGTGGGACTGTTCTTGAATGGTTCCGCTCTTTCCTGACCAGTAGAATGCAGCGAGTGGTTCTTGGCGAGTTTTTTTCATCATACTGATACCTCTCGTGTAGTGTCCCACAGGGTTCGGTTTTGTCCCTTCTCCCGTTCAACGTCCACATGCAGTCACTCGGTGATGTGATCAGGAGGTTCGGCGTACGGTGTCGTCAATATGCTGATGACACCCAGCTGTATCTCTCTTTTTCAACAAACCCAAACCCTGCAGTCTCAGTGCTTACTCGGTGTTTGACGGCTGTGGGGAACTGGATGAGGACTAACCGACTGAAGCTGAATCCTGACAAGATGGAGGTGATGTTGGTGGGTAAGGCACTGGAGATGGTGGCCCCCGTTATTGGCGGGGTCTGCCCTCCATTGGTATCCTAAGCACGAAGTCTGGGGGTGCTCCTCAATGCGCAGCTCCGCCTGAATGTCCAGGTGGAGGCTGTGGCGAAGAGTGCCTTTCGCCAATTACATCTAGTATAACGGCTTCGGACATTTGTTTCAGGCTCTGACCTCGCCACCATCATCCATGCTTTCATCATCTCTAGATTGGACTACTGCAACACGCTCTACGTGGGGCTACCCATGGTGACGGCTCAGAAACTGCAGTTGGTGAAGAATGCGGTGGCCCGTCTTCTGGTAGGATTGGGCTGCCGGCAATACATTACACCAGTGCTCTGCTCTCTGCGCTGACTGCCGGTAGTTTCCTGGGCCAGATTCAAGATGTTGGCTTTGGCCTATAAAGCCCTAAATGGTGTAGACCCTGCCTATCTGTGGGAGCGCCTCACTCCCTGGGTATTGGACTGACCCCTGCGGTTATCGGGGGGTGCCCTGCTCGAGGCCCCCCAAGTCTCCCGGGGGGGCACGCGGGGGCGTTCTCAGTGGCCGCACCTTGGTTGTGGAACTCCCTTCCATTGGAGGCCAGTTGGCCCTAGATTTCCCCTCTTTTCGGAGAAGTTGTAAGACGTGGCTTCTCTGTCAGGCATTTGGCAGGGGGATGGGTGAGGCGGTGGGTTTTTCGGTAGGAAGTTATTTTTCTTTTTGTACTCCTTTTAGTTGTTTTTATATGTTGTTTTAATGTTTTACGGTTTTGCAAATTGTAAGCCGCTCCGCGCTGCCTGTGGCAGGAAGGGCGGGATAGCAAAATTGTAAAAATAAACAAAAATAAACAAAATTCTCCCAGCCAGGAAGGAGCGGAGTCAATCAAGGATGATTCTGCCCACTCCAGCTCGATTGTGCAAGCAAGTCACCAATATCTCATGGTCAACGGTATCAAAAGTAGCCAACAGATCTAACAAAATTAGCAGTGTCGAACGACCCTGATCTAATTCATGGCAAGGGTCGTTGACCAAGGTCACAAGCACAGTCTCCATGCCATAACCTGGACTAAAACCAGACTGAAAGGGATAGCCAGTGCGGTCTAGATGCTCCTGCAGGTGCTGGGCCACCACCCGCTCAATAACCTTCCCTAAAAAGGAAGGTTAGAGACCAGTTGATAACTGGCGAGGGAATCAACGTCAAGTGATGGTTTTTTGAGCAGAGCCTGCACCACCACCGCTTTGAGGCAGCCCAGCACTCTGCCCTCCTGAAGGGAGGCACTGATCAACTCCGCCAGCAACGGCTCCACCCTCTCCTGGCTGGAGACCAGCCAGGACAGGCATGGGTCCAGTTCACAAAAGGTGACCCTAACAGCCCCAAGAACATCCCCCATCCCGGCGGACGACACCAACTGAAAATGATCCCACAAAAATCGGACAATTCAGGGCTTCCACCACCTCTGGTTCACCCACTGTAATAAGTGCGGTGTTGAAGTTGTGGTGAATTCAAGTGATTTTCTTTGCGAAATTAATCACCAAACATGTCACAGCAGGCATTAGATACCTCGAATTCCAGGCAGAGGGATGGAGGACCGACCAACCCCCTCACCACCCAGAAAAGCTTTGCTGGGTGAGGTTTTGCAGAGGCTACACGGGCAGCAAAGAACTCCTTTTCTGCTGCCCTTATAGCTACAGAATAGGCACATAAACTGGCTCTATGTTGCAATCTGTCAGCTTCAGCACGCAAACAGTGCAGCTGCCCTTCCCGCTTCAGCAACCTCAGGCCCACTATAAACCACAGAGGCCTGAGGAGCCATCGCCGAGGAAGCAGATGCCTTGGAGCTGTCTGGTCAATGGCCTCCAACAGCCAGGTATTCCATTAAGTCAGGAAGTCATCGAGGGGGCGGTCGTCAATATCAGAGGGCAACAAATAGACTAACATCTCATCGATGACCTCGTCAGGTTGTGGAATACCTTGCTGACTGAGGCCATCGATCGGACGGCTCCTAGGCGTCCACTGCTCAGGCGGCAGCTCCGCAAGCCTATCTTGCTAGGAGACAATGGGGCCATTGTTGGCTGGGGTGGTCAACGCTTCCCTTCAGGAGGGCAGAGTGCCAGGCTGGTGCGCCTCAAGGAGGTATTGGTGCAGCCTCTGCTCAAGAAACCATCGTGTTGACGCTGACTCCCCCGCCAGCTATTGGCCTGTCTCTAACCTTCCCTTTTTAGGGAAGGTTATTGAACGGGTTGTGGCCCAGCAGCTTCAGGGACATCTTGATCCCTCTGAGTCAGGATTTTGTCTGGGTTATGGCACCGAAACTGCACTTATGGTTCTGGTAGATGATCTGCGCTGGGAACAGGAACAGGGTCATTTGACCCTGTTGATTCTATTAGATCTGTTGGCTGTATTTGATACCGTTGACCACGAGATGTTGGTGACATGCCTGTGGGACTGTGCAGGGGTGGGCAGGACTGTTTTAGGATGGTTCCACTCCTTCCTGGCCGGAAGACCCCAGCGAGTGGTGCTTGGGGAGTATTTTTCATCCTATCAAGACCTCTTGTGTGGACTGAGTCCCACAGGGTTCTGTTTTGCCCCCTCTCCTGTTCAATGTGTACATGCAGCCACTCGGTTAAGTGATTAGAGGGTTCGGTACGTGGTGTCATCAATATGCTGATGACAGCCAGCTGTACCTCTCTTTTCAACAGACCCGGGCCCAGCAGTCTCTGTGCTTATTCGGTGTCTGATGGCTGCGGGGGAGTGGATGAGGGCTAACCGACTAAGGCTGAATCCCGACAAGACAGAGGTGATGTTGGTGGTAAGGTCAAGGGAGATGGCGTCCCCCCGTCATTGATGGGGTCTGCCCTCCATTGGTTTCCCAGGTTCGAAGTCTGGGGGTGCTCCTTGATTCACAGCTCCGCCTGGAAGTCCAGGTGGAGGTTGTGGCGAGGAGTGCTTTTCGCCAATTACATCTGGTGCAACGGCTTCAGTTGTTTGTTTCAGTCTCTGACCTGGTTGCCGTCATGCTTTCATCACCTCTAGATTGGACTATTGCAATGCGCTCTGTGTGGGGCTATCCATGGTGCCAGCTCGGAAACTGCAGCTGGTGCAGAATGTGGTGGCCCGTCTTCTGGTAGGACACGGCCACCAAGAGCACATTACACCAGTGCTCTGTTCTCTGCACTAGCTGCCGGTAGTTTTCTGGGCCCGATTCAAGGTGTTGGTTTTGGCCTATAAAGCCCTATACGGCCTAGGCCCTGAGTATCTGCAGGACCACCTCACACCCCAGATGCTGGATTGGCCCCTGTGGTCATCCGGGAGCACCCTGCTTGAGGTCCCCCGAGTCTTCCGGGGGGCCATATGGGAGAGGGCGTTCTCGGTGGCCGCACCACGGCTGTGGGACTCCCTGCCGGTGGGGGCCCGGCTGTCCCCGGATCTGCCTTCTTTTCGAAGACGCTGTAAGATCTGGCTGTTCCACCAGGCATTTGGTGAGGGAGATGGGTGAGGGATGTGTGTGTGTGTGGGGGGGGTGTATTTTACCTTCTTTAAGTCATTTTAATTGATGTTTTATGCCTTTTATATGTTTGTGAGCCGTTCCAAAATGCCTGTAGCAGAAGTGGCGGGATAATAAATGTCTTAAATAAAAAATAAATAACTCCCCATGAGCTTTCCAGAACTGCTCAGGATCCATTAGTCTCTGGGGGAGAACCATCTGAATAGGTTCTACGCACACACACACACCCTGGGGGCACACATGTACCAGGAGACGTGTTCGCAGGAGGTAATGATCCGTCCATGACAAGGGTTCTACTGACACCTCCCCCATCAACGAATCCCTCACCTCAAGACCGGTGCAAAAAACTCAGGTCCAAGGTATGCCCCCCATCGTGCGTTGGGCCATTGACAATTTGGTACAGGCCCATGGTTGCCATGGAGGCCATGAACACTTGCTCTGTGCCACCAAGACTGGCGTCAGCATGTATATTGAATCCACCCAAGACTTATATCTTCGGGGAGTGCAACACCACATCTGACACCAGCTCTGTCAGGGCAAGTAGGGATGCTTCCGTACAGGTAGGTGCACTGTATATGAGCAGCACCCAGTCTGTCCCATGCCAAATCCAACACAAGATGGAGGCCCTCTACCCCTGATAAGGCCTGCACCGGACACCTCCTGACAGACCACAAATCCTTAAAAATAATGGCTACACCGCCCCACATCCTTCCGACCGAGGCTGATGCTGCACCGAGTATCCAGCCGGCACGAAGTCAGCCAAGATAGGCCCCGACATCGTCCAGCCAGGTCTCCGTTATGCACACGAGGTTGGCATCACAGTCCAGGATTAACTCCTGGACTGTAATACATTTATTAATCACTGGCCCTGCGTTCAGCAGCATCATATTCATGCTGACAGTGATGCATGTGTGTGTTGGTATTCCTGTCAGTTCTGACTCTGGGAGACTCATGCAGACTGTAAGATTAGCACCAGGTTTTCCTGTCTACAGCCCATGCAAAATTCCCAGAGTCAGAAATGACAGGATTACATACAGCAGAGAGAATGTGGTTGCCGTGTTGGTCCCAAATATAGGCAGTAGAGACCAAATAGTGTGGAGATATCTTTTATTGGAGGAACTCAAGTTGGCGAGGGTGTGCAAGCTTTCGGACCTCACAGGGTTCTTTGTCACGCAGGTCAGGAGTTCGAAGTGTAGATGGAGCAATGCAAAGCAAGGTAGCCGTATATCTATATCTATATATATAGTCACGCGACTTGGCAGGTAAAGGGGAGGGAGAGGTGAGAACTGGTCTAGGGGAGGAGGTAAATAAATTTGAAATGTACACACACACCCTCTGCCCTGTCCTCTACTGTCCTCTCTGCTTGTGAGGGGAGGATTGGTGACTGGGGATGGAGAAACCTGGTGGTAACCTAATTTGAGCATTAGTTTTTTCCAGGTCCATTTCCTTAAGGTCTGCTTAAATTCAATTGTCGATAAGTTAACCTTTTGTACATGGCTTACTGGAGAAATTAAACTTAAGCAGACTCCATTGCAGTTTTGCCAAGTGATAACTGGTTGAGGCAAGTGGAAATTGCAGTTATTTACATATAAAGATTCACCTGAGGCAACTGAATTCCCACTGATAGCCTGTTTTTATACTCATATTTTCAAAACTTATTTTCATCCTCCCTTTCCTTTCCTCAAATTAGTCACACTTCTATTGTGTCTAAGTTTTAATGTAAAATCTCTCACCACTAAAACTGTGTCAGACGTTTTTATAATGTCTAGCCTTAATCACAATTTAAGGTCTTAGGATGTGACTGTAGTAAGTAATTAGCGACAAACTTCACAAGTTTGATTGTCTTGGTTTGATATGCTGCCAATTAATTTTTTCCCCCAAATGACTCCATGTCCCAGCCACACTGCATCAAAGGGCCGCTTGTAATTACAAACAAAAATGGAGAACATTATTTACTTTGAAAAGGTATATTAAGTATTTAGGAGTTCTATTTTATTATCATACGTGTTACCATTAACATACGGGTCAACCATGACATCAGCTCAACTGCAAGCCAGAACTATTAGGAAAGAAGTGACACCCACTCACCAAACACCAAGAACATATTGTACATTAAAGAAAAACAGCCATTAGGAAACTTAACTCATGCACTGACATTTTAAGCAGGCTTTTATGTGACAATTCACTTTATAGTTCAATAAAAAAGTAATCTCCATTAGCAACCTCTCCATCAGTGGCAACTACTGAACTGCACATACTCAAAATGAACTGCATGGGTCACATTTTTCTGACAAAGGTTTTTAAGATGTTATTGGGCACTATTTTCCATGTGCACAGAGTGCAGGTATGAAATTCATTTACAACATGTGGCCTCAGAAAACATAAACCAGACAACATAAACTAGTTGCAAGGGAACAGTGAAGTAGCACATGAAAGAAACAGAGCATGTATGGACTGTAATTGGAGTAAAGTAAAATGATGTTTAGCTGTATTGAGCAAAACCACTTTCACGTGTTACTGGGGAGGCAGGGAGGCTTCCGTAATCGCAATCACAACTCATTTCTTAGGGGAATTAATGCACATAGGAATGAGCTATTCTGCTTTTATCCACTCACACGTGCCAATGTAGCTTTTACAATGACAGGTGTTCTTGCAGAATGAAAGTGGAAAAGCACATTCCCACATTCGCTAATTCCCGTGAGACTAGAGCTGCGACTGCATTCATGGAAGTTTTCCTGCCTCCCTGGTAGCATGTGAAAGTGGCCTAAGACTCCAACTGAGATAATTCTGATTGGTAATCAGGGTTTTTTAAAGAAGGAATTTCCATGTGCACATTGACTTAATTTCTGTTTAAATGTACTTCAGTCCAGTCCTGAAAATCTCACCTTGCATGAATAAAGATAATTCCATTTAATAAAGTTCAGTACACTGAGCTGCTTTCAAGGTAGCATAGCCTATTATTTATTTCTAGCATGAATTAGCATCTGTTATATAAACTATCTGCTCATAAAGTATCCTTTATGGCCAAATGTGAAAAGGTGTTCTTTCATATTTATTTATTTTTTATACACCACCCTTTCTGAAAGGCTTAGGGCAGCTTACAACGACAATAAAACATAATACAATTAAAACCCTTAAAATACATTTCAAAAACCCCTACCTTCATCCCGAAAGGAGGGCTCTCCCAGCCGATCCCAGGGGCTGCAATGGAGCATGGTAGGCAAGGCGGTCTTTTAGATATATAGGATTCATGAAGTTTAGAGTTTTAAAGGTCAAAACCAGCACACTGAGTTGTGCCTGGAAAGCTATAGGGAGCTAGTACACAGTCTAGAGCACTGGTGTAATATGCTCCCGGCAGCCTGTTACTGACAGGAGCCGGGCCGCCGCATTCTGCACCAGCTGCAGCTTCCAAAGAGTCATCAAGGGCAGACACGCATCATATCATCTTTATAGAAAGCGACCATTTTGAACTCTCTAACATTTTGCTCCTATCTGTTTTATAGTGTCGAATATGACTTCAGACAACAGGAAGGCAGGTTTCACCAAGTTCTGAAAACACTGTATCAGGAGGAACTGAGTCCTTCCACAATCCCTCTACAGAAGCTGCCCTCAGATCATCCAGTCCCTGAGAAACAGGAATTAAGAAGAAAAACAAAAAAAGTGAAGAAAAAATGCTTTTGGTGGATTTGAATTCTTAAAGACAAACATATGAAACTTGGAGCAACTACAGTTCAGAAACCTGAAAAGTTTATGTGCTCAGACCTTTGAATAGCTTTAAACCTATACTACGGTGAGATAGCAAGAAGGAAGATGAAGACTGTCTAAATAAGGTGTTTACAAAACCAATAAGGTGTTTTGTTTTTATTTAAATGTTTAACAAAGGCACTTTTTACCAACTGATAACAAGTATGGCATTCTGAGTAATGAAATCACTCCAATTTCTTTACATCTAATTACATACATACATACATACATACAGTAAAACACATTCATTGCTATGAACCCCAGTGGCGCTGTTATGCTATAATGGACCGAACACAAGATTTCAGCACACCACACCTTCAACAGAGAGTATCTTTAAAACATACCACAAATCCCAAGTGAATGCGATTTGCCACTTTTGGAAGATTTGAGCGTAACAGAAGTATGTGGTGCATTATTTCTGGTTTTTAGTTGTTTAAGTCAAAATGTTTGTTTCCAAGCTGGTTTTTGTATTTAGTCATATTTAACTCCTCCCTTCCCTAAAAGACAAACTGCTTTAAGAACATCACCATCTTTTTTGTCCTACAGCACGTCAGATGTTTTTACCTTTACTTCAAGTGCCCCCAAGATAGACCTCTGACACTCTAGATAAAAAAGTTCACACTAGCACAGATGTTTTTAAGCTAGTAGTAAATGGTGATGTTCTGATGTTAATAGAAAAAAGTGCATTAAGTGTTATCAAACTGCTGTTTATATCCTAGAACAGATTTTTAACTATTAACCACTTTCCCCCCCCCCCCCATAGAATAAAAACAGCTGTGAACAACAATCCATATTACAGACTAGGGTCTGATAAGTTGTTCCTTAATAATGAAACCATATATTAGAGGGGGGAAATGTTTTGCCCTATTTATCATACACAATGGTTAAAATTTGTGAAAGGGAAAAAGTCACTTGGGTCAAAAATATACCTAATGAACTCCGACAAAGGAAAACCTAATCAAGAATATAAAGCCAGAAGTGACTATTTTTGACAAAATTTGTGTGTGTGTGAAGTTCTACTTGAAATAATGTCTGTGGCCACATTCAAATGAACAATGAGAAACAGAAGCCCCTACTTTGATTTAATTAACTGCAACTAACTACTCCATTTTGGTACCATTCACATTGCAGCTGCAAACAAAAGTAGTTACTCTGCAACCTCTCAAGAGGTGTGCACCAGGGACACACATTGTTATTCGTTTTCATAAGTATCAAAATTTCATTTTTGTTTTTACTTTTGTTTTTGTTTTCCATTGATTTTCAATGGAACACACACTTTTGGCTGTATCCTTTTTATTTTTCATTATATTTGGATGTACCTTGGGTGAACTGTACCTTGAATGAAAAGAATTAGGTGTACCAAATTCCAGAAAGACTGGATAAAGGAATCAGATTTTATAAGCAGTTGAATTATGCTATTTTAAAAAAATATGCATATACATTCCTGGCTGTATCTCCTTTGTCTCACATCTAATGTGGATGACACTTAGCAAGTTTATACCCCTCCCCATGTTTAATATCTATGCCAATGTTCAGAAGGACTGGATAAAGGGTCCTGCTGGTATATGAAATTAACTTATAAATGTATGTCTGACTAACATTTGTAGTCCAACCAGCGTACATGAAATTTGGCAGGGCTGTATATCACACTTTCACAATAATATCTGCCAAATATCAGAAAGATGTGATAAAGGGTCCTAATTTTATATCCCTGCCTAGCATATACAGAGAAGGAGCCTATGCCAAGGATTCTCATACATGTCACTGTGATATAAAGATCAGTTTTTGATGTCAATTGTCCAGAAGAAATGTCAACCAAATATCCTCATTCTGTGCTGTGACCACCCCAACAACACCCCCCAATTTGTTACTGGGAAGTTGGAAGCATCTGTTTAAGAAAGAGCCAACAGAGATTCTCTTATGTCCTCTGTGACAGTGCTGCAGGATGCAGTTGTGATGACAATTGGCCAGCCTGGATGTGTAAAACATGTCTCCTGATTTCTGGGATGCTATCCCCAAAGTCCTAGTTATGTCCCTTCTATGCCTGCCTCGGGGCCGCCCCTATACCCGCCTCGAAGCCCCCACTGATTGGTCCTGTAATGCTGGAAGCATGCAGTAAGCGGCCAGTGAATGTGTCTGTCAGTCTGTTGGGTTGCTCCCCATCCTCCCTCCTACAGAATCCCTCCTCCCCCTGCCATGCCAGGTGTCTGCCTCCGACTGGCACTGCATGTGCTGCTATTTATCTGAATAATGGTCTTCAAGGGGACAACTTTAATTGCTTGTATAATTGGGTCACTTTTTCAAATTGTCATTTAGGTTGGCAGAAATGACAGGGAGGTGTGTGATACATTTCTGCCAGATTTGTTGTAAACAGGATGGAATATAAAAATGTTACAGCACAAAATGCATTTTCAAGTTAATAGCTTATAACATCAGGAAACCAATCAGGTATCCAATCTTTTCGAAATTTGGTACACATAGTTCCCTCCATTAGGGGTACAATCAACCAAGCTTTATCATAATTGAATAAGAAACACAAAAGATATAGCCAGAAATACATTTTTCAGTTTTCCCCATTGTGTCAAAAACATTTTTAAAAAAAATCGGTTTTATTTTCATTATTATTATTTGTCATTTTTTTTATTACAATAACGAAAAAGAAAATCAAAATTTTCATTTTCGTTATCATAATAATGAAAAAGAAATGCACACCCCTAAACCTCTCCCCGATGGTCATTACAAGCAATGGTATTCTTCTCTTTTAACTTTAAAGGATTTACACTACAGTTGCTTCAAAGTAAAAACCAAACAAGAGTTTATAATTTTTCAGGAATACATGCTTCTCTACCTACCCATGAGTAACTTTGATTTGAACATGTGAAGAATGGAGGAGCACAAGCAATTTAAGGTTTAGTTACTCCAATGCATCAGAATGGGGCCTATGATAAATAAAAATTTCACAAGATCTACCCTGTAAATAGTAGCTGACTCCAGGTGTTTTCAGAAGTGATCGTGCCCACTGGAGGGTGGCATCACGCCAGTTGGGATACAGCCTGGCTGCCGAACTAACGTGACAGCACCTAGGGAGATGCACGTACGTACGTCTGCCCCCACGCTGTGCACAGCGGCCCAACACCCAGCTGACAGGTAGCCATAGCAGCCAATGATGTCCGCCATGGAACCCAGAACCGTGGGGACTCCAGACCGAGTCTAGGTAAAGTGGGCTTTCAGATGCGAGAGCCCACTTTACTCCCAGTCCCGACCACAGTGGATGCCGTTACTAAATGCCAGTTCCCAAATCCTATTATTTATACATGTGCAAATTGACTTGCAGCAGGGATACAGCTTGAACATCATGTCTGTTCTTTATGGTATTTATCTAGAGACAAACAAACATAGGTAGTAAAAAGCTCCATCTTGATTTTGAGTTCACAGTGAGTTTGCCTGTGTGAAATCCACCCCCAAAATAAAATAAAATTTGATGTGAAAGTCACTAAAAAATAGTGAAGGTAAAACCCACAATGCTATCAATGATTTTTCAGATGAAAACCAAATTCCTGTAAGCCAAATTCTTCCTTAGTTACATCCAAGAATGCAACAGATTTCAAGATGAGATGAAAAAGGCCATGACCACTGAAGTCTTCATCTCCTGACACTCCAAGACCATGTACACCATGCAACCAGACCCTATTCTCACTCCCACCTCCTCAACTTCTCTCCCTTCTTTCCTTGTCTCCCGAGCTTCAATCCGGATAGAATTTCTGTGTCTGCTGTTGTTCAGACCAAGCATCCATCTCATACCATTCTCTGGTTCCTTCACTTTGCTCTGGCTATATCTCTTCATTACTCTTCCAGACACAGAGGATTTGGTGGTGATGGT
Source organism: Sphenodon punctatus (assembly GCA_003113815.1). Classification (NCBI taxonomy): domain Eukaryota; kingdom Metazoa; phylum Chordata; class Lepidosauria; order Sphenodontia; family Sphenodontidae; genus Sphenodon; species Sphenodon punctatus. The sequence continues at coordinate 2,788,835 of QEPC01008745.1, forward strand.
AGCAGTTTCCTCAATTTGAGGAACAGATTCTTCCCACTGTTAAAGACAGAAACATAGGGGAGATCTCCCACCACCACCATTGTTGCCATGCCCCTGGTTACATTCAACACATTCCATGGCTGAATCTCAAAGCAGAACTTGGCCCTTTTTGTACCAGCGTGCACCATACTGCACACCATATCACATACTAACATACACAGCTATTTGCATTTACCTACAACACTCTTGTTTTGTTTTTTACTCTTGCCCTGTCCCAAGGGCTCAGGGCATGTTACAATACATAAAAACTATATAAAATCTGTTAATATTATTTATTTTTATATACTACTCCCCTGCTGTGGCACTTGGAGTGCTTTACATACAACAATTGAACACAACTTTTAACCCTCACAACAACCCTTTGAGGTAGGTTAGGCTGAGAGGGCAATGTGACTGGCCCAAGCTCACCCAGTGCGTTTCTGGCTAAGGCAAGACTAGAATCAGGGTCTCTGCCTAAGAATAGCCTGGCCAAATAAAGAGATCTTATATTGTCTCTGGAAGATAAGCAGTCTCAGCCTTAGATTAACATCCAGGGGAAGTAGTTCTATAATTCTGGGGCAAAATGAGTGTGTAGGTACTTCTGCGTTGTTAGTTCCCTCTATTAAAACTAGTTGTTCAAAAATGAAATCTCAGTGATAAAGGGACATCCAAGGATCAATAGGGCTGTCCATAAAATACATCATGCTTTTGCTATCCTCCTATCTGTATTGCAGTTTACAACACTACTACAGACCAACCCTTCAAACTCAAATGAAAGGTTGGGTCACATGAATTATGTAACACTTTTTAATATCTGTTCTGCATAACCCTATTACACGTAAGGAATATCTTTTTATTTGACAAAGATAAAAGTTGGCTGAAAAACAGGTGGTTAGAAAAACTGCTTCACTTTTATAAATTTTGTGCAGCCTTGGAGAACAACTGTGGTAGAGATGGGTTGGGGAGAAACATCTGCATAACATTATTATTTATTATTATAAACATTTATATAGTGCCAGCCATGTGCCTGGTGCTGTACAGAACATCGAAATAGACATGGTCCCTGCCTGTGGCTTACAATCTAAAAGACAAGGAGGGGGAGACAGGGAGAGGGGACAGTGGGAGAGACAGGGGAGAGGACAAACAAACATTCAGGTGGATGCGAAGTCTCTGGTGCGTGTGCTTGGCTTGGTTACAATCAGGTTGGTTGCAGCAGTCTGCAGAGAAGGGCAGACAGTAAGTATATGGGGAACGACTAGCAGGCATTGGGAAAGGCGGCGAGGAAAAAGTGGGTCTTGAGGAGGGATTTGAAGGAGTGGAGGGAGGGGGCAAGGCGGATGTGGGTAGGGAGGAAGTTCCAGGTATGGGGGGCAGCGAGGGAGAAGGGTCAAAGGCGGTAAGGTGAGCAGGAGAAATGAGGGAGAGTGAGGGAGGGGACAGAGGAAGAGCGGAGAGCGCGTGCAGGAGTGCATAGGGAGATTAGGTCTGAGAGGTAAGGGGGAGCTTGGTTGTGCAGTGTTTTGAACATGAGTACCAGGAGTTTAGAGAGGATACGTTCAGGAAGGGGGAGCCAGTGAAGAGAGAAGAAGAGAGGCTGTACATGGTCGAAGCGACGGGCAGAGTGAATGACCTTGGCAGCAGAGTTTTGGATTGAGATAAGGGGGGACAGGTGAGAGCGAGGGAGGCCAGCAAGGAGGAGGTTGCAGTAATCCAGGTGAGAGATAACCATGGCATGAACAAGGGTTTGGGCCGAGGAGGCAGAGAGAAAGGGGTGGATCCTAGCAATGTTATGGAGGACGAATTGGCAGGATTTGGCAACAGAGTCAACGTAAGGTTTAAAAGAGAGGTGCGTGTCGAAAATGAAGTCCAAGCTACGGGCTTGGAGAACAGGACGGACGGTGACTCCATCGATGCAGATGGGCAGGTTAGAGGAAGAGGAGGGAGGAAAAATGAGGAGTTCAGTCTTGGCCATGTTGAGCTTGAGTTGACGTCGGGACATCCAGGCGGAGATATCAGAGAGACAGTTGACGAGGCGTGAGCGGACAGAAGAGGAGAGAGAGGGGGTAGAAAGATAGAGTTGGGTGTCATCTGCGTAGAGATTGTATTGGAATCCGTGGGAGGCAATATGTTTGCCAAAGGACAGGGGGTAAATAGAGAAGAGGAGATGGCCGAGGACAGAGCCTTGGGGGACCGCAACCAAAAGGGGAAGGGAGGAGGAGGAGTTTGACTCAGGGAGCAAGAATTTAAAGGGAATGCATCTGCATAATATGAAGTGGGAGAGGAAGCTGAATCAGAGAGGGGCAGGAAAATAACAAGACTTTGGGTGGGTGGGATGGGGGGAGGGAAGTAGGGAAAGAAAATAGAGTAGAACAAGCAAAGATAAAAGACAACTGGAAGGTGATATGAACAGGAGGCGACACGTGATTAAAGGAATGCACTTCAGGTTGCTTGTGACCATGTCCTACATGATTCTGCAAGAGAAGCAAATGTGACTGTGACATTAAAGAGTAAAAACAGACCTAACGGTGGCCCGATCCAGCCCGCTTTTGCCTGGGACCGTCCAGCATGGATGTTTATGCACTGCCAGATGTTGGCCAGGGACTGTCTTGTGGCAGGTAGGTGGCTAGCCTGGGCTGCATCCTCGGAAAATCTCTAAGGACGCAGCCTGGGTCAAGGGCTGCCCACGTGGGCCAGCACATGTATTCAGACCCACCATCCCCGCCTTAGGTAACAGGCCACCATCGCCAAGTCGCCATGACTGTCCATCATAGTGGGGTGCTGGGAGTGGGGCTGGCTGCTTAAGGCATGCGGGTGACGGGAGAGCTCTCGGACCATAGTCACATTAGTTTGGGCCGCTGTTCCCCATCCCAGGCCAGACCACCACCAAGCCACCTACACAGCTGTTTTTTCCCACAGATAACCAACACCTCTTCCCCAGTCATCACCAGTTCTCACAATTTGGCAAAATTTCACCCTCAGATAAGAACCTAAGTATTGCTATACTGAGACAGACCAATGGTCCATCAAGCCCAGCATCCTATCTCCAACAGTCGCCAATCTTGGTTGCTTGGGAAAAGTACCCAAAAGCTCACAATGGCAATTCACTCCCTTTTGTTCATTCCCATCTCCCGACAGTAACAAACGATGCCCCCGTAAACCTACTTGGCTAATAATCATGAACTGACCTACACTTCAAGAACTTATCCAATCCTTTTTAACACCCAGCTATTGACCACATCCTCTGGGAACAAATTCCACAAGTTAATTTCTTTGGTTTAAGACATATTTTATGGACATTTCCGTACCACAACATAAAGCCAAGCCCATACGTTCTGCTTTAGGTTCATCTGATTTCACCAAGTTTTTTTTCCCCCTCTCCATTTTTTTTTTTTTTTAAAGTCTCTTCACTGGAGAAAAAAAGTTATTTCTTTTTAATGTGAATTTATTGTAAATTATTCTCTTTTTAAAAGTTGCACAAAGTTGGCCAAATGGACTGAAAGCAAATTAAAAAAAAAAAAAAAAAGCCGGACACCTAAAGTAGTTTAAAAAGATGGATGCCAGCCTGATGATTTGTTCTACCTAGTTTAAAAATACTTGCCACAAGTATTGCCACACCAACATTTCAAGTTAAGTTAATTCAAGTTAAGCTGCCCTGACCCTCTGGGGAATGGCAGGGTAAATAAATATAAATACTGCTCACCAACTATTGGAGTTCCTGGATGAAGTTTAAAGCACAATATCTTTTTTAATATTTTTTTAAAAAACAGGATAAATTTTTCCGAGGGCATTTGGCCCACACTAGACACTATGCCTTCCCTTGGGGTTTACTCGGTGACAAATACAATCAATAGAAACATTCTCAATGAATGAATTCAATGAATTTAATGATCAATCGATTCCTTAGACTGAAAATCAAGTCGTTTGAAAAGGTATGGATTTTGGTGGGGTTTTTGTACTCAAGTAAAATACAGTACTCTTCTTAATTATCCAGGCAAAAGTCCTCCTTTCTGCTCAACTCTTTGTAAGGTTCATCTCTGGAAAGCACTTGCTAGTTGAAGTTCATTAGTTTTCAGCTATCATGAGCTGTGTTTCCAACTCCAATATTTGTGATCCTTCTCTTACTGAAAGAATGAGAAAACAACCCTTCTAGAATTATCTTGTCACTTGCCAGCATTTCACCCGTTCTACAAGCTTGGCTTTAACAACACAAAACTCAACATAAAAGTGACCTGGCCAAGTCCATCTTAAAAGCTCTGTATCTACATAGTTATTATTTCTTAGGTTCATACTTAAACGCTGTCAAGTCCACATTCCTTACATCTGCCTCCTCGTCTTTCCCCTCCTCCCCCATTCTATTCATTTTTCCTTTTATCTAGGTAGCTTTAGAAGCCAATTGTGTCATTAACTCTACAGGAACTATATAACCATTACCTGCTACTATCAACATGTGCTAACACTGCCAGCTTGTTATAGGAAAATAAATATTCCAGGATTTAATCACGCATTTCCACTCAGTTGGGGAACAAGATAAAGCTAGCAAATGTCACTCAGTTTCTTATAACAACAAATGAGATTCCAATCATCCCACAGAACATCTGACTACAATTTACAGTCAAAGAAGAAATAATAAAACATTGCTTCAAGAAACAGAATGGTTTTACTGAATCTAGTAAGCATCATATTCTTGCAATAAAATTGCACGATATGATAAAACTATAAATATTTTTAAAAACAAACAAACAGAAGTTATATGGGCACACAGGTTTCTGCAATTTACACCACATACTACTGTATAACTTGGCAAAATATTCATCATCTTTTACCTCTGATGTAACTTTTCAATCCTAGGTGGGGTTTTTTCCAATTTAATTAAACAGAACAGAGAAAAAAAACATGTCTGACACAGATATGTTCTACGTCTGAGATTTAAAAGATTTATAAATACTTCAAATCACTTAAATTGTTCCTTTGCAGTTTACCAGTATACAATTTTCACATACATGCCAACCTTAGGGACCATTAAAAGAACTATGCAGCACTTCATTAAAATACAACAAAAAATTAAAGGGAAAATTAAAAGGGAGGAAAAATACAGGTCAGCTGTGCAGCATCTAGGTAAGATTTGTAGGTTTATGTAAGGTAAAACTATTTATATGAGGCAAGCAACACATTGTCCCGTAACAGCCTAAACCATCACTGGACAGTATTCCGGAGTAGCTCACCTAGTAGGGATTTTATTTTATATTTACATATTATAAACCAACAGATGTGTATGCATATTAAATACTGAAAGTTATAACTTTTGGTGGTAACACTTGTAGACAACTAAAAAGATATGGAAAAAAATATGTAACACTATCGTCTTTGTAAAATATTGTACAGCATATAAAATATATACCCAGAACTACAGTACTTGAAGTTACTCTGTTTTATAGACAAAGTAAAAAAAAAATTAAAATGAATTATAAATAAAACACTGGATCTTCTATCAATGGTACGTTACACAAGGATATGTAGGTATTTCTTATCTGTAGTTAATAAAGATATACTTTGTGGCACCAATTCAAGGTCCGTACATGTTAGCAGAACCAAGCTACACTTGCATGTGCAGGGTGCCCCTAGCAAAGCCTCCCGCCTCTCAACCACAACACTGCCCACATCAGCCCACCCCCCCTCTCCTAGACAGCAGTGCAATCGGAAGATGGGGGACTTTGCCAGGGGCACGCGCACACACACACACACACACACACACACACACACACACACACACACTATGTGCGCTCACGCAAGGGTAGTTTTGGTCCACGTATATGCACGACATGTGTGGACCTTTGACCAAGGCTATTTTCAGCAGTCACAAAACTCAGTAATTAAGCAAGCTCAAAAGGAGAGAGCAACTTCCTTATGTGTACTAATCAGATGTAATGTTTTGTAAATTTTAGACTTGTTTTAACGGAATATTATCTTTTGCAATAAATTGACATATTTTTCTTAGGTTTCAAGACTCATAATTATGAAAAGTATGCTGGAGTCAATATCTTAAGCAGACAGGTAGATTTTAGTCATTTTGTTTAAAAGGGGGGTAAAAACAAAGTATTTCTATGAATGCTTTACATTTTAATGACAAGAAAACATTTTGCTAACTTTTTGAATTTACTTACAGAAGGAGATTAAGATTTCCCAACATGATTAACAATTTTGGTTGCCTTCTCCACAGTGGCTACAATATAGTGCTGTGCGGAGCTACGCACAGTCACGTACGTGTGTGTGCAGTTTGTGCATGGCATAATGTGCTGGCAACGTGGCTCTGCATTGGATGCGCGCACATGCAGATGGCTCCGCACGGTATCCGCACAGCGCACACCATTGGATTGTTCAGGGCCAGGGTCTACAATCTGGTGCCTGAGTTCTGGAGCCTTAGGGTGCCTTTAGACAGAACAGAAATGGGTGACAATGTGTGTTGACACATTTGTTTAGCCACACTATGTCTCACGTTTACTGTGTTGCAGTTCTTACACAATTACATCTACTGGTGGTTACTTAAACACTGGATGTCAGCACTGACACACAGCCCTCCACAGCTTCCCCAGATGATATCCTATCAGGTGCTGCTCTCTCCCCTCAGTAAAAAGCATGATATCCCATGATGCGCTGCTCCCTCCTCTTGCTATACAGAATTGTCATTTGCAAATCTCCTGCCCTTGCTAATGGAGTATCTTCTTTTCTTTTCTTTTTTGTAAAGAGAAGGTTGCTTCCTTGTAACCAAGGTTCTTTGAGATGGCTCCCTACACATTCTCACAACAGCAGTGAATCCAGAGAAAGAGTACATTGACAGGGTGAAATGATGAGTGGGGAATGCTAAATGAGTTTACGCCTGGCCAGCGCCATGCAGAATGAGCTCCCCATCTGGCCAGAGAGAGAGAGGGTGCTGCACTCGCGCAGGGCTGGCCAGAAGCAAAAGCCTTGCTTCTCTCTCCCCTTCTCAGTCAGGCTTTCTTGCCCGGCAGTGGTCAGCGTGATCTGAGCACCCAGCTGTCTAGGATTCCCTGTCGCTGGCCCCCTGCTTAGGAGCAAGAGGAATGCGGCTTCAGTTTTTCAGGAAGTTCTAAGACAAACTCAAGCCACTCTGTGTGTAGAAGTCCTTGATTGCTCACCAGAAATAATGGCAAACACAGTAACACCACCTGATATCGTTAGAAATGTCAGACACAGGGAGAGGGCAAACACGATACTTCTGCAATACTTCTTGGCAGCAAATATGAGTTTAACGGGAGGCTGAAAATGTGACAATGTTTAAATGCAAATGCCACAAGCACCCATTCCTCACTGCGTCTAAAGGTGCCCTTATGCAGACAATAAGATACAATATGGAAAAAACCTACACAATAAGCACTTATTGTTAAACTTTTCTGTATTAATTCATGTTTCTGTTTTCATGTTTCAAGAGACTAAAGAACTGTTGAAGACTGACAAAAATCATCACGAGGCCATTTCGCAGTTTAAAAAGTTTCCTGTGTAACATCTGCGAATCTACTATGAAAGTAAGGTCTTCCCTAGCCTTCTGAAACTAAGTCAAATGTGAAAATATACAGCAGCCATAAGCGTGAAGTTGTCAGGCTCTACCTTTGCTTACAGTCAGACATACAAAGAGAGACACAATCAGAAAATTAACTTGAGCTAGGGATTCCATATTGTTCTAATATTAGCTGTGGATGTTTTGATCTTTCAAGTTTGAACTGAGTTTGTCTCATGAAAATCCATCTTTTTTTTTAAAGCACATACAAAGGACTGCAATTATTCAAAAATCCAAATACAGTCCAAGTAGTTAATAAAAACAAAGGATGATTCCCTTCCTTCTGCCCCTGCCCTAAACCCCACCCTCCCCAACATACTATGCAACTCTGGTATATGTCATTACATTTCAAGTGAATATGGAATGACTTCCAAATCCTATTGATCAATGCTGAGTTTAACTGCCACATTTGAAGTGCAATGATCATACGGAAAAATGACACACTAACAATGACACCACAGGGCTTCTTATTCATTCCTTCTCTCACCAAATTCTCTTAGTTCCATGGTAATTGTCTCCATAGCAAGTCAACTTTAAAAAAAAAAAAATATCCTGTGACCAGCAAAACTTTTGTTCTCGGAATCTAAAATGAGTCATGTTTTCTGCCTTTCATGTCAGAACCAGTACAACGGGTCCTGTAAACGGAATTTAGAATCCAATTTCACGGATGACATTAGACAGAATACAATTCAACTGGCTCTTTCATATGATTATTAGCTCTGCAGGAGTAAGAACTTATTTGTCAGTAAACGGATGTGATTTTGAGGCACACAAGGGAGCAGACAAGTTGACTAAACCATAATATTTAAGTTCACTTAAATATTCCTTCTTTCACCCATATTGTATTTATCACAGTACTTTCTTCAATCCTCAGTCGAGAGTCAGTTGAAAGCACTGCCAGCATCTGTATTGGAAAGAAGTGGGAGTTCCACATTCAGAAAGGTTGCCCCATGGTGATCAAATATTCTAGCAAGATGGTAACTACAATCTCTCCTCCCATCTATCCTCCATTTGGTAAATGTTTAATGTTCATTTTTATTAACTGTCAAACGTTAAGGGCACCTGGGGCCCTTAACTGGGCCCCCTCTAGTCACTCAGGTTCACAGCCTTCAAGTGCTTTTGGATCCCTCACTGTGCCTGGATTGTCAGGTTGTGATGGTGACCAGGAGCACTTTTCACCAACTCCATCTGGTGAGGAGGCTGTGGCCTTTTCTTTCTGACTCCGATCTGGCCACTGTCGTCCATGCTTTCATCACCTCGAGGCTAGATTACTGCAATGTGCTCTACATGGGGCTGCTCTTGGAGACTGTTTGGAAGCTGCAGCTGGTGCAGAACGCAGCGGCTCGGCACCTTTCAAGGACGAGTCACCTGGAGCACATTACACCGGTGCCCTCAAGTCTGCACTGCTTGCCTATTGCTTTCCGGGCACAATTCAAGGTGCTGGTTTTGACCTTTAAAGTCCTAAACAGTCTGGGTCCCATATACCTGAAAGAGCGCCAATCCTACCATGTACCTCTGCAGCCCCTACAGTAGGTCGGAGGCACACTCCTACGCGTTCCCATCTGTCACCCTTGTCCGTGAGGCACAGGAGGGTATTCTCGGTAGCTGCCCCCATTTTGTGGAACTCCTTTTACCCAAGAGGTTCGCCAACTTTAAAAGCAAGGTACCTGACAAGACCTATTTTATTAAACAGATCACCTGTAAGTCCAACTATCTCATATATGCTATTGCAGTGGTTCACAAACTTTTTGTGGCTGTGTACCCCTTTTCAACGTTAGCAAAGAACCAAGTACCCCCAGCTAATTTGCATACATTTACACAGCCATCTGACCTGCAGCAGCGGGGTCATGCTGCAGACCCCCAAGAAATGCTTCACAGACCCCAAGTGGTCCGCAGACCCCAAGTTTGGGAACCACTGTGCTACTCAATGCAGGGCCAGCCCAAGGCATGTGCCACTGGGGCCCAAGCACATGGCCCCGTGGTGGTCTCTGAGAGAGGGGCCCCATGCCACTGCCACTGAGTCGTGACGCCATAGTTTAATTTTCCCCCCCACCCCCATTGGTCACCATCTCCGACTTGGACTACAAGTCCTCATGGGGGGTGGGGGTGTTGTTACTGGGAATCCCTGGTCGGGCTGGCCCCACCCACCTGAGTTATTATACGCTGCCTCCCACCGCAGCCCCGCCTGCGGACCACCTCTCTGTCCTACATCAGCACATCTGCTGCGGCACACTGACTCACTCAGTGACTCACACCACGTGACCACGCGCAGCGCAGCACGTGCTGGAGAGAGTCGCTACTGAGCTGAGCAGAGAGTCTGAGACACAGTGTCGGGAGTCGAAGTCATCGAGAGCGAGTGGAGGACGATGATAAGCGGCGCCGGTGAAGCAGCTGAGGAGCTGACTCAGTCAGAAAACTTTTAAGCACACAGGTAAGTAAAAAAGGTGGGCCTGCTGTCTGTTGTTCTCTCTCTGGTCCATCTTTGACTGCTAATTTAGAGAAACCAGTCTAACACATGCACTGCAGCAGACTGCTACAGTACATGTTACAGACTGGTTTCTCTAAATTAACAGATCATATTTGTTCTCTCTCTATGGTCTACTAGTTACTGCTGTGCTAGAGACAGTTTGTTTTCCACTTACATCTTTCTGACAAGACCTCTGTTTACATGTCAGTACCCTGGATGAGAAGTGCCGCTCCTATTTCCCAATGTTACAGCAGTGGTTTAACATTTCTCAATATGTCCTCCTTGTTAAACAGCAGTTTATAAAGTAACAGTACATGTAACAGACTGGTTTCTATACATTTCAGTGCATGTTCGTTCCCTCTCTGGTCATGTGTGATCCTATGTTCCTTTTTGCGACTGTGGTCATTGGTGTGTGTCATCCTTCTCACTTCCTTGTTAGCAGACAGACTTGCTGCTTGCCTTTGCTGTGTTGCGCCTGTCCCTTTTAAGTTTGTCTGGTATTACCTGTCTCTTAAACTAAGTCAGGAAGTCTTTGGGTGTAGAAATTGAGAAATCTTATTGGGAAATTAGTTATTCACTGTCATTGAGTAAATCATGCAACAGTAAAATAATTTGCTTCCAGGTGTGATTCCAAAGGACAACTCCTTCGCTGAAAACATGTCTGGCGCTGGCAGACAGGGACAAGTACAGAAAATCTGCCCCTGGAGCCGAGAAAGCAAAGGAAAGGAAGAATGAGCAGGCATTCCTTGAATCACAGAGAAGATCTTTGAAAAAGTACGTGAAGAGGGATGCTACCACCAAGATACCCGAGGCGAAGGGGGATACAGAACCAACACGGCAAAGTAAGCCAGCAGAGGAGGATGTCGGGTATACAGAGGAGGAAAGTGAAGCAGCATCTTCCTGTCATCCTAGCAGCAGTGACAAACATGACTGTGAGTCTGGAGGAGTTTTGCAAACAGAGTCTCCATTGCAAGCAGATTACTTCGGACAGTGAACAGATTTGGCCAAGTACAAGTTCCAATGCAAACCTCAGCAGTACCACTGCAGTAGACACCTCGCCAATGCCAACCACACCAGTGGATTATGATGACCCAGGTTGTTGGCCCGTCCATTAACACAAAACTAAGAGACTTTCTGGTGACAAAAGGTGTCACTCAGGTCAAGAACTACAGTTTCCCAATGGACAACAGCAAGAAAAAGAGAAGTTTTAATGCAGCTCATTATTCTTGGGTGTTGCCTAATGGTTGCCTGTCGCTGGCTTGTGTATTCTAAAGAAAAGAAAGCTGTATTTTGCTTTTGTTGCAAATTATTCCAAAGTGGTGTACCTCACATACAGCTCACCATGAATGGGTTTTGTGACTGGTCTCATGCAACTGTACGTTTAGGGGAACATGAGCGATCTCCAGTCCATGTTGAGTGCATGGTAAAGTGGCATGACCTTGAATCTAAATTGGCATGTAATAAAACATTGACAGAATAAATTTGTCTGTCATTAATAGTGAGAAAATCAGATGGCAAAATGTTCTACAGCATCTGTTTGCTATCACGCAGCATTTGGCAAGCCATAATATTGCTTTTCGTGGTAGCCACAATACGCTGTGCACTCCAAGTAATAGACATTTCTTGGGACTGGTAGAGTTGTTGGCACGTTTTGATCCCGTGATGGAGGATCATGTTAGGAGAGTGAAAGATGGCACGATCCGTACACGTTACCTAGGCCACACAATTCAGAATGACATTTCAATCATGTCACAAAAAATTAGGAATGCTGTTGTTCAGAATGTGAAGCAAGTAAAGTACTTTTCAATAATTTTAGACTGTACACCTGACATAAGCCATCTAGAACAGTTGTTGGTTATTTTAAGGATTGTTATTGTTAAGGCTGCAGAAACTGATGCAGACGTTGAGATTGTGGAGCATTTTGCTGATTTCTTGGTTGTGCAGGATACCACTGGAAAAGGACTAACGGATGAGCTGCTCAAAGAACTTGACACTTTAGGACTGAACATACAGGATTGCTGTGGCCAGGGGTACAACAATGGGTCCAACATGAAAGGACGCAACCAAGGTGTTCAGGCAAGAATCCTGCAGGAGAACCCAAGAGCGTTTTTTTCCCCATATGGCATCCATGCCTTGAACTTGGTGTTGGGAGATGCTGCGAAGTCATGTGCAAGAGCTATAACATTCTTTGGTCTGCTGCAAAGGATTTACACCATCTTTGCTGCCTCTACAGGCAGATGGAAGATTTTGAAGGACAATGTGCCTTCACTGACTGTCAAACCTCTCTCAGATACTCAGTGGGAGTGCCGAGTTGAAAGTGTGAAGACTGTTCGCTACCAAGCACCTGCCATTCAGGAATCCCTGTTGGAAGTTGCAGAGGCAACCAATGATGCTGCAATTAAACCTGAGACCATTTCTTTAGCCAACAAAGATCTTGGGTCTTTTGCGTTCTTGGTCAGTCTAGTAGTGTGGTATGATATCTTGGTTGAGGTGAATGTGGTGAGCAAAGTAATGCAAGATTCCAGGATGCAGCTTGATATTGTCCTGCAATATATTAAACATCTGCAGTCTTTTTTGAGTGAATACACAGAGAATGGTTTCATGTCTGCAGTCAGCAAAGCCACAGAGATTGCACAGGAGATGGATGTGAAGCCTGTAGGCATGGGCGAACAGATCGCGGTTCGTGTTCGGCCGCGATCGGTTTGTGTGTTCGCGTTCGGCCGTTCGGTTCGGCCGCGTTCGGTTCGTGTTCGGTTGTTCGGTCGTACCTCGCATTTGTGTTCGCCCGTTCGGTTCGGCCGTTCGTGTCTCGGCCGTTCGTGTTCGGTTGTTCGGGCAGGTCATACGTTCGTGTTCGGCCGTTCGGTTCGTTCGCCATCGGGTTGTGCGTTCGTGTTCGGTCGTTCGGTGTTCGGGTGGTTCGTGCGTTCGCGTTCGGCTGTTC
>QEPC01008745.1:2807395-2832544 GCA_003113815.1 Sphenodon punctatus
CCTTCCAGTGACCTGACAGAAGACCATGTTTTAGCCACCCGAACACAACCGAACGCGATTCGAATTGAACGAACTGTTCGGCCATTTCGTAGTTCGGTGTTCGGTTCCGTTCGGTGTGTTCAGCCATTTCGTAGTTCGGTGTTTGGTTCGGTGTGTTCGTCATTTCGGTGTTCGGTGTTCGGTGCATTCGGTGCGTTCGTGTTCGTGTTCGGTTGTCCGAACAGGCCGAGTTCGGGCCGAACACCGAACTACCGAACCGCGTTCGCCCATCCCTAGAAGCCTGTATTCCAACGTAGGTGGCAATGCATAGCTAGAAAGAAGAGAGCTTTTGACTACGAGGCAAGAGATGAACCAGTCATGGATGCAGAGCAGTCTTTCAGAGTAGAATATTTCCTAACAATTGTTGACACGGCACAAAAATCAATAGAAGAAAGATTTCAACTTTACAGCTAACACAGCAAAGATTTTGGCTTCCTATACAACATTGGCCAACTAAAATAAAAGGATAAAGATAAACTTCTGAAAAGCTGCAAAGATCTGCAAGTCTTGCTGAGTGATGCTGCTGGCCAAGATGCCAATACTGATGGTGAAGAGCTCTTTCTAGAACTGCAGAGACTGTCACAGTTGGTTAAAAGAGAAGACACGGCTCTACAGGTCTTGCAGTACATTAATAAAAACAGTTTGTTTGATCTATATCCATTCACGGCTATTGCACTGAGGATCTTATTGACTATCCCAGTCACAGTGGCATCTGCAGAGTGTAGTTTCTCAAAACAAAGCTAATAAAGACCTATCTCAGATCCACAATGATCCAGGAGCGGCTCGTTGGTCTTGCACGCCTTTCTATCAAGCACAAAGTTGCTCAGTCCTTGGACTTCAGTGATCTTATGGATGACTTTGCTGCAATGAAAGCTAGAAAGATTCCAATGTAAGCAAATTTTCTGTTGAAATGACCTTGACCACTAAACTGACCATGATTTCAGAAGAGCCAAGTTAGTTCTTCTGTTGTTTTTATGTGCAATGTTTATGTTCAATGTTCCAAAGGTTTACAGGGTGAGGGACTTGGGTATATATTTTCCCTCATGTTCCAATCATGTTGAAAGTTTCTCATTTTGACTTGGGTGTTATTCTCAATAACAAATAAAACCCTAGAGTTTGTTGAAGAAAACATTTGTTATGTTGTTAATAAATACGAATGTGCTTGTGCGATTACGTATTGTTAATAGCATGCAGCTATTTTGATGTGGCCCAGAGGTTTTGTATGTTTCAGATATGTGAAGAGGATTTTTTTATCCTGCTATGTCCTCCTGGAGTCCCATCCACTTACTGTATGAGATGCTAGTAGGAGGGTTCTCTCAGTCTCCAAGTGGCAGGGTTTTACTCAGCAGCAAGGAGTTCTCAATGTAAACTAATGTTCGGTCCATCACATCTTAACACTGAAAACTCTTTCTTGCTGGATTTTTGGATGTTCCACCTACAATGGACAAGCCCCTCCCTAGAGCTCTGCCAGAGCTCCGCCTACAATGTACAAGCCCCTCCCTAGAGCTCTGCCAGCCATAAGGTTCCACCAGCCTTTGGGGCCCCACAGCAAGGCTTGGCACATGGCCCCTCAAACCCTTGGGCCGGTCTTGATTGAATGCAAATGCCCTGGATGCCACATTCAATATGTTGGAAAGACAACGACTGATCTTTGCACATGTTTTAGAAACCACAAATCAACTATCATCACAAAAAGGCTAGAACAACCCATTTCTAAACATTTTAACTCCGATAGCCACAGTCTTTCGGACTTGGTAATATTCCCCATAGAGAATCCACCACTACAATGGTCACTAGAAGAAAGGGAGAACTTTTGGATATACAGACTTTGTACCCTTACACACTGAGGCCTCAATCAAAAAGTCAACACCCAAGATCTTCCTCATCTTTAGTACTTCTCCCCTCCCTTTCAGCATCACCTGCCTTGGAATCCTTTTTCCCTCAGCACTCTACACTCTGTTACCTTGACTGCCAGCAACATACACTTTGGGTAATTTCAGACATGACGGGCCCGGAGTTCTACCACACTGAACCACGCACCAGGATCCATTTCACTTCAGATCCCGGTCAGGAATCAGCCGGCCGTCCTTTAGGCGTGCCAGCCTGATTCTGGAGGGGGATTGGGGAGGGGCTATGTGGCACGACGTGCGGCCTCACAGCCCTGTCCCCCCATGTTCCCCCGGCCGCCCGGCCCCCGGGAGATGGGCGGAGGCAGCGGCCAATCAGGCCGCTGCGCCCGATCCCGTCCCATGGTCGGGACCATGATCCGGGGCAGCTGAAGTAACAGATGTTACTTTCGGCCAATCCCAGATCGTGGTCACAGTGATCACGGTTGGGGCCCAATCCCACCATGATTCTGGACCTCCGGGCGGCCGGAGGTCCAGAATTGTGGTCATTGTGATTCCCGCCGGAGGTTCACTGGGGTGAACCTCTGGCAGAACTCGTAACGACTGAAATTACCCTTTGAATCCAACTGGTTACTGAAGAAGGCGGAAGATGAAATGTTTAACTAAAAGATTTAATTTACCTCTGTTTGGTCATTCACTTTTTGACATATTACTAGTGATTGACAGTATCCTTGTAGGATCCAGAGAACACTCATCTGTAGTTCTCTTCAGTTGCTTTTAATATTATTTTATTCATATATACACCATTATAACTATGTATCTAACTATGTAAAATTAACCAACAGCTTAAATTGCTCAAATCACAAAGAATGATCACCAAAAAAATCCACATATGGTTAGCCAGTAACATTAACTCCATCAATATGGCTCAGTGCCAGAATAGCAATTATTCCAATTCACTGTGAGCTAAAAAGCCTGTAGCCGTTCCGGAATTCAGGTGTTAAGTTGCATGTGCTTGAAACTCAAATGCCAGTTTTCCCTAACCCAATTCAGCCTTCAGCTCTGATGATTTAAATCTTGCCAACAGATATTTCCATCCATTCTGCTCGGAGAGTCTCCACGCAACCAACTGGAGGCCAGTTGCTATGCAGTCCAAGAGGAAACCCTGGAAGCAGAAAGGCCTGGACATCTCTTTTGCCTTATCAGGAGATTATGCTATTCTCTTCCCATCTTTTAAGATCAAGGAAACTTCAGAATCCAACTAAACTTTGTTCCTTTAAAGTAAAAGGAGTTTATTTTATAATAAAAGGAGAGATGCTACCTACTTATGTTAAGTAGCATCTCTCACAACGTCTGCAACTTATCATGAGAAGACTTAGCAGACTGAGCGGGGGTGGGGGGGAGGGTGTCACCTGGCCTTGAAGACCAGCTGGTTAGCCAGTGCACTGCACTGGGAAGTTGGGTTGGGGGTGAGAAGTCGGCCTGACCAGTACAGGAGCATCTCCTGCTTGCAGGGGGCGGGGCACGCCCAGTCCCAAAAATCAGCTGGCTGGCTAGCACACCACAATGGGAGCTCAGGCAGGGCCCAATGAGCCAGTCCAGACTCAACCCAGGTGGCTCCCTCTTGGAACGGGCACAAGCCACTTCTCAGGCTCCTCTGAGCTCATGAAAGCAAACAAATGTTGTTTACTTATCCATTCGTTTTTGTGTCTTTAGTTACTAAAACGAATGGGTCTTTGTTTTAGTAACATAAAAAATGAAAGCAAGTTGTATACCCATATGTGAGATACCATTCCAATTTGTCGATTTTCCATTTACCGCGTACCGTTCATTTACGACTTACTGCATTGCCGAGGGTACCATTTTACTTCCAGTGTTCTGTCCACTGTTTCCACATTCCTGATCCTATCACTGTGTGAATAGCAAACCCCTTAGCCCCGCTGCCTGCCCAAGCCCAGACCCAAACGAAGTTTTAAAAAAACAGTGTCTCCATTCAGAATTGTTGTTGTATGTTGTTCCCTTTGCTTTGACCAATCTGAAACAGGACTGCAGATTTGTAAAGGAATCTGTATATCAGCCAATGAGTGATGAGCAAGTACAAGGGGAAATGGAGTGCAGAGAAGATAGAAGAAATACTGTACTGCATCAGTACTACATCTCAGGATTTGAAGTTGATGACAAAGCTATAAATAAGATCCCATTAAGCAGAAAGTCAGTAAATCGAGAAATGAAATGTTGATTGAGACACTGTCAAGTACTGAGAGGTTCTTGATTCCACCAAGGTGGTATTGAGATTCCAACAGAAATTCTCAGTTTAGTGCAATCTCTTTTCAGCCCTAAGGGAAACATGTAGTCTCTCCGTAATAAATTAAACAGCAGTCCACACATAGAGTAAAATGAATACAGTGTCTTTTAACGTATGCATTGTAAGTCACAGCAGTATTTTTTTTTTAAACTGGGTCTGGTTTTTATTAAATATATTTATGCTACCTACTTCTTCCCCCCCACCCCTCAAAATAAGCATAGTTGTGCAAATAATGGCACAATGACAATACTGAAAACAATTCAGCTGCTCAGGCCGAGGTACAATTAAAACAAAGGACCATTGAAGGCAACAGGGAGAGCAGGACCAGTTCTGGCTGAGAGCTGCACTTGGAACTGCCCAAGAACCACATGCGACTCCTGAGCCACAATTTGTCCGCCCTGCTCAAGGACACATGTTGGTTTATATCAAACGTTATCATTAAATAACTCCCACCAGAAACGGTGACCAGTAATATCTGGCCCTTGTATAGTAACTTTCATTTCTATATTTCTAAATACTTTATAAGCACAAATAGTACTGCACCGAAGCAGCATACATTAGAACCGAGGGGCTAAGACACTTCCATAAGGCCATGGCAGCGAACAGGCAGACAGGCGCAGAGTACACAAAAATAAAAGAGAAGAGCTCACTTTCATCTTTCTGCAGCGTTAGATATTTTCACAAGACTGGGCATTCTTTTATCAAAGACCACATACCTAAAATTCATTGGATAGCTCAAAAACAGGGTTGATCAGATTCCCTGCTCCATAGAAAATGAAAATATTTTGAAACTGCCATGTAGGGAGAACAATGTTAATCCACATGCATTATTTTCCACATTGAGGAACATATCTGAAAACAGAAGCAACTCCTAACACAATACCATTTACATACTTCATGTGTTTGTTTTTGGCTAGCTGTTGTGTCCATGGCTACCACCAGCCTATTGCTTTTGTCTGTTAGTATCACAACGATGTCAGACTGAGGATTCAAACTGAGTTAATGCCTGCTTTTCATTGTGCGCTGGATTTCATGAAGTGCCCAAGGTGTATTATTAACGTCATCTTTGAATACGTCCATGAAAAGACGTACTGAATGGAAGCTGTCAGCTCTCACAGTAGTCCCCCCATAATTAAGCTTTAAAAATATTATACTCTTCAGCATCGCACTAGTTTTCCATTGTACATGTACAAAGATGTTCACACTGCTATCATAAAACAGTAGTGTGAACATCTAAATCAACTTCCTAAAAATGTTTTCACTGATGTTTTGAGGGAAGAGAGCTGTGGAAGATGCTTAATAATGACTGTAGAATTCTTGGTTTGTACATGTTTGAAGCAGAGAACAACCTGAATCAGGTATCCTCTAACCTGTTGTTATGATTATGTTTATGACAACATTTATAAACACCTGACCATACTGAATTGTGGATTCAGCAGTATGAAACGGACATGCCATGCAAAGTAGCTAGCAGGTTATCTGTAACGAACAAATAAATAAAACACGTAGCAAGTAATATGATCCACCTTATTTCAGACGACCAATCACAAATAAATTAGGAAATATATCATGTTAAGAGCTCTGTCTAAATATCAATCTTTTTATTCATACTCCTGCAACAAAAAGTGTATACTGCAGGCTTTCAAATCACTGAACTTCCTATTAAGACAGATCTCATCTATAGAAGTACTCAAGTGTTTTGTGGTCGGTTATTGTTTTTTAAAGCCTCACCATCTCACACACCATTAATTTAAACTAATCAGGGCCAAATTCTGTACTCTGGTATAACTCTGTTTGGAACTGTAGAGTTTAACGACAGGATATTTCAGCAAAACAACTTTTTAAAAAGTTTCATTTCCCATATTTTGTATTTCTCCAACTCCAGGGAAAACGGCAATGGGATTTTCAAGTTGCCAACTGCAATGTTAGCATGAGTCTTGTAACTTTACAGCCCCGGGTGGCCTGTCCATCTCAAGGTGACCTACCTGGTGTGGAATCGGAGCAGACAGTGCTTGCGATGCTCTGGAACACCCTGCAGCACCAACCACAGACCGGGCCGGCCAAACCCAGGGCAATGGCCAGAGACAGAGCTGCGGAACATCTGCTCAGCAGACCCACACTACAGCTCCACTTCTGGCCAGTCGTTGCCCCAGGCAACACCACAAACTTGCAGGCAGTTGCCTCGGGTGTCATGTGATCACCTGCAACTCTATGGTGCGGGGGTGGGAGGCCGCTGTGCAGGCCGACTGTGTGCAGGGGAATCCACCACATCAGTTTAAATCCAACCCAGGCAGGGCTGGATGCAGCCCCAGAACAGCTCCGGGCTTGGCCAGCCCTGCATCCATCTAAAAGTACCTAATTTCTGCCCCTACTTTCTCAGGTCAAAATTAAGGGAACTAACCTATTTCTCCAAACTCAGCTGGATGTGTCCTTTCTGTCTCCTGGTTTTACTCCCTTGATACAGGACTTCCTCTGTAGCAGACTAACCCTTTACTGTATCAAATCTCCTCAGCACCAGAGGCGCCCAAATGCTGTAGGCTGCGTTCACCTTAATGGTGAAGACTAACACAATTTAGCCTCCATGTTTAAAACTTTAAACCACAGTTTTCACAGAGACCACAATGAAGAAACTCTCTCAGATACAAGGAGGACATTTTTACACCGACTGCACTCCGACACACACAGTACAGTTGTTTTGTTTAGAGTGAACAAAAATGCATTACTCACAATTAATGTATCATCTCGTCCCATTGTAATTACCGTTCTGTTGACTGTGCGCAGTAGCTGCACCATTATTTCTTGAGTGTGCTGATACGTTGAATCCTATAAGAGATTTTAAAGAAATTATCTGAGGTAACAGACAATATTCCAGAAAGCTCCATGCATTTTGTAAAGTGGGAAGGAAGAGTTTGCTAAGTGAATTAAAATACTGACAATTTAAAGATCAAACAGCATCGTTCTAACATTATCAGACTGCATCTTTCTAACGTCACGGCTTACCTGCCTAGGAGACAAATGTAAACCAACACAATACACTACAATTACTATTATTGTCTATAGCTTAATGACCTTTTGCTTAAATATTTTGTAATTGTTACTTTAACTGTTTAACACTGTTACTTTAAAACATACTACTCCTCACAACAAGAATGAGAGTAGTGCAATAGTGGATGGAGCTGCTCCGTTCCTTGGAGTGGTACTCAAACACTACAGAACAAGCATGTTAAAACTTTGTATAGCTAGATGTTACTATGTAAGATGTTTTATAGCTAGATGTTACTGTATGCATGTCTCCAAGCTTGCTCTGCTTGTTAACCAACCACGAGTGATTTTTGGCTGTCTCTGTGGAATGGATATAGTCTTTGTTTCTAGAATTACACTCTGAGAAACCAGAGACAAAATCCTTACACTTGAAACCAACCTAACACACATCTAATTTCAGAACGGCAGAAGACCCCAGAAAAAGTTTCTCCATGGCTTGTTAAGCCTTCCAAAGTAAAGGAGCTGAACATATAGGAGTCTAAACTGAGTGGGACTTGCATATCTACAAAATTAGTGGCCTCAAGACTTTTTTACTAGTTCTTGCTCCAGAAAAGTATTCTTCCTCACAGCAATATATAATACTAAATCAATCTATATGGCTTTACAAAACCTATTGTATAAGGTTTTTTTAAAAAAAACAAGAACAAAAAACATTTCAGTAAAAACAAATCAATGTTTTTAAAACAAAGAATGATACTTTTCCAAACAGCAAAAATACTTCATTCACTTAGCAGCAGCAGCATGTCCTTACATAGGTGCAAGCTGAGGTTACCTGAATTTCAGTTTTGGTTTGGGGAAAATACTCCTTTATTAACCAAACATACATATATGTTTTACCACACTCATTTTTGTCACTAGAAAAGCAAAACCTACAGCTCTGCTGAATGAAACTAAGCACAGTGTCTACTTCACATCACTTATTAAAAATCTCCCATCTCATGTATGGAAAACTCAATCTGTAATCCCTTGAGAAATCATTGTACTACTGACAGGAGTTCATGTATAATTTCTTTATGGCAAGGCCAAGGAAAGAATTCCCACACCTCCCTCAGCTTGGAGGTACTGTGCTTGCAATCGGGCACTTGGTGCCATTCTGTCTCCCTACCACATCCACCTCGTCAGACTGTGCCCTTTATTACCAAATTGTTTTCTTTAGTGTTTCATTAATGAAACCATTTATTGACATGAAACATACAACCACAAGTTTGCGTATTTGTCTTTTGTTCTTCTTCAGGGTTAATGTCAGCTGGTTTCAAAAGGCTTAAAACCAATTGTTTGAAACACATTTCTAATAATACTGAATAGTTTGACAGCACACATAGGATATAATGAGCTATTCTCACTATCCCCAGATTAATACACCGACCAAGTCTTCTTTTTTTTTCTCCTAACTATGCTAATAAATTTCTGCACCTTGGGATGGATTATAGATTCTGAGCAAGCATCATCTGATAATCATTCCAATGCAGTTACTATTACTAAAGATGTCCAACCTTCCGACACCTCAGACAAATTACTAGTTTGAAAGCTTTCAGCTGCAACACTGGATTACATTTATTCAGATACATACCTCATTTCCATACCGGATGAGTTGGCAGTATGGACTGTGTCAACAAAGCGAAGCTACGAGTTCTTTGTAGCAGGGTCCTATGTGCCTGGGACAAGTCCCTGCAGGTCCAGACCCCACCAAATCACATTCTAAGAGAAAGTTTAGTTCTCAGCACTCACTTTGGGAATTAGCTTAATGTCTCTCTGATTCTCTCCACAGTTATACAGTATCGTAGTTTCTCTGTACAGATAGAACCTCCACCAGTGTTCAATCTTCTCATCCAGGAATATTGTTTTTTCCTTAGTCAGGCACAACCCCCCTGGCAATTACTCCCAGTTTCCAGCCCAGGCGTGCTTCCCTGAAAAATGGTCTGTTGAGGTTTCAGTGTCTCATTGGGGAGTCAGGCACCAATCCTTCTGCAACTCCACAGCTGTTAGTCTAGGCAGCACTTTCTGGACTAGCTACTTCCAGTATCTCTGGGCCATGCACAGTTTTTCTGGAACCCCACGGCCCTCTTGGTTCAGGCTCCACTTTCCAAGCCTTGTCAAGTCCCCCTAACAAAAGCAACCCCCTCTGGGTCAGGCCCAGAGACAGAGCTTCTCCTGGGTTCCGTCCCCTCTCAGCTCGTCAAGGCTGAGCTTTCTCGGAGACTATAAAGTCTCTGGCCTGTCTCAGTCACACCCACCCCCATCTCACCTGTTTCCGCTTAGGTGCTGTCCCTCCTCCTTACCAGCACCTGCAGCCTCACTAGCCCTGTCCCCTGGCTAGTACTCTTAGTAACTGAAATGCTTCTCAAACAGATCCGACACATACAGAGCCCCCCCATTTAACATTACTTAAACTACAGGCAATTAAGACAATAGTCACCACCACATGTATTTTCAATTATATTAATTTCACTAAATCTGTCCAAACTATTAGCTCAGTACAAAATGGTATATTTAATTAATGAATGAAATTAAATGTGTGCAACAACTATATCCTGAAATATGTAGATAGTTTTGAAATATGGGTTGCCTGAGAAATATTCACATTGACTAATATGATCATGTGTAGTTGGGAAAACAAAATCATTTATTGTTTCTAAGTGTGACTAACTTAAACATATAGGGTATCCACACAGGTGGAGTACGTGGGGAGGGATTCTAATGGGCGTGGCTACCGTGGCAGCTGCCATGCACTCCCCCTGCCACGGACTATGGGGCTGGCCATTGCAAGTGACATGTCCCGAGCTCAAGCACTGGGGAACCTGGGCTACCGCCGTTAATACAACCAGGGGCGCTGTGGGTGCCTGTTGCCACGGATCTATTTTGCCTTTGCCTGCGCCACACAGAGCACTTCAGATTTCCCAGAAATGCTCCATGAGGGGTCATGAGTGCGTGTTCCAATTCTCATGGGAGTGTACATCTGGCTGCTTCACCTTCAGACAGGCAGTTGGCTCTGAGGCTTGAGGGTGGCCACTTGGCTAATAGTCAGTAATAGAGCGACCCTCCAAAACCTTATTCAATCCTTTTTCCTTTCTTAAACCCAGCTATTCTACTGGTCTTGACCACACCCTCTATCAAGAAATTCCACAAGTTAATTTTGTTACATGGGAAAAAAATACTTCCTTTTATTTGTTTTCAAACTGCTGCTAGACAATTTAATGGAGTATCTCCTAATTCTAGTACAATTTGAGATATCCGTTTTATTTTGTGTGTACAGCACCCTGAGCTGCTAAATCACTACACCATCACTGAATGAACCATTAAAAAGAGAAGAAAAAAGTAATGTAAGGAATATTCCTGTGTATGCATTTGCCATCAATTAGCCAACTTTCTATTATTATATTATTATTTTTTAAAAGGGAGATGTTTACAAATCTTTCCATGAAGCATACTTTCTTTGGGATACTTGTGGGACAAGCCCATTTCCGCAAGTATTATTCATAGTTTATACATCTTCATGGAAATATTATCTACAGTCTATATGTAATAAGAAAAAAATATACATCTCAAAAATATGATCAACAATAAAAATCAGATAAAATTAAAGAAGAAAATAAAAGAAAAAAGAAAACCTATCTACCAAGATTAAAATAGAAAAGAAGCATGGTACAATGTGAAAAATGAGAGATCCAAGAGCACAGCATTGAGAGGTGACAGGTGGGGTTACCGTGGAGGGGGGGCTGATGGCAGATCATGGTTCAAATTTTTGACATGCATATCATAGGAGAATTGGAGGTAACTCATAAAAACCCTTAAGGTCGCTGTGAAGATCAGTGGTTATTCTCTCTATTGTGAGAGTATGTATGCCAAAGTCTATGGCCTGTAAAGTACGGTCCTTTTCTGATTTCCAATGGCACAATATGATATGAGGTGCAGCATGGCGTAGTTGGTGACAAGCGGTCTTGAGCTTGGCTGTAATCGGTGATGCAGGAAAAATTCACAATAAGACAAATGAGGGTTGAAATGAAAGGTCGACCTTAGCCACTTTTATGAATCCAAATCTTTTTCAAGAATGTTTTAATATGGGAACAGTCCCACCAACAGTGCAGTGTCGTCCCAGCCTTACATGGTCTGGGCCCCACTTACCTTCAGAACCACCTCACTGCCTAGGTCCTGGAGCGGCCTCTGCTGTCAGCCTGAGGCACCCTTTTGGAGGTCCCTCGCATTCGGCAGGGGCCACATTGGAGAGGGTGTTCTCAACTGTGGCTCCCCGTTTGTGGAACTCCCTCCCAGCAGAGGCCCCATTGGCACCGGATCTCCTCTCCTTCAGGCCTCAGTGCAAAGCTTGGTTTTTCTGCCAGGGGGGGATATTGGCCCCACTGTTCACAATATTATATATTTATATATTTTGTTTTTTAAATGTTCTTTGGGTGTTTGTTTTTATTGTACACTGCTCCGGGCTGCCATAGGCAGGAGAAGGCAGGCTATTCAATCATGGAATAAATAAATAAACAAGCAGACAGCCTGGCAGCCACGCCAGCAGGTATTGGGATAGTTCCTATTTATTAAATGTTATCTTTGTGGCATCAAGTACATTCTTAAGGTCGTTTTTATTTGAGGTTCTTTTACTGATAGAGATTTTGATGCTTTTAGCATGACAGACCAGATTTCTTGCATTTTAGATTGATCTATCTCAAAATGAAGTCCATCTTTCCAAGCTGAGATGTGGCCAACTTTACTATACTCCCATCAACAGAGATAATATTTATTATTCTCAATACCTTGGATCACCTCTAGATATATGTTAAAATGTTTTCAAGCCCCAAATGATACAAATGCTTTAGACTAAATGATGACTTGTCTGAACATAAGTGTTAACAAGTGCTAGCTCATCCATCTTCATATAGCTGCTGTCACCCCTCATGTGACCGGTCAAACACAGCAAACAACAGTGAACAGTCACCATAATCCATGCCTCTCTTGATGCAGATTTCCTCTTCCTCATCCAAAATCAGATGACAATAAGCATTTGAAAGTAATTTCAGATGTCATGATCACCATGCAGCAAAACAGAGGCAAACTACTCAGAGGTACTCCATTTAGATCATCCAGTTTTAAATCCTGTAAATCTTGTAGCTATAAATATGTAAAGATTATAGATTTACAACCATATAAATCATGTCACTCCACAGCATCTCTGTTGCACGTCCCTGTGAAAGTCACCACCTTTCATCCTTTATGAAATGGCAAAGTTCAGCACCTCGCTTTGTTAACTGTTGGAGAAAAGATGAATCTCCCCATTGCCCTAGGTCTTAGAGATGCGTACCAGGGGTCCATATCGTTTACATTTTTCATTTTTGTTATTTAAATATATTGTTTTCATAAATATCAAATTGTCGTTTTAATTTTTGCTCTCGTTTTCCATTGGTTTCAATGGAAAACGTATTTTTGGCTGTAACTTGTTTGCTGTGTGCTATATTTGGCTGACACATGGCATGATTATACCTCCAATGGAAGGCATTATGTATAACCAAATTCCAAGAAGTTTGGATAAAGGAATCCAATTTTAGAAGCAGTTGAATTATTTTATTTTGCAAAAATCTTTATATACATTCTTAGGTNTCTTGACCACACCCTCTATCAAGAAATTCCACAAGTTAATTTTGTTACATGGGAAAAAAATACTTCCTTTTATTTGTTTTCAAACTGCTGCTAGACAATTTAATGGAGTATCTCCTAATTCTAGTACAATTTGAGATATCCGTTTTATTTTGTGTGTACAGCACCCTGAGCTGCTAAATCACTACACCATCACTGAATGAACCATTAAAAAGAGAAGAAAAAAGTAATGGAAGGAATATTCCTGTGTATGCATTTGCCATCAATTAGCCAACTTTCTATTATTATATTATTATTTTTTAAAAGGGAGATGTTTACAAATCTTTCCATGAAGCATACTTTCTTTGGGATACTTGTGGGACAAGCCCATTTCCGCAAGTATTATTCATAGTTTATACATCTTCATGGAAATATTATCTACAGTCTATATGTAATAAGAAAAAAATATACATCTCAAAAATATGATCAACAACAAAAATCAGATAAAATTAAAGAAGAAAATAAAAGAAAAAAGAAAACCTATCTACCAAGATTAAAATAGAAAAGAAGCATGGTACAATGTGAGATGAAAAATGAGAGATCCAAGAGCACAGCATTGAGAGGTGACAGGTGGGGTTACCGTGGAGGGGGGGCTGATGGCAGATCATGGTTCAAATTTTTGACATGCATATCATAGGAGAATTGGAGGTAACTCATAAAAACCCTTAAGGTCGCTGTGAAGATCAGTGGTTATTCTCTCTATTGTGAGAGTATGTATGCCAAAGTCTATGGCCTGTAAAGTACGGTCCTTTTCTGATTTCCAATGGCACAATAGGATATGAGGTGCAGCACGGCGTAGTTGGTGACAAGCGGTCTTGAGCCTGGCTGTAATCGGTGATGCAGGAAAAATTCACAATAAGACAAATGAGGGTTGAAATGAAAGGTCGACCTTAGCCACTTTTATGAATCCAAATCTTTTTCAAGAATGTTTTAATATGGGAACAGTCCCACCAACAGTGCAGTGTCGTCCCAGCCTTACATGGTCTGGGCCCCACTTACCTTCAGAACCACCTCACTGCCTAGGTCCTGGAGCGGCCTCTGCTGTCAGCCTGAGGCACCCTTTTGGAGGTCCCTCGCATTCGGCAGGGGCCACATTGGAGAGGGTGTTCTCAACTGTGGCTCCCCGTTTGTGGAACTCCCTCCCAGCAGAGGCCCCATTGGCACCAGATCTCCTCTCCTTCAGGCCTCAGTGCAAAGCTTGGTTTTTCTGCCAGGGGGGGATATTGGCCCCACTGTTCACAATATTATATATTTATATATTTTGTTTTTTAAATGTTCTTTGGGTGTTTGTTTTTATTGTACACTGCTCCGGGCTGCCATAGGCAGGAGAAGGCAGGCTATTCAATCATGGAATAAATAAATAAACAAGCAGACAGCCTGGCAGCCACGCCAGCAGGTATTGGGATAGTTCCTATTTATTCAATGTTATCTTTGTGGCATCAAGTACATTCTTAAGGTCGTTTTTATTTGAGGCTCTTTTACTGATATCTTGATGCTTTTTGCATGACAGACCAGATTTCTTGCATTTTAGATTGATCTATCTCAAAATGAAGTCCATCTTTCCAAGCTGAGATGTGGCCAACTTTACTATACTCCCATCAACAGAGATAATATTTATTATTCTCAAAACCTTGGATCACCTCTAGATATATGTTAAAATGTTTTCAAGCCCCAAATGATACAAATGCTTTAGACTAAATGATGACTTGTCTGAACATAAGTGTTAACAAGTGCTAGCTCATCCATCTTCATATAGCTGCTGTCACCTCTCATGTGACCGGTCAAACACAGCAAACAACAGTGAACAGTCACCATAATCCATGCCTCTCTTGATGCAGATTTCCTCTTCCTCATCCAAAATCAGATGACAATAAGCATTTGAAAGTAATTTCAGATGTCATGATCACCATGCAGCAAAACAGAGGCAAACTACTCAGAGGTACTCCATTTAGATCATCCAGTTTTAAATCCTGTAAATCTTGTAGCTATAAATATGTAAAGATTATAGATTTACAACCATATAAATCATGTCACTCCACAGCATCTCTGTTGCACGTCCCTGTGAAAGTCACCACCTTTCATCCTTTATGAAATGGCAAAGTTCAGCACCTCGCTTTGTTAACTGTTGGAGAAAAGATGAATCTCCCCATTGCCCTAGGTCTTAGAGATGCGTACCAGGGGTCCATATCGTTTACATTTTTCATTTTTGTTATTTAAATATATTGTTTTCATAAATATCAAAATGTCGTTTTAATTTTTGCTCTCGTTTTCCATTGGTTTCAATGGAAAACGTATTTTTGGCTGTAACTTGTTTGCTGTGTGCTATATTTGGCTGACACATGGCATGATTATACCTCCAATGGAAGGCATTATGTATAACCAAATTCCAAGAAGTTTGGATAAAGGAATCCAATTTTAGAAGCAGTTGAATTATTTTATTTTGCAAAAATCTTTATATACATTCTTAGGTGTAATTTCTTTGCCTCACATTTAATGTAGACGAAACTTGGTATGTTTATACCCCTTCCCATATTTACTACCTCTGCCAACTTTCAGAAGGATTGGATAAAGGGTCCTGGTTGTATAAGCAATTAACTTATATAGGTATGTTTGACTGTAACCTCTTTGTAGTCCAACCAGTGTACGTGAAATTTTGCAGGGATGTATAGCACACTTTCAGGATCATCTCTGCCAAATATCAGAAAGATGTGATAAGGGGTCCCAATTTTATATGCCTGCACAGCATATTCAGAGAAGAACCCTATGCCAGGGATTCTCTTACATGTCACTGTTGTATAAGATCAGTTTGTGATGCCAAATGGCCAGCAGAAATGTCAACCAAATATCCTCATTCTGTGCTGTGACCATCACAACATCTCTCCCCCAGTTGTTACTGGGAAGTCAGAAGTATCTGTTTAGGAAAGAGTCAATAGAGATTCTCTTACATCCTCTGTCACAGTGCTGCAGGATGTGATTGTGATGATAATTGACTAACCTGGATATGTAAACTATGTCTCCTGATTGCTGGGATGCTATCCCCAAAGTCCCAGTTATGTCCCTTCTATGCCCTCCAGAGGGCCGCCCCCTATGCCCGCCTCGAAGCCACTACTGGTTGGTCCTGTAAAGCTAGAAGCATGTAGCAATTGACCAGTGAATGTGTCTGTCAGTCTTTTGGGTTGTTCCACATCCTCCCTCCTACAGCCTCTCCCCCCCTGCCGTGCCAGGTGCCTGCCACTGACTGGCACTGAATGTGCTGCTATTTATCTGAATAATGGTCTTCAAGGGAACAACTTCAATTACTTATAAAATTGGGTCCCTTTATCACATTGTCCTGTGATTTTGCAGAGATGACAGGGAAGGTATGTGATACATCCCTGCCAATTATCTTGTAAACAGGATGGAATATACAAATATTACATCTGGAAATGTATTTTCAAGTTAATTATACCATCAGGACCCTTCATTAATTATTATTATTATGATAAACATTTGTTTAGCACCAGCCGTGTACCTGGTGCTTTACAGAACAAAGATAAAGACGCGGTCCCTGCCTATGGCTTACAATCTAAAAAGACAAGGAGGGGGCGAGAAGGAGAGGGGACAAAGGGAACCAATCTTTCTAAAAGTTACCAGGTTTGTTAAGCTTGTGGAGGGACATAATATACACAGGTTTCATGCAAATTGGATGGCAGATAAAGAAGTTGAAGTCATGAATGTGTATGGAGCTTTTCCTAAAATCACAATGTTCAATTGCTCTACAATCAGTTCCCGTTATCTAATCCTTTGGGGGTACAATCTCTACAAGTTTCATCAGAAATGAATAAGGAACAAAACTGTTATAGCCGGAAATATGTTTTTCAGTTTATTCCCTTTATTTCAAACGCAAAATGTTGTTTTTGTTTTTGTTATTATTTGTCATTTTCGTTATTACAATAACGATAACGAAAACAACAATTTTCGTTATCGTTATTGTAATAACGAAAATGACATGCACACCCCTTGATCTAGATTAACGTGGCGGTCTCCTCCGTTGAAAGAGTTACATGCTTGGCAATGTGGTTATGCTTCCTCCATGGCTTCTGAAGTTGTGTCCAATGCTTACAGTAAACAAGTGACAGTAATTGTTACCCATCAGGCATTCCAAGCACAAGTGGAACTGCAAAAAGATGGCAAGGGTAATTTTAAATTTGGTGGAAGGGGGAGTGGAAGGGAAACGCTTCTGGGTGCATCCAAAGGAAACCATACAGAAGAGATATCATCACAAAATGGCAGCTCTATCCACTTCACAAACACAAAGATTATACAGCAGCAGTATTCACATAAACTAATACTACGACAAACAAACTGCTGCAAAGTTGTACAAATGGTTGAAAAATGTAATAGTCAGGAGACATATATTAAAGAAGAAGGAAAAAATCTGGAGATCCAGACATATAAAGTACACTTATAACCCAAAGGAATACAACGTTTCGCCAAACGTTTCGCCAAAAGAGACTGGCTTCCTCAGGGGTATTCTCAAGCTTCTTTTTCTCAGAATAAGTTTCTTGACAAATCTAAGGGATACAATGGTAATGGAGAAATATATTTGAACATGCCATTCAGAGGCGGATCCCCCCCCCCAGGAAATTTGGGGCACTGCCCCCCTAGCGCCGTCAGGGACCCCCGCCGCTCCTCTAGTTTAAAAAAAAAAATGCGCCGCCGCTTTGACAGCAGCAGCAGCCTCTGACTTCGGCTTCAGAGGCTGCTGCTGCTGTCAGTCATCTCCCTTCCGGGACCCACTCTCAGAGCCGCTCTGAAAGTGGGGTTCGGAAGGGACAAAAAGGCTGAGCTGCTCAGCCGTCCAAACCGCGTTTTCTATTGAAAACGCAATTTGGGCAGCTGAGCCCCTCAGTCCACAGCACGCATATGACATGCTGTGAAGGGAGGAGCTAGCCTTTTCCATTGTACCTAATGGGCGCAATGGAACCTCTCGCCTGGGCGTTTGATGCCAACACCCAGGCGAGAAGCTTTGGGCCGGGCGACTGAGTCAGGGACCAGCGCGCATGCGCACTGCTCCCTGCCTCAGATGCACATGCTCAGGGACAAGCCGCTTCCCTGCCGCTGCTGCTCTCCCCCGCAATCTGCTGCTCAGAGCAGCGGGAAGGGGGGAGCAGCAAGACAGGGAACTATTTTTTGTTGTTTTTAGCTTTTAAATTGCCCGCACGTCATGGCTCCAGAGGAGCAGGACACGCGGGCAATTTAAAACAAGGTAAATTCCCCCCCACCCCTCTGCTTGCAGCCCGGGCTTCCGGGGACCGCCGGACCAGCAGCCAGGTAAGTGATCCCTCCTCCCAACCCTGCTCCCACCCTCCAAGGGTCCCCCCACCCTGCTCCCACACTGCTCCCACCCCCAAGGGTCCCCTCACCCCCCCGAGGGTCCCCCCACCCTGCCCCCTTTAACTGTGAGTCTGGCGATCTTTAGGTGTGTTCACAATGCTGGAAATGGGATGCTTTTTATTTAAATCCTGAGATGTAACTCTGAGTCTGGATATTTTAGGTGTGTTCACAATGCTGGAAATGGGATGCTTTTTAAATCCTGAGATGTAACTGTGAGTCTGGTAATTCATGGGCATTGAATCCCCCCTCCCCCCCAAAAACACACACATGCAGCAGAGGGCAAGAATACTGCTTCAGAAGGGACTTCTGAAGCAGGGATTGGGGTCCCTCCAACATACATGCAACAAGTCCCTTCTTTCTGAAGCAGTATTCTTAACCTCGGGGTGTGTGCGTGTGTGCGTGCACGCGTGTGTGTCTTTGCTAAAACTGCTTGTAAGTGAGGTTTAAGGTTGTCTGCCTGCTTTTAAACCTGGCAGAGGAGGTGATTATAACCTGCCTAACCCAACTGAAATTGCTTAAGTAATGTAATGTCCATCCAACATTAACCCTAGAAATTCTTGCTGCTGTGTTATGCCGCCCACCGTTGCCCTGGCTCCGCCCACCATTGCCCGCCGGCCTTACTGCCCCTCCAACCTCAAAACCCACCAACCGCCCCTGATGCCATTTCAAAATAATGTTAAAATATTCAATCATTTCCAAAAAGCTCCTCAGAAGGACCATCAGTATCTATTAGTTTACTTATACATACATTTACATAGCAGCTAACAGCAGAGTACAGGCTTGTTGGGATCTGTTCATGCCACTACTTGTGAACAAGATCCATGCCCATCCTGGCTGGTGAAAGCCAGTCACGAGACGTTATGGCTTTTGCTGGCTGGGGTGGTTAATGCCTCCCTGTGGGAGGGCAGAGTGCCGGATTGCCTGAAAGAGGCTGTGGTTAGGCCCTTGCTCAAGAAACCATCTCTTGACGCTGATGCTCCCGCCAGTTATCGGCCAGTCTCTAACCTTCACTTTCTAGGGATGGTTATTGAACGGGCTGTGGCACAGCAGCTCCAGGAACATTTGGACCACACCCGTTTCCTTGATTCCTCTCAGTCTGCTTTTCAGCCTGGTTATGGTACAGAGACTGCATTGGTGGCCTTGGTCTACAATCTCTGTCTGGCATTGGACCAGAGTCGTCAGACCCTGCTGGTCCTGCTAGACCTTTCTGCTGCATTCGACACTTTCGACCATGAGGTGTTGGTGACCCGCCTGAGGGACTGTGCCGGGATTGGCAGGACGGTGTTGGACTTGTTTCATTCATTCCTGGCTGGGAGAACTCATCGAGTGGTCTTGGGGGAGTGTACGTCTCCCCTCCCTGGGACCTCACATGTAGAGTCCCACAGGGTGTCATTCTGTCCTCCCTCTTGTTTAGCATCTATATGCAGCCGTTAGGGGAGATTGTGAGAAGGTTTCAGGGCATGCGGTGTCATCAGTATGCTGATGACACTCAGCTCTACCTCTCTTTTTCTACTGACCCATGTCACGCAGTCTCCTTATTTACCCAGTGCCTGTCAGCTGTGGGGGCTTGGATGAGGTTGAGCCATCTGCAATTGAATCCTGACAAGACGGAGGTGATGTTGGTGGGTGAGGGCTTGGGGGTGGCTCCCCGAGCGAGTTGGGTGGTCACTGATGTTAGATCTTTTTCAATGACTGCCCCTGTGCTGTGGAATTCGTTCCCAGAGGAGGCTTGGTAGGTCTCCACTCTCCTGGTATTTTGACATTTATGTAAGACCTGGCTCTTCTGCCAGGCCTTTAGCAAGGGGGCGGGGGTGTGTGGGAGTTTTCTTTCCCTGCATATATGTGAAATTTTTAACAGTTTTAATTGTTTTATTGTTTTTGTATTTGTTGTTCGCCGCTCTGGGCTGCCCTGTGGGCAGGAGGTGCGGGATACATTTTTTAATATATATAAATAAATAAATAATTACATGGAAACCTGAAAATGGAAAGCGTGGTAAAAAAGAAAAAAAAAGAAAATCTGTACATATATACATGTCATGAGAAGTTAAGAGAGGATAGAAAGACCCATGCCAATAAGGACTAACTACTGTGATGTAATGGCAAAACTTCAGTACTGTTGCATTCACACACCAAGAAATATGTTCAGAGCTAAGATGACTAGTACATTTATTATCCACTCCCATAACTCTTCAAGTACCCGGTCCTATACCCACAATAGGGAAAAAAGCACGCACCTACCCATTTGGGGTTTAAAATGGGGGGAAGCGGTGCATGTGTGTATAGTAAATGCCCACTAACTCTGTAAGTCAGTTGTGGGCTTGGGCAAACAGAGGGCAGCATAGAACCTAGTAAGGATGGGTGAACAGAACCAAGTTCAGAAATTCGGTTCGATTCAGTTCAGAAATTCTGTTCGGTCGACTGAACTATTCGAGTTTGGTCCGGACTCTGAACAAAGTTCAGAAATTCAAACCTCATTGAACTAAATGGATTATTATCTTTTAGGGATGGGCGAACAGAGCCAAGTTCGGAAATTCGGTTCGGTTCGAAAATCAAACTTGGTTCAGAAGTTCGGTTCAGTTGACCGAACTGGTCGAGTTTGGGCTGAACTTCCGAACCGCCTTCGCCCATCCCTAGAACCCTTGGCACAGCAGTCCCAGTGCTGAGCAGCTGAGTTACATCCAAAGGGTTCTTTCAAGGAACTAACTGTAAATTAGTCTTTATATGACCAATATACAAGGCTCACCTCATGACCAAAGTAGATAGGAGCACCTAGCAGTTGCTTTGCAGAGCTGGTAGAGCTTTGGAAAGGAAGTGAAAAAGTTGAAGGTTCAAGGTTCCTACAGGCAAATAAACTATATGGAAACTTCAGAGAATCAACGACACAGAAAGAAAACCCTACATTATTCTTTCCCAAACTAAACTTACAAATTCAACAAGTCACAACTTCAGCATACCAGACAGTCCATATTTGAAGCCTTGACCTATTAGTTCCCTGTGCTCTAGTCTACCAACAGAGTTACAGGAGAAACAGTTAGCTGGAGTGTATATGTATTATGTATGTTTTAGGAGGTTTTAGATGAGGACCAAAAAGCTATCCTACATTACAAAAAAATCCCACTAAAACTAGAATACAATGACAACTTTCTTCAATCCCAATTCCTTACAACTTTCTTTTATAGGAAATGAAAGTGAATAATGAGCAAAAAAATAAACATTCATCCAGAACATTTAATTAAGCATAATGTAGACTCTCTCTCAACCCAGTTTCGTTTCCCAATACTGTAATTTAAATTTTGATTGTAAGCCACAAAAGCCACATTTCAAAGTAATCCGAGGATCACTTGGACCTATCAACAGGTGAATATGGCATTAGTTTTTTGGGGGAGGTAGCATGGGGGTGTTGTGCAAAAAGAATGAGAGGTTCAACGATCTGACCAGCCCGTCCAGATAGGCCCCAAATCTGTCTAAATTTGTACAAATACAATGATGGAGACTGAATGCTTTTAGAGGTGAAAGCAGATATTTATTTATTTATTTTATAAATTTATGTCCCACCCCTCCTGACTTGGGCAGCTCGGGGCAGCTCACAACATTATAAAAACAAAAGAACATAAATAATAATATGAATTTCATATATAATCAATAAAATATTAAAAATATAAATACAATGGCGTGTAAATCATCAGAACCACCCCCCCAACCCACCCTTTAACCCTCCCTCCCCCACCAAACACCTCGTGGAAGAACCAGATCTTAAACCAACGGTGGAACTTGAGAAGACGGGCTAAGGCGGACCTCCACAGCACCAGAGCAGCTGCCAAAAACACCCACCTATGTTGGGAAATCTCCAGGAAGACAGATAGGGCCCAGACCGCTTAGAACTTTATAGGTTAGCACCAGCACCTTGAATCAGGCCCCAAAGACTATAGGCAGCTAGTGCAGTGCCTGGAGCACTGGCATGATGTCCTCCCAACAACCTGTCATGGTGAAGAAACAGGCCGCGGCATTCTACTCTAGCCGCAGCTTCTGAACCATCATCCACGTAGAGTGCATTACAACAGTCCAGCCTCGAGATGACAAATGCATAGATGGTTGGAATCCGAGATATAGGGGCAGAGCCGCATTACCAGATGCAACTGGGAGAACACACTCCTGACCACAGCCAATGCCTGGAGATCCAGACACAGCTGTGGATCCATGAGCACTCCTAGGCTCCTAACCGGAGATGCCAACACGGGACGAACCCCATCAACAGCAGGTAACAACCCCTCTTCTAGAACCCCAGACCTGCCAATGAGCACCACCTCTGTCTTGTCGGGATTCAGTTTCAAATCAACTCGACCTCATCCAGTCCACCTACAGCCATCAAGCAGCGGAAAAGCACAGAGACTGCAGGACCTGGGCCAGATGAAAAGGATAGGTATAGTTGCGTGTCATCAGCATACGGATGACACCGAACTCCCCATCTAGGCACAACCTCTCCCAGGGGCTGCATGTAGATAATGAACAAGAGGGGGGGACAGAATGGAACCCTGCAGGACCCCACACAACAGATCCCTGCGAGAGGATGTAAAATCTTCCAAAACCACCCATTGAGATCTATCTGCCAGGAAGGACTGGAACCAATGTAAAACCATTCCATCCAACCGAGCCAGGTCCCGTGGGAGAGTCACCAACACCTCATGATTCACTGCGTCAAATGCTGCTGAGAGATAGAGCAGAACCAGAAGGGTAGAATGACCCTTATCCAGCTGCACCCGAAGGTTGTTAACCAAGGTCACAAGCACAGTCTCAGTGCCATAACCCAAGCAAAAAACAGACTGTGAAGGATCTAGAAAACCAACAGTCCAGATGCAGGACAACCACTGGGGGGTGGGGGGTGGATTCTGTGGCCATTGGGGTCGTGACAGGCTGGGGTAATTATGGTCCCTCCGAGAGGCTGGTTACACCTGTGAGTAGGGGCAGGTGGTTAGTACCGGTCCCCCTCACTGGCCCCTGGGCAGGTGGCATGGTGTTTAAGACTGGAAGGGCCCATGGTCTGAGACTGTTGCCAATCAACGCGAGATTGGTGGCTAATAAACCTACAACCATCCAGGAATTAATCCTGGATCAGTCCGCCAATTTCGT
Source organism: Sphenodon punctatus (assembly GCA_003113815.1). Taxonomy (NCBI): domain Eukaryota; kingdom Metazoa; phylum Chordata; class Lepidosauria; order Sphenodontia; family Sphenodontidae; genus Sphenodon; species Sphenodon punctatus. The sequence goes on from QEPC01008745.1 coordinate 2,830,766, forward strand.
GTGTATTACAAAGAACTGGCTGGACACTGAGCCAGGGCCAATTCTGGCTGACCTTATTCCAGCCTGGTACTCTGTACAGCATCAGCCTCGACCAGAGAGGCGGGATGGTGGTGTTGTATTATAGTCGTGATCTTTCAGGATATCTGGCCTGTGAGGAGATATTCATTGCAAACTATCTTGGGTATAGAGGACAACCATCTGGGGACTGATTTGGCCAGAGACAGATTAGGGCTACTGATGATATACCACGCACCTACTTGTACAGCAGCATCCCTACACACTTTAGCAGAATCAGTGTCAGAGGTGGTCTTGGAATCCCCGAGGGCATTAGGCCTGGGGGACCTCAACATTCACACTGATGCCAATGTTGGAGGACAGAGCATGAGTTCATGGTCATCATGACAACCACTGGACTGTCTCAGAGGGTTGTTGGCCTGACACACAATGGGGGGGGGGGCATACCCTAGACCATATATTTTGCACTGGCCTTGAGGCGGGGGATCCGGTAGTGGGGGAGGTGTCAGCTGTGCCCTTAATCATGGTCGGATCATTACCGCCTCAGGGCTGGCCTCCCGGCTTGCCCCCAGAAAGGTGCTGAACTGATTCAGTTGGTTCGTTCCCGGAGACTTATGGAACCACACAGGTTCCGGTATGCTCTGGGGAATTTACCTCCCAATCTTGAGGACAGTTCTCTTGATGACCTCATAGCTTTTTAGAATACCTTGCTGACTGAGGCCATCGACCGGACGGCTCCTAGGTGTCTGCTTCCTGAACGCTGACATCGCAGGTCCCCTTGGTTTACAGAGGACCTGCAACGGATTAAGCAGGAGGGATGGTGGTTGGAGCAACGGTGGTGCCGTACGCGTGCTGAAGCCGACTGATTGCAACATAGAGACAGTTTAAGGACCTATGCTGTTGCTGTGCGGGCCGCAAAGAAGGTGTTCTTTGCTGCTCTCATACCATCCTCAAAATCGTGTCCAGCTGAGCTTTTCCGGGTGGTGCAGGGGCTGGTCAGTCCGGCCTCAATCCGCCTGGAACTGGAATTTTCCAGTGCTTGCTGTGACATGTTTGTTGATTTTTTTGTGGCTAAAAATCACTCCGATTCACCACAACTTTGACGCCGCACTTATAGCAATGGGAGAACCTGAGGAAATAGAAGCCCCGCCATGTCAGGTTGGATGGGATTGGTTTCAGTGGGTTTCGTCCGCTGAGGCAGCGGATGTCCTTGGGGCTGTTAGAGCCACCTGTTGCAAATTAGATCCATGCCCATCATGGCTGGTTAAGGCCTGCCATGAGACATTAGGAGCATTGCTGGCTGGAGTTGTCAATGCCTCCCTTAGGGAGGACTGGGTGCTGGGTCACCTCAAGGAGGCAGTGGTGCGGCCTCTGCTCAAAAAGCCATCACTTGACATTGACTCCCTAGCCAGTTACCGGCCAGTCTCTAGGCTTCCCTTTTTAGGGAAGGTTATTGAATGGGTGGTGGCTCAGCAGCTCCGGGGGCAACTTGACCATATCAGTTTTCTTGATCCCTGACAGTCTGGATTTTGTCCGGGATTTGGCACCAAGACTGCACTTGTGGCTTTGGTAGACGACCTACGACAGGAATTAGATCAGGGCAGATCATCATTGTTAATTCTATCAGATCTGTCGGCAGCGTCTGATACCATTCACCGTGAGATGTTAGTGGCTCGGCTGCGAAACCGGGCTGGGGTAGGTGGAATTGTTCTTGAATGGTTCCACTCTTTCCTGGCCAGGAGAACTCAGCCGGTAGTTCTTGGG
>QEPC01008745.1:2839474-2854719 GCA_003113815.1 Sphenodon punctatus
CCACAGGTAAGCAGGGCCCAGGCCGTTTAAGGTTTTATAGGTCAAAACCAACACTTTGAATCGGGCCCGGAAAACAATAGGCAGCCAGTGCAGAGAACGAAGCACCAGTGTTATGTGCTCACGGTGACTCGGCACCGTCAGGAGGCGGGCCGCCACATTCTGCATCAGCTGTTTCTGAGTTGTCACCAAGGGTAGCCCCACATAGAGTGTGTTGCAATAGTCTAGTCTAGAGGTGATAAAAGCATGAATGATGGTGGCCAGGTCAGAGTCTGAAACATACAGCCGCAGCCGTCGCACCAGATGTAACTGGCGAAAGGCACTGGTGCCCTAGGTGTCAATGCAGGCCCTGCATCATGTATTTTTCATAAGTGGCCTGGAAAAATATACATAGGTGGCAACCCTGCCCACCCCCCCTCACTGCTTCCTACTCTCCACTTCCCCTTCCTGCTACTCCGTGCTGCACAATCTGTTGGTCAAGGAGGCAGTGGGCCATGCTGGGCAAAAGTGGCAATGGCACAGTACAGTGGGGGTCCCTCTGGGATCTGGCATCACACGTGTGCGGTCGGGGGATGGGTCCGGGAAAGCCTGCAGGAACTGAAGTTTGCCTCAAGTCTCAGGCTCACACTGAGTGCACCTACCCACCACGCATTCCATGCGCCCACTCCCCGCCAGACTTCAACCCCAGCCGTTAATTTCGTCCAGCTGTGGCAGGTTCCCAACGTCCCTGGGTACTACCACACCCCACCCCAACCTACACTCTGATAGCTAAGCCACTGCAATCGTGTCTCTAGTGTCATGGGAATTAGCGCATGTAAAAACGTGCAATTCTGCTTTTCTCCCATGACAAAAAGAGCAAACACCTGCAAGTGTAAGAGCTACAACTGGGGACCCGTTCATGCACAAGTGCTGTCATGGGAAAACAGCAGAACTGTCCATTTCTGCATGTGCTAATTCCCATGACAAGAGAGATGTGACTGCCCTAATGGATATACCCCCACAGGTAACCTGTGAAAGGGGCCTCAGTCTGATCTCACAGCACTGAGTCACTTTCTAAACCTTAGCTCCAGTTTTTCTTCATTTCTGCATTTGATATCTTAAGAACCTCAGAACACACCTAGTGCCATAATGGGTCAAAGCAATGGTCCATTGAGACAGCATCCTGCGAGTAGCCAATCTCAATTGGTTGGAAGAAGTACCCAGCAGGTCCAAATGGGAAATGCACTCCTGCGGCTCACTCCCAGCTCCTGACAGGAAGAAGCTACGTCCCCTAAACCTACTTGGCTAACAGCCATTAATAGACCTACTATCCAAGAATGCATCCAACTCTTTTTCAAACCCTAGCTATACTACTGGCCTTGACCACATCCTCTGGCAACTAATTTCAGAAGTTAATTGTGCATTGAGGGGGGGGAGGGATGCTTTCTTTCATGATATGTTGTTTCAAGGTTAAGAAGCACTTGAAAAAGCTGTCTTAGTCGTGGCCCTGTCTTTCATATTGATACCCAATTGATTTCAACTGCCCATTTCCACACTCCTTTATCTTTCCTTTATTCTGAGAATCACTTATCACAAAATTTAGATGCTATTTACACATTCTAAGCTAAACACACAAGAAAGTCACAAATGCTTCCAAATCTTTATATGCTGTTGAATTTTGGTGTGGTGGAAATGCAACAATAAATTTGAGAAACAATGCAGCCTGAGCTACAGACCACATTCTGGCGTCTAGTATTTCTTGCTTTGTGCCCACAACAATGTAAGTTAATTGATCATCAATTGCATACATTGTTGTTTGTCTTTTTAACTGTAAATGTATTTTAAAATGTCTTTTCTTACTCAAAACCTTTGCCTAAATTACTTGTAAAAGTTTGCTTTTTTTTTTTCATGTTGAAAACTCACAGGACTGCTGAATGCTTGTTTCTCTCTCCTCATAATTTCCAGCCCAGCAGGAGATGTCTTAAAGCTCTAACCTGTTTGGCAATGCATCATGGAAGGAGGCAAGGATACAGATGTGGGTTCAAAAGGCCACACTCTTTATTAATAACTGCAACCTGCGAAAAAATGTGGGGAAGTTTGCCTGCCTCCCTTTATTAAACTGGGGTCCAATCCAAAGAACTGCACTTATCAACTCTTGGTGAAGTGCTGCTCAAGTAGCCGTCTCCCACCTGCTATACGACGATCTAACTAACCCCCTATCCCTTCCCAGAGTTCATCCTTGACAGGGTGGTCACCCAAGATCCTTAGATGGATTGCCTACTCCCCTCAGCCCTCCCCGGGATGGCCGAGACACTGGGTTTCCTCCTGGCTACATGTCCAGCCCGACCCCGCACCTCATAAGGAGATGCTTCTGATTAAGCTCTGTTCTCAAATGCCCTGATAGCCTCAAACTATCATCTGGACGTCACGAAGAGTGCGACAAGCAACAGCAGCCAATTAGCCACCCAGGCCAAATGCCCAGCTCCAGTTGGCCAACTGAAAGCAAGTACTGTGGGGAAGGCCAAACCCCAGTTATTGAGGCCCAGTTAGAGCTCCTAGGGAAAACTTCCTTCCCAGCCCCAACATAGTGACCAGTTCTTACTCACAGTACAGCATGATGGGAGGATGGGTGGGAGGTAGCTCATCTTCCCAGCTCCCCTCACTCCCTTGCAATGTGGAGGGGTGCTGGCAGTCACAAAATGGTGCCACATCTTGTGGAGGCTCCTTTCACACCACTGTCTGGGTTGCCTACCAACCACCATTGTCTGCAGGGGCATGCCCTGCACCTGTCTGTGTCCGTCCTTGCTCCCGCCTCCCTCATAGGAGAGTGGGGGGAAATTATATTCTCAAAATTACTCATCATTCTGCTGCTCTGAGGCACAATATTTTTCACTATAAAGCACAGCATCATCTGTCTTTTCATCGGTATCTAAATTTAGTGTGAATGCCTATGTTTCTGGCTGTGTGCATCTGGAGCTACATCATGTAGATGGCACTGCTTACAGACAGGAGCATTATTCAGCACATCTTTGCATTAGCAACTCCACTTTGCCCACAGCCTTTCTTCAAAGGTATCATAAAAACCAAGAAACTGAGAAATACACTTCCTACAGGCATCCTAAGTTATCATGTCCTCTCCAGGGATTCCTCTATTATATATAGTATGGTGTTAAATTTTATGGCCAGAGTAAGATCATTACTGTTCATAATAATAATTTAAAAATATATATCACAATACACCAATGACCAAAAAATACCAAAACCAATTCCCTCTCTCCAAGAACACTGCAATCTCGAATAAGACCAAAAGCAATTTTACAAAATATATTAAAAATAATCTTTATGCAAGGGAAAAAAGATGCCAAATCAGTCTCCCAAATTTAAGAGGAAAACTATAAAGCACCTAAAAATTAAAAAGCAAGTGCCACTCTGGCTCCCTACTGTGACAGGGACATTACATTTGTTGGATGCCTTCCAAGCAAAATGCATTCACCTCTATAATTGAGTCTGCACATACACACTTGAGGCTGAATCACTTCCAACTCCCCACGTCTTAAGTAGTTCTGTGAATCTTTAACCTCTTCTTAACAACAACAAAAATAAAGCTTCTGCTTACTTTCTTTTTCCATCTTGTTTGTTGCTAGATTTTAATTTTACTCCACATTGATGTTTCTCAGAAGACACAATAATGTTTCCGAATTAGCTTTAGTAGGTCAAGTTATACTATACCAGGCCCATACATCAACCTTGTCCTGTGCTGGAAGTTCCTCTTGACATGGAATGATGGTTTCTGCTAATATGTTACTCAATTCTTTTTGCAGCATATTCTTCCAAACAGGTACTGAGTTGTACTGTGAATTAAATGCATCGTTACGGTTCATTACTTCTCCCCTTTGCACAAGGTGGTAGCTAGGGACACTCAGAGTAGAGCAAATGATCCATTTTCCTAAGGTTTCTCAGGATATGGTCTTATACTTATATTTGATACTTCACAGTTACTATTTATTTATTTTATTTATTTTCAAAATTTTACTACCCCACCCCTCCTGCCACAGGTAGCTCGGGGGCAGCTTACAATTCATAAAAACGACATAAAAACAAGAATGAAAACTACTAAAAGGAGGAAAAGGAAATAATCTCATACCCCCCCTCAAAAACCTCCACCCCTTCACCCATCTCCCCCGCCAAATGCCTGGCAGGACAGCCAGGTCTTACAACTTCTCCGAAAAGAGGGGAGATCTGGGGTCTACCGGGCGTCCACCGGAAGCGAGTTTCACAGCTGTGGTGCGGTCACCAAGAATGCCCTCCCCTGCGTTGCCCCCCTTCCCCCTGGAGGTCCCTCGGGGGACCTCGAGCAGGGCGCTCCCAGACGACAGCAGGGGTCGATCCAGCACCCAGGGAGTGAGGCGGTCCCACAGACAGGTAGGGCCTAGGCCGTTTAGGGCTTTATAGGCAAAAACCAACACCATTAATCGGGCCCGGAAGACCACCGGCAGCCAGTGCAGAGAGTGGAGCACTGGTGTAATATGCTCCCGGTGGCCCAGTTCTAACAGAAGATAGGCCACTGCATTCTGCACCAGCTGCAGTTTCCTAGCCGTCACCATGGGTAGCCCCATGTAGAACGCGTTGCAATAGTCCAATCTGGAGGTGATGAAAGCATGGATGATGGTGGCCAGGTCAGAGCCTGGGAAAACAGCCAAAGCCATCGCACCAGATGTAACTGGCGAAATGTACTCCTCACCACAGCCCCCACCTGGGCATCCAGGCAGAACTGCGCATCAAGGAGCATCCCCCAGACTCCATACCTAGGGTACCAATGGAGGGCAGACGCAGCCAATAACGGGTGTCACCATCTCCATCGCCTTACCCACCAACATCACCTCCATCTTGTCAGGATTCAGCCTGAGTTGGTTAGTCCTCATTCGGTCCCGCACAGCAGTCAAACACTGAGTAAGTACCGTCCAGGAGGGAAGCGGAATCTGTCGAACATCTCTTCCTAAAATGTCCCTATTATCACAACTTGCGGGCAGCATGGCTTTTGCCACTCTTACCCCAGGGGATGACCTTTGATTCTTGGGGTTGTTTTACAGCCCTTCTTTCTATGACCCAGGAAGAGGAAACTGTTGCCCTGGGGACCTTTACTCTCTTGGTAGTTAAAGAGAGAATATACATTAAACATCAGTTGAGTACAGTGAGGGGAAGGTCCCATAGCTTTCTGGCAACTTCCGTCTAGATTAGGTTGGGTGGGCATGGGATATTAAAATCTATTGACCTTTATTGTGTTATTACCTTATCTTTACTTTGGGGTGGGGGGTGTGACTTTTCCCCAGTAGTGGAATATTGTTGGTATTGGTTGGTCCAGCAATGTTGGAGGCTATAATATAGCAATTCGGCACTGTGGTCCTGAGATTATAAGGATCGTGCTGGTCTGGATGACAACTGATTTTACACAGGAGTCTGGATGGACCTTTTGACATAGGGCAAATGGTTGATATTAAAGATCTTGCTGTTGCTGTATTAATGCTTTGCGGCTAGATGTGAGATCCTTTGATAACATGGAGTTGGAAAGTTAAGTGTGAAGGATATTGTTTTCTCTTGTTTGGATGATATTTTCCCTTTTCTTACCCTCTCTGGCTGGGATGTACTAATGATTGATTTTTAAATTATACAATTATATAATTATAATTTATTGTTACCTTTAACCTATATTCTATGGATTCTATCAATTTAGCTTTTGTATGTTCGCTGTTTTGTTGGTTGGGCCATGGCGAAAGCCAGTGCCATCAATAAAAATAAAGTAAAGTAAGTAAAGTAAGAGTAAGCCCCGAGACTGCAGGGCTTGGGTCTGTTGAAAAAGAGAGATACAGCTGGGTGTCAGCAGCATATCGATGACACCGCACACCGAACCTCCTGATCACATCACCAAGTAGCTGCATGTATACGTTGAACAGGAGAGGGGACAAAACTGAAACCCTGCGGGACTCCACATGAGAGGTCTCGGTATGATGAAAGAGACTCCCTAAGAACCACTCGCTGCATTCTACCAGTCAGTAAACAGCGGAACCATTCGAGAACAGTCCCGCCTACACCTGCACAGTCCCACAGTCACGTCACCAACATCCCATGATCAACGGTATCAAATGCAGCTGAAAGATCTAATAGAACTAACAAAGTCGAACGATCTCAGTCCATCTCCCGGCGCAGATCATCCACCAAAGCCACAAGCGCAATCTCTGTGTCATATCCTAGACAAAATCCCAACTGAAAGAGATCTAGATAACGGATGCGGTCAAGATGTCCCTGCAGCTGCTGAGCCACTAACCATTCAATAAACTTCCCTAAAAAGGGAAGGTTAGAGACAGGCCGATAGCTGGCAAGGGAGTCAACGTCAAGCGATAGTTTCTTGAGCAGAGGCTGAACCACTGCCTCTTTGAGACAGCCTCTCTGTCCTCCCGAAGGAAGGCATTGACCACCCCAGCCAGCAATGACCCCACTGTCTCCCGCCAACATTTAATCAGCCAGGATGGGCAAGGATCTAATTTACAAAATGTGGCCCTAACAGCCCCAAGAAAACAAACTGCACCAGCGGGTGTCACCGACTGAAATTGACCCCACAAAACCAGACAAGACAGGGCTTCCATGAACTCCAGTTCCCCATATGTATTGCGGCATTGAAGTCGTGCTGAATCCGAGCAATTTTATCCACAAAATAATCCACAAACATGTCACAGCGAGCAGTAGATGACTCCACTTCACGGCGGATGGAGGCCGGACGGACCAGCCCCTGCACCACCCAGAAAAGCTCTGCTGGACGGGATTTAGCAGATGCTATGCGGGTAGCAAAAACCTCCTTTTTTCGTTTCCACATAGTTAGCTACGGCATAGGCTCGTAAACTGGCTCTAGGAGTGGACACAATCTGTCAGTTTCAGCACACGAACGACACCACTGTTGCTCCAACCGCTGTCCTTCTCGCTTCAGCTCCCGCAGTTCCTCTGAGAACCAGGGAGTCCTGCAGAGCTGTCTCCTGGGTAGTGGACGCCTAGGAACTGTCCGAACAATGGCCTCAGTCAGCAAGGTATTCCATAACAAGACAAGGTCATCGATGGAACAGTCGTCAAGGTCAGGGGGAAACTCACCCAGAGCCTTCCGTAACCGATCTGGTTCCATTAGCCTCCGAGGGCAAACCATCCGAATCGGTTCTGCAAATCTGCACCCTTCCGGGGGCAGACATGCACCAGGAGTGTGGTCTGCAGGAGGTAATGGTCCGTCCATGCCAAGGGGACAGCTGATAACTCCCCCAATAATGGAACGCCCGCCTCAAGGCCGGTGCAAAACACAAGGTCTAAGGTATGTCCCCCCTGATGTGTCGGGCTGATAACTCTCTGGGACAGGTCCATGGTTTCCATGAACTCATGCTCCACTCTCATAAGGTCAGTGTCGGCATGAATGTTGAAGTCCCCCAAGACTACTGACCTTGGGGACCGCAACACCACCCCCGACACCACCTCTGCTAAACATGGAGGGAGGCTGCTGCACAGGTAGGTGCACGGTATACAGCAGCACTCCCAAACTGTCACCCGTCAAATCAAACACAAGGGGAAGCGAAACTCTCAAAGCCGGATATGGCTTGCACCGGATGCCTCCTCACAGTCCAACCCTCCTTAAAAATCATGGCTACACTGCCCCCCCAAGCGCGGCTGATGCTACACCTGTCTCTTATACACATCTAGATGTGTATAAGAGACAGCGACAAGGTCAGCCAAAATGGGCCCCGACTCATTGTCCAGCCAGGTTTCCGTGATACATACGAGATCGGCAGCATGGTCCAGGATTACCTCCCAGACCGAATTAATGTATTTAAAAAAATTAACCAGTGAATTGTGTGATCACCAGTATTTATTTATTTATTTATTTTTATTTTTTTAGGGTAGGATAAAAATCTAAAATAATAACCATTATCTATAGCAAGATTATTAGATTATCCAGTTTAACTATAATGCACTTGCCATTTTAGTATGATACTTGACTTCAACGAGCAACACAGTTGATCGATTCTAGGTTAAACCCATGACAGACTCATCTTCACATCTTGTGGCAGAGAAGCAAGTTTCTTCACCTACCACCCCCTCACAACCACCTAAACTCAGCTCAGCTAAGACATAGCTATGAAAAGAAATAATTCAACAAGCAACTATAATTACTTAAATTTCTGGAACACACCACTTGGAAATCACAATCCTATAATTTGGATAAGAACATGTGTTAACTGTTATGCCCCACTGACAAATGTTACATTTTTAATCACTGACAACCCTAAATTAATCTAATCCTTTCCTTTCAATTTCAATTGAAATTTCAATTTCAATTTCTGTTAGTGCAGTAGAGAAACAGGAGACCAATTATTTAAGGTGACCGTTTTAATTGGACTACCTGCTGTGAAAGTAAGCAGGTTTTCAAGCATACTGTTATTAAAAAGTTGGTCCAACAAAGGAATCATTTTCAGACACATGACTACACATTCTTGCACCAGGGGCTAGGAAGTAGGGATGGGCGAATGCGGTTCGGAAGTTCGGACCGAACTCAACCAGTTCGGTCGACCAAACCAAACTTCGAACTGAACTCGATTTTCGAACCAAACCTAACCGAACCGAATTTCCAAACTCGGTTCTGTTTGCTCATTCCTAAAAGATAATATTCCATTTAGTTCAATGGGGTTTGAATTTCCGAACTCTGTTCGGAAGTTCGAACTGAACATGAATAGTTCGGTCGACCGAACCAATCTTCCAAACCGAACTCGATTTTCGAACCGAACCAAATTTCTGAACTTGGTTCTGTTCGTCCATCCCTACTAGGAAGACACCGCCCCTTGACCTGGAAGTCTCCTGTCCATGAGGATAGATAGGATCAGATTGTGGTAACTTCCAGGATCCGTGGGTGAATGCACAATGGGACCTCCAGCAACAAATTATTGTATTTTAATGCTGGAAGCCGCCCCGAGCTGCGTTGCAGGAGGGGTGGGGTAAAAATTTATAAAATAAATTAAAATAAATAAAACAGTGGACCAACAAGAGACTGATGGAATGGGGTGATGGTAAAGCTTCCTACGCATGGTGAAAATTCAGTCTTTTTGTTCCCACTACTTGATATTTGCCACAGTAGACTGCCCCAGAGTTGAGGGGTGGAGGATAACAGGTGTGGTGCTCCCAGTTACAGTTCTGTTCATCTCAACTACAGAGTCTTATTTCTCTCTCACTTTGGACAACACAGCTACCACACTATGCACTGAAATCCACTAGAGAGGTTACAATTTCTCATATAAGAGGAAGCCTACAACTGTTCATCAGGCCAATTTCTCATCAATCTCAGAATAAAAAGATTTGGGTAGATGGTCCTTGGCATTCACAAACATGTAGGGAATAAGTTCCTTTTAATGTCATGAACACTACAATGTCGGACTTCTCTTAGACAATTGTTCAAGTTTCTTCGTACAACTCTTTTAATGCAATGAAGTCTTAACTTGTTAAATCCAGACTTCAACCTCTCAAAATAGATACGGTCAGCTCCCTCATATTTCAGCATTCTGCACAAACTTGCCCAGAAGAGAGCAGAAGCCATACAATGCCCTAAAACAGGATTTGAATCAAGATTTGCAGAGACTAAACATTAATTCACTCATGGTACTACAAATCTTCCTTGCACATATCGAAAGCGCGCATCCTCAATATTAAAGAATGGAAGAGGATATAGAATGGTGTACAAACAAGTCAATCTAAGTAAAAGTTACTGCAAAATGCCCTTAGGAGAATGAGCAATTTGATAGGCCAAGTGACTCAGACATTCATTTATGGAACAGCTATCATACTGGCATGACTTCAAACCAAAATGTCACGCTACACATTCTGAAGTGATTTTTAAAAGGGTCATTTTATATAAGAAAGAGCTATTGAATTTTATAATAGTAATAGGCCTCTCTCCAAGATATGGCATGCAATTTTGTCCTACAATTGCACTTTATAAGTGGCTGAAAGCACTTATTCACTTTTACAAAACTGGGTCTGAATTTTCAAAAGCACTCAGCATTAGAGAAATCACCCCCCACTTAATACAATAGGATTTTTACCACTGGCTGCAATAGCAGCACACCGAGGCCAACCCTGAGGATTTAGTTTTTCAAACTTTTTCCAGCATTAGAATTCTAACAGCCAGTTTAATATTTTCAAGCCACCTATTTAGGTAAATTCAATGCAAATATTAAATTTTGCAGGTTATTGATTGGAAAGGAAGAAAGCTTGTTTTGCAAGGTAGTTTGCAACTTGGGGTTGCAAGGTAGTTTGCAAACTTACAGCCATTCTGTAAGCAAATTAATTATATTTAACTTATTGATTTAAACCTTTTAATGCATGTTGGACTTAAACAAGATGCCACAAGTGACAGCAGAAGTTGTAATCATGGGCAGAACAATCCAGTGGGTAACATATGGGAATGGGTGTAAGGAGGTTGTTCTAGCCACTAGCCTACTGTGTAACCTTGGGCAAATCATTTCATCTCTCTTCTTCTTATCTTTTGCTTTGTCCTGTATTTTTTTTTATAAGGGCAGGCTTTGGAAACAGGAACTATGTCTTTCTGTCTGTCTGTGTTACACGCCTAGCAAAAATGGTCCCCAGAATCCTGGTAGAAGCTGTAAATACTACTCAAATACAAGGAAGCAGCGTAAATCAAAAAAATGTGATATTTCAAGCTCTCAGATGCTGATTTTCAGATTTACACTCCCAGTGACTGAAATCTGATTTCAAATCCAAGAGTGAGTTTGCCCCCTCCGAATTTCTTTCAGGCTAAAATTATATTTTTTCCCAGTGCTCCAGAAGAAGACACAGTTGTGGGATTTCAAGACCACACTCTTTATTAAATGAAAGTTGACAGCTGGGGGGAAGGGGCATTCCACCTCCTGGGTCCAGTCTGTAAGAACTTCAATTGGCGGCCTGATGGCAGCTCAGTACTGCCAAACCTGGTGGTATGGGAAACTGGTATTATGTGCATTTTACTGATTCTGTTTGCACAAAGCCTGCCCAAGGTTCTTTCTGTCTCAATTGACAGGCTGTTAGGTCACTCACACCCCAGCCGGTCGAGGAGGGACGTTACCCTCTAGCGACAGAAGCAGGACAGGAGGGGATGGCCTCACCCAGGACCGTCCCTGTCCTCAAGTGTAGAGCTCAACCCTCCTTCCTGGGCCTGGATCGGAAACCTACCGTCCCTGCTCTAGCTTCTCACATAGCCCCATTTCATAAGGAGATGACTTAACTACAGAGAACTCTAACAACAACATCAAGTAACTCATCGGACCACTGCAGAGTGCGACAGAGATAATGAGCATTCAAAAACCCAAACCAACTCAGATTATAGCCAATTCAAATTACTAGGGATGGGAATTTCAGTTTCGGATAAAATCAACAAGTACCCGAAAATGGCCATTTCGGATGAATCTGAAATTTTGGTTCTTTGTCAGTTTCGGTACTATTGGATCTTTTGCATTGATTTTTGTACCCGATTTTTAACATTGCTGTTTGACCCCCCATTGAAAAAGCTCAATGTTAAAAATCCAGTACAAAAACCAATGCAAAAGAACCGATAGTACCAAAACTGAAAAAGAACCAAAATTTATGAGAACCGAAATTGACCGAAACCGAAATTTTGCCCAGAGTCCCATCCCTACAAATTACAGTGCACTGCTGGGACGGCAACAAACTACCAAGTCCAAGCTCGAATCAGGGCCTGCCAGTCAAAATTCCCTCACGGCCCCCATGACAGGCAACCAGTGTTCTATGTACAGTGTCACAAGGGAGGGTGGGTGTGTGCATCTTGCTCACACAGCTTCTCAGGGTGAACCAAGTCCATCTGCCTTGGACTCAAAATGGCCCCCACAGGATATCACCTCACGAAATCCCGCTTAATGCCAGAAACCCCATTGCTATGGCAATGGACACAGGCTCGGCTTGTTGCTGACCAGACTCCAGCTTGCCTCTTCCTCTGATCAGAGATGGGACAAGCCCCTCTGCCCAGTTAGCCCACCCTTGGGGGGCTAGCCAAAAATGGGGGCAAAGGGAATTGGCAGAGAGATGCTCTGAGCTTGAATATACGTGGTGGTGTTTAACCTAAATCCAACTAGCCCATTATGAAATTGGACAGATTAAATAATCCAACACCTCCACCTTTCAATCCCCAAACTGAAGCGCATCCAAATGGACCACCAAGTATAATCCAGGAATGTTCATTGATTAGCACTTTCTTCCTGAAAAAGAAAGCTGAGATACAAAACCAAGAGTTGAGTATTAGAACTCATACACAATCTTCTTGCCCTAAGGTGTTAATTAATATAATGTATTTAGAAATAAGGTGATCTATGCTACTAAAATGAATGTGTTAACCTTCTGAGCAACCAGATGTTTCAAGAAGCCTGTAACAACTTCAAATGAACTGACCACTTAGTGGAAAGAGCTCTGACAAGGCCAAATTCCCAGCACTTACTTAGCTCTGAAATACTTTCACAATCTTGTGCCACACTGATACAGCTTGTAAATTTGTGTCCTCTGACCTTTACCATCTTATCACTCCAATTAAAAGTGCGGCTGTAATTTTACTTTTTTTCAGGTCTAGAGGTGGCAATTTGGTCACTCCGGCTTGTAGAGTCTTTAGGGCTAAAAGTTTGGCTCAATTACATTTGGGGGCACAATTATGGGCCCCAGAGAAAGTGGGTACTTTGGAAAGTGTGCAATCTAAGTTTCTTAGGTCCTTATTGCTGGCCCCTTTGCTGTGTACCTAACGTGCAGGGGTGTGCATGTTGTTTTCGTTATTACAACAACAAAAATTGTCATTTTTGTTATCCTTTTATTACAACAAAAAAATTACAATCGATAACAACAACAATGATAAAAACAACAGTGTAGTTATCATTGTCATTATTATTATTACTGTGGCAGTTGGGTTTTGGAGGGAAAATGTACAGGGGAGGAGGGAGCAAACATCCCGGAGTCCTAAACAGGGTTGAACTCTTGAACCGTGCCTGTGTTGGGAGGGGCGAGCAGCTCAGCAATATCTGATGGATGTATCGCTGGCCAATGAACAGCACAAGCAAGCCCCAGCAGTCTCATGGCACTCTGTGATTGCTCAATGCCTGCTGCCTCCCACAACCACAATCAGGGGAGCTCTGGGGAAGGGCACTGAAACCCTTTATAATGCGAGGGCCAGGCTTTTTCTCTCTGTTCTGAGAGAGCTCTGCTTGTCACCTTGCGTTTACAGAACTGTGGTGCTTGCACACAAAAAATCCTACCTAGTCCTCATTGTATTACCACCAATACCTTTCCTTCCTCATACCGTTTTACCTTCTCCCTTTCCCTGCCCTTCTGCCCCCTGTACATTATATAGAGATAGGAAGTATAGATTAGATATAGATATATATTATAGACATATAGATTAGATTAGCATAGTTATATAGAAAATTGATTAGATAATAGATAGTTTTCCTTTTCCCTTCCCCTGTCTCCCTTAGATTTAGACAGATATTACTTGTGTACATACAGAGAGAGATTAGATATTATATAGGTATTAGGCTAGTCTATGGCTTGGTCTCTGATTATTTCATACTGCCTGCACCTATAGTTTGCCCTGGCTTCACCCTTATCGCACCCTTATCGCTACTGGCTCTCCAAGATAAAAAGTCTCATCAGTTGTTCAGCCTGGTGCATGCTAAGGTTCAGTCTATGGAATTTTCCTCCACACTTTTGCTTACCTTAGGATTCAAGGGCGCTAAGAAAGCAGTAAAAGAGCGGTTGCTGGACTTAGCTCATCAGGATGACATAATATTTCATTATCACTGGCACATTATTCTGCAATAATGAATCATTTCCAAGTAGCCATGCCCTGTTTGAATCCTTTGAATCAGGTTAAATTCTGGAAAGTATTTCCATGGGCTAGATTTAATTCCTTTCCTTATGCAGTCCTCCAGGGGGGCTATAAGGGGATCCCTTACTTAGAGTGTAACGGTGGAATCAGTCTCACACATAAAATTTTGTGAATTGTATAAGGATTTGTGACAAACTAATAGGCCCTATTATAAATAGATTTCCGGGAAGGTTCTCTGATGAACATCTAAGGTTACTACTAAGTGATAATTTGATTTCCCAAATTTTACACCATTTGTGGCCTGCTTTTTGGCAGCAGCTGTCAAAAAACGCCAGATTTCTGTTTGTTCTATGGGCTCAGGGGGCTCTTAATCGGTTAAATAAGTATTCCAAACATATACTTGTGTTTCATGTAATTTGGTAATGCTATGATGTTTATATTATATTCACATTATTATTGGTTTTATTTATGGTGTTTTGTGTTTTGTAAAGGCCTTTGGCTACGCAAATAAAGTTTAATCAAGAAAGCAAGGAAACCAGATGTTTCAAGAAGCCTTTAACGACTCCGAATGAACGGAGCACTTAGTGGAAAGAGCTCTGACAAGCCCAAAATCCCCAGCACTTACTAAGCTCTGAAATACTTTCACAATCTTGTGCTAGTGATACAGCTTGTAAATTTGTGTCCTTTGACCTTTACCATCTTATCACTCCTTTATTTTAACGGTTCATTTCACACATGCTGTTGAGCAGTACAAATAATGCGACAGCTCTAGGTGTAACTCGGTTATTATTACCATATTCTGCTAAAATAAAATAAGCAACTATACCTTTGCATGGTTTATATTATTCAAAAATACCCATCAACTAATGTCATTTACCTGAACACATTGCAACGTTTATCTCGTCTCTGATCAGCAATTACAGGAACAGATGCCAGGATGGTGTGGGTATCTTCCCAACTGCAGCATCTGGTTGCTTGGTATATTTCCCAGTGATGTTGGCAAATGTGACGTTTCCGAAGAACCTGCCACCTACTGCTTTACTGCACTTTTAAAGCCTCCCCCCTCAGTGATTAATTACAAGTAATGTGTGCTAAGATCCATTGGTGACTAACTCCCGGTCCAAAGCCTCACAGGACATCTTTAACTAGACACTTAACTCTTTCTACAAAAACCATGCACTTTGCCCACTATCCATGGGGCTACTCAAGAATAAATGGATTGTGCTCATATATATTTACCAAAACAAAAAACTTTACCGTTTAAAAAACCATTAAATGCACAACAGTTTTTAAAACAAAAAACTTTCCTCTTCAAAAACATCACAAAATCATTTTGACTCTAGCTTAAACTCCCCAAAACATACAAATTAAT
>QEPC01008745.1:2867232-2887570 GCA_003113815.1 Sphenodon punctatus
TGCACTTGAGACCTCGCATCTTCATGAATGTTAGACCCCTTGTCTCTCCCTCTGTTCCCCTTCCTAAGTCTCTCCCCCAGCTCCTGTCTCTCAGATTGTAAGCCCTAGGGGCAGGGACCCTGTCTATTTTATTACTTTGTAAAGTGCCAGGTACACTGCTGGCGCTATATAAATGTTTGTTAATAATAATAATAATAATAATAACACCCATTCTAATTCCCAATAAAAAAGAAAGGTTTCGCGCTATCATGGCCTTGGTGTCCCAGCTTGGAATTACCCCATTCCATAGGGGCCTGGCCAAGAGATGGATGGCTGCCTCGTGAACTATCATAGAATGAGCTATACGCAGTTGCCTACCCGCCAACATTCGGTTGCAGATGCTGTACTGGGATTGCTCACCTCGACCCCCGTGGGGGCCCCATAAGGGGACTTAGCACTATCCGTGTGGCTACTACCCACCCCCACATGATTATTAGGCCCTGCACAAGTCCACGATGGGCCTGGGACCAGATATTCATTTGCCTGCAGTATACCAAGTCGTCCAATAACACTTAAGAGCTGTTGCTGAGATTGCAATAGAAGCTCACCCCATTTTCCAACATTGTCCTGCTAAAGGGTGATAATATCAAGTAACTGATCACAGCAATGTCTTATCATGTCTCCCGGTGCCTCGTGCCCCTGTTCCACTTGTGGACAAAGTCTTACCTCTGGGGTGCCACAGATGACAGTCCTATTGACCAGCGCAGGGGGGCTCTGATGCCTAGCTCCTGGTGCCTCAACCTCCCCTAACCCTATAAAGTGATTAGCTAGTGGCAATGGGTGCATAGGCGAAGCAGGACCAATATGTTGGGCAAAATCAACAATCCGTGCCTACTTAAGATGTGGTTGATCCTGAATAGTCATCGGGGAGCAGGAAGGTCTGCTCCTCTTTTTCTCCATCCTGTGGAGGGGGACTAATCCCCAAAACCAGGGGAAGGAGAAATGGGCCCCCTGCGCCCGGTCGCGCTGAAGGGTGAGCATGCTTTTGCGCGCGACCCTCTGGCACGCGTGGCCGGCACTGCTGGCGGCTGACAAGCCCCTTTTTGTCTCCCTACAGGGCTGCTGACTCCACCCCCGCCTGGATACTCCACTCAGCTGACAGGTAAGCCTCACGCCGCTCTCAGGCTCAGACAGTCTCTGGATACCATGCAACCGCCAACCCACACTTTCATTCTTGCATAGGGATGTGCATGTCGTTTTCGTTATTACAATAATGAAAATTGTCATTTTTGTTTTTGCTATTGCAATAACGAAAACAACCGAGAATACCAAAAACTACAACTGAGAATACTGGTAACGGTAACAATAACGATACTGAAAATGATACAAAAAACAACAAAAATAACAAAAACGATTAAAAACAACAACAAGAAACAAAAATGACAATGTCGTTATCATTGTCATTATTAGTGCTGTGGCAGTTGGGTTTTGGACGGAAATGTGGAGAGGGGAGGAGAGAGCAGACATCTCGAGGTTTTAACAGGGTTGAACTCTTGAACTGTGCCTGTCTTGGTAGGGGTGAGCCACTCTGCATTATCTGATGGATGTATCGCTGCCCAATGAGCAGCACAAGCAACTGCAGCAGTCTCATGGGACTGATTTCTCAATGCCTGCTGCCTCCCACAACCAATCAGGGGAGGTCTGGGGGAGGGCACTGCAACCCTTTATAATGGGATGGCCAGTTTTTTTTCTCTCGGTTTTGAGAGAGCTCAACTTGTCAGGTTGTGTTTACATAACTGTAGTGCTTGCACATAAAAAAAATCTCCCTTGTATTATTTATTTATTTGGTATTCCCACCAATACCTTTCCTTCCTCATAACCTAAATTTTACCTTCTCCCTTTCCCTGGCCGTCTCCACCCTATACATTATATATAGATAGTATACATTAAATATAGACATATAGATTAGATTAGAATAGTTATATAGATAATTAATTAGGTAATAGATCGTTTTCTTTTACCCTTCCCCTTTCTCCCTTAGATTTAGATAAATATAGTTGTGCATGGGAATCAAACACGATACCGATACCAAAAATCAAATCTTTGCTTGAAACAATAATGATATTGATAACGATATCGATAACAATATCAATAATATTGATAATATTGTTAACGATCACAAATATTGATACCGATAATTAACAATATCAAAAACGGTACAAAAAATGATGACAAAAATGATAAAAACAAAAACGACATTGTCGTTAATAACAAAAACATTTTTTAATAACAAAAACAAAAAACAAAAACAACATGGGGGCCTGGTGCACACCCGTATTCTTGCAGTGGGAAAAAGTCAGAGCGACTTCCCTTTGACTAAAAAACCAAAACGTAAAATGAACTCTGAGAAGCAGAAGGGGTTTAACAAGGCTTCTCAAATATGTACGAGAGATCATGTTTGCCACCAAGGTAAGGAGAGTTTGTCTGCATCAAGGATAGGTAAGTGCTCTAATTTATTCAACTTTATTTCAGAATTTTCATTCTTTCCTTAGTTTGCTATGGTGCTTTAACTTAAAGTTGGAGGGACGAACATTTAAAGTTGGTCTGAAGTCTTACATTCTTAGGCTGTGCTGTTTATATTCTTATTTAAAAAACCAGTTTCTGGGGTTCATCAGCTTTCTACTTTAACAGTTAAAATCACAGGTTAAAATTCTAAAGGTTGACCAATAGGAGACCCTATTACCCTCACAACGTCTGCCTCTGCTTAAGGGACATGGGGCTTTTTCCAGACATCTCTTCATGAACCTGTCCCAGGTGATGTGATACGAGTTTCCCCATAAAGCTTCTTTGTGTCCAAGATGTTGAGTAGCCCAGAGTTCTCTGCTGACTCCTCATGACTTTCAAGATGTGTGCTGAAAACAACTCAGGTTGTGATAAGACCCAGGTCATGATAATACACCAGTCCTTACATAAGGATGTCTTCCTATACAGAAAGCCAACAGAAATGAGCTAGCGTTAGCTCATTCCGGTCTGCATACAAGTACTATGCTATGAAGCCAAAATGAGACAGCCAAAACCACATTCTCCTCCTGGATCCCTTTTTAAAGACTGTGAATAGAGAGAATGTACACAGAAAGCCCAAGGCCACCAGAGTAAGGCAGAATATCTGCTCATTCTGTCCTGAACTCCCTTCTTTAAATTTGTGGCCTTTGTGTTATGAACTGAAGCAATAAGGGCCAATTTGTGAATCTGAAAATCCACTCTATCAAGGGAGCCACACTGTCTGGCTCAGTCGGCTGGCTGCCACACTGTCCATTTTGGCAATGCACATCATTCTCATGAACTGTAAATGAATTTGTCTCATCAACAGAAGTTGTTTCTAGCTCTCTGCAGCAGAGCAGTTTTCATTCCACTTTTTGCATCAAAACATGATAAGCCTAAAGAACTAAGACAACAGTTTTACACCTCCAGTCACTTGATACTGTTAACAAATATTGCTCTC
The DNA here is from genome assembly GCA_003113815.1 of Sphenodon punctatus. NCBI lineage: Eukaryota > Metazoa > Chordata > Lepidosauria > Sphenodontia > Sphenodontidae > Sphenodon > Sphenodon punctatus. The sequence continues at coordinate 2,870,714 of QEPC01008745.1, forward strand.
AACTCACATCCTTCATTGGCTTCTTTTCAACAGCATGTGTCCTCTGGACAGCATCTGTTATGACCACAGGCCACTATTCTCCCAAATTCCTAAACAGGTACTCCATAAGCGAGATGCATAAGTTACAGCCACGACTGAAGAGTAGATAGTCGAACCCCAACAAGAATGGAAATATTAAGTGGTTTTTACACACACACACACACACACACACTACAGCTAACTTAGCAAATGATTTCTTTCCCTTCTGGATAACCCATATAGTTCCCTAAAACTGAAGAGAATTGTCAGCTATTGCCTAACTGAAGAATAATGCAGCAGCAACACTGAGGGTATCTTAACATTGCCTGAAGAACATTACACGTACAATGTATACATAGGCTACAATTCTGAAAATTTATGGAGTCACTGGGGCCAATCCCATGCCCCACATGTGCTGCACACAACCTTGAACCTACGCACATGCACAGGCACGTGAAGTGCGCGTATGTCCACGGAAGGCACATTGGGCCACATGGAACCCATGCGGATCCCACTTGGGATTGTGGCCAATGACTTTAATTCATATATTGGGGAGCAGGGGGCTAGGGGACCATGGCAAAGTTAAGATCCCATGTGTGTTGCTGCTACATTTTTCTTCAGATACATACAGGAGCATCACCATCAGGGGAGGACTGGTATCCTGGGCTGTTGCGCTGTGGACAGAGAGATCTGAAGAACAGAGAGGCAGTAGAGTTTCTGCAAGCATCTTATCAATATTGTTGTTCAAAGTCTTTTCTGGGTTCTCTGTGCAACAATAAAACTGACTTGAGCATATGAAAGGTGTAGAATAGCAAAAATAGTTTTTCTTTGAAAATGCAACATGATAGGAATTTTTGAAGTGGGCAGTAGCACTCTGTAGGCAGAGAATCTGGGAGGAGTATTTTGATTTGGAAGCACAACTGTGAAATCTAACCCCCCCATGCCATTCCACGTACCTGCGCGGGGAGGGCATGCACCTTTAAGGAAGGTGGCGGCACAGGTAGTCACTGAGCTTTGCATGGGAAGATGGGGCTGCTGTGCATGTGCCAGCTGGAAACCACTGGGTGCTCCCATCTGGGGCTTTTTCTGGGAAGGAGGGGGACTGCAGAATTTGTGCTCTTTTCCCATTCTCTCTAAGAGAGTTCTGAGTGGGCTAAGCAGCCATAAACCGTAGCAAATACCAAAGCAATAATATAGTACAGTGGAGACTCTGTCACTAGAACAAAGGCTCATTCGTAAAATTAATACCTGAAAGTTATAAGCATTTCCCTTCAACTGAGATTAGTGAGGCACAACTTCCCTTCGCTAAATCCATATTGATTCTTCCTCATTATGTCATGACTCATGCTTTTCAATGCCCAATAATTCTGTTTTTTTCCTAACCATGTTGCCAGTACTCTGCTAGTAACAGAGGTTGTATAATAATGCTCCAAGTTAACAAGTCTATTGACAACTGCCACTCCAGATGAAGTGCATTCCAGAAGAAATTTGTAAAGCAATAGTAACACCTTCTTTAATATTCTAGAAGCCACAGCAGAAAGGTCAGTAGCCTATTCTTGAAAATCTGACTTCACACAGTAAATTAAATTGAAAAAATTCCTTTGGAAGCATTTAAAAAAATTAATAAAAATAATGCTAAACATGTATTATTGCCAGTTTTGAGGCAATACTTAACACTTAATGCACTACTTCAGCAACATAAATATAATATGCTTAGCAAACAAAGAGCAAGGTCATAAGCAAACATAGAATAGCACAACAGCATTAGCTTTAACAAAATTGGAGTGATTTCTTTGAGCTGACATCCTAGTTAGATAGTTATAAAGAAGATATGAAACTAACTGTGAATAAAACATACCATAGCTTTTAGTGCTTCACCTTTGATACCTTCACTAATTTTAGCCTCTGAAAAATAGGAGATCTGAAAAATGGTGGACCCATTGCCTTTTATATTTAGAATTTAAATGAGATTCATGAGCATCAATATTTTACAACTTAATCAGAAGAGGCTTACTATAGACTTGAGTCGTCTACATCATCATCATTACTTACTGCATCTTGACAGCTGAGAACCTCCAGGATGCTGTTGAGTAATTCAACACAGTACTTCATCTCATGGAGTTGGACCTGTGACTCTTCCCTCTGATCAAGTAATTCCCTCAGTTCTTTTGTTATCACAGGGAGCAAAATGTCTCTGCATTCTGAAAGTAAAACATTTTCTCTTAGTAGGAAAAGTCAGTGCCATTTACAAATATATTCCCCTTTTAAATGCAATCAAGTTTCTCTCACATCTACAGAAATAGTCTCCTTCACCTTGGTATTCTGGGTTTCCCACACATGTCACAAGAACTGTTCTCAAAACTTTTTAACATCTTTACAGCTCACAAAGGTAATCCATGTAGAAATGAAACGCCTCTTGTGAAGATAAAATGCTCAACTGCCTTTTACTAAGTTGGGAGGACTGTTAACTAGTCTCACTGTAAACGTGTTGACTCAATGTACGAAGCCTTGCAAAAAATCTGATTGTATTTCTTCTTTAAATAATGAAATACCTTGCTTAAAACCTAACTTTTTCTTAGAAGAAGAACTCTATTCTTCTTTTAATTAGTATAAATGCCTGGCAGGGAATGCTGGATATATGAATTTTCCTGTTCACACATCAAGAAACTGAAATGTGGTTAAGAATCAACATAGGTCTCGATTTGATATTCATTTGTGCAGCCATGTAAGTGTGCATCCCCATAACCAACAGGGAACAAAAAAGAGTACCCATATTTACAAAGTATCTCCCACTATTAAACTGGGCCACATTTTGTCTCAGTAACACCTGTGCAACCCTTCTGAAGCCAATGGATCACTTCATCGAATCCGAACCAATATTTATACTTAAGAAAACTATTCTTTGGTTGGGTGGAATGTGAAGTTTGAGGAGGATAAGACCTGGGGTGAGGGGAGGTACATGTAGTAATAATATTTAAGTAAACTTGCTGTTGAATTAATTATTTTCACATTAATTACTTGTTATTTTATTTTTGTTTTTATTTTGGGGAGAGAAGGGTGAGATTATTGAGACAAAACTCTGCATTTAAGGACTCAAGCAGAGAATAAATTTAAAGCACTATCCAGCCACTGTCATCTCCTTCTGCTACAATTATAAGTGCAAACATCTTCTTATGTAAAGCTCCTAATGGCCGAAAAGGGGAGGAAAGCCTTGGGTGTCTTTAGACATAACATCAATGGGTGTCTGAATGTGTGTTTTGACCTTGATATGAACACTGGTTAAACCCTGTGTTCACCTTGTGGCGCTGCTTAGACACATGGCCCATCTTGGGGCAAATCAATGTTTTGCTCGCCACCTGATCTCAGCACGCAAGCACGGCCGCCTTGTTCCCTGCGTTGCACCTGCTAACACGCCGCGCAATGTCATTAGACACAATGTTGGCCGCACGTTCAGCCAGAACACGCAAATTGCCCTTGTGATGCAATGGTGTTCACACTGTGTGTTCAACAGGTGGCCAAATTGGTGTTGGGATTGTTAGGGTGCTTACACACAATGGCCAAACATGTGCTTAGGGGTTTTGACACCCGATCTTTGTAATGTCTAAAGACGTCCACTGTATCTCTGAATTGGAGGGAAATCTCATAATGCAGTTTGTAACTGTAGAAGCAGGAAACTACAAGGAGGAAAGGAAAATACTAAAAAAATACATGAGATTCAAGAAATGCAGCTTTCAAATAAGGTTCTGCATACAAGAGTACCTTCATGCCTGACATCAAATGTAGAGAACATGGGACAGTGCAAAAATCTGACATTTGTCTTCCAAGTTTTCCATGCCATGCAACTGAACCTGGATAGTTAACTACTGTCAGCCATGAGTTTATTAACCAGACCTTCCTCTTGATGAAGGTATAGCTTGAAGTGAACAGGACACTCACTAGCAGGTATCTAATATGGAAAAATGGACAGCAATATAAAACTTAATTCAGTACTTATCATGACTAAGAGTGGTTTATGTTCACAAGCCCATACTTAGGACTTACCTAGCAGAGTCAGCGGGCAGCTAACAAATAAACATTTAAGTATGTGCTTAACTTGAAGCATGCTAAGTTAACTTAAATCTTTCACTCAATTGAGCCCACAGTGCCATGGGTGCAAATGGAATATTAGGCATATTGCTGAGGATTCAAGACAGTTCCCTGCCTTGTTAATGTTACACAAGGTTTTAATTTTTTGGTTAAAGCTAATTTTTTCAAAACCAAGAGTTGTCTCTTCTGCTGAGAACGTTATTAACATTCCTTGACCCATGTCAGTCTGGTTTTCATACTGGATAAACTATGGAAACTGTGCTTGTGGACTGGGCTGACAATCTACACCTGGCGATTGATAGAGGAAATGGTAGTACCCTGCTGATCGTGTTAGAGCTTTCAGCAGCCTTTGATAAAAGTTGATCAGGGGGTGTTGCTGACCTGATTGTGGGGCCTGGCATGGGGGTGTGTGACTGCTTTTTAGTAGTTCTGTTTGTTCCTTTGAGGAGTCGTCCCAGGTTGTGGTGATGGAAGATTGCTGCTCACTATTCTCTCAGGATCTCCCTTGTGGAGTCCTGCAAGTTTCCATCTTGTCTCCCCTCTTGTTCAGTGTGTATCTGAGGCCCCTGGGCAAGATTGTATGGAGGTTTGAAGTGAGGTGTCATTAAGAAGTGTTAAGGAAATATGTATGTATGTATATGTTAAGTGCAATTTAAGTAACAAGTACTAGTAACATCTGACATGACTGTGCTTTATGTTCAGTAACCAAATGTATGTTGTCTCATTTTTATGAGAAGTTCTCCCCCCCCCCCCGAAGGAGTTTGTTGTGCAACTGGCAGGGGGGTGGGGGGGAAGGAGGGGTGAAACACTGCACAGCTACGCAGATTAAAGGCAAAATAATGCTCTTTATATAAGACGCTCTAATCTCCATCAGTTATGAAAAAGAGTTTTATTTTCCAAGCACACTTCAACACCAGTTCTGTGCATCCCAGAACATACATATACATATACATAAAAACATTAATTCCTGAACTGTATTGTAATTACCTGGAACACCAATGGTGAAGGATCAATAAACTAGACAAAGTAGTATATTTACAATTGCAGCAACACTGTCCTCCCATGAGTTCGGCATCCCAATCCCTCCCTCCAAAAAACAAATCTACAGCACAGAATATCTATAAATTACAGAACATTAAGGATGCAAAAGAGGTGCTTATTTATCATCTAGAAACAATGCTGATTACTGAATAACTGGCGTGACAAACAGGAGTTCCTGAACTGTGCATTGCATTTTATGTGTTATATTTGCTGAAAAGCTCCTTACTAAATTTTTTACTTTAACATTTAGGTGTACAAAGCTTATGTGATCTAGATGTCTATGGTTTTTCCCTTTGTTAAAAAGGTCAGGGTTTTTCCCCTTTAAAAAAGACTCGTTTCAAATGTTATATTTTCTTATACAGGACAATGTGCACTATTTTTCTCTATCTACAACTATCTATAAAGATGCAGAAGGAATTCATGTGGATGTAAAGGTCAGTATCGTTGAGATTCTTTATTCATTTCCTTTTTGAAAACACTTATTTTGGGCAATTCTTTTCCTTTATTTTTTCCCCCTCAGAATCAAACTCTTTCCCCCTCAGCCCCAACACATGAAAACAAATACAATGATGTTAAAAATGTATAAACAGAGAAGAGGTCCGTAACATGGAAAAATACCACCAATAATAATTTCACCAATCTGTCTAAAGATTTCCTTTTAAGTGAAAGATTAAAGGTAACAGAAAATGATGCTCAACTCTTCCCCTAATCCCTCTTGGTAGTTTTTTTTTCCTTTCTAGCTCTCTCTAGTTTTAATTGGTATGTACATTTTTTCAACCTGAAATCAATAGCCTTGAAATTCAGACTGCTTTCGTAGAGAATAGAAATTTCCTCTCATATTCCTTTAAAAAAATTAAAATAAAAATAAATCGTCAAGTAGGCACAAGTACAAAACTCTAGGGACCACTTGAATATAGTGGTAGGGCTGAAACTGGCATTTAATTTAGTACCCTTGGGTAATACCCCACATTTTGGGGTACCATATCATGTACCTGACCAGTTGCTTGAGTACTGATCAGGTACTTGGATACCTGGAAAATTAGTAATTTTTTACCAATTAACATTACCGATTTTCTAAATTTTGTATTACTGATTGGTACAGTGGGTCAAAAAATCAAAAAATCTGAACAGAAATCCAAAAAATTCGGAACTGGAAGCTGATTTTCTGAGATGAAAAACTGATAAATGTGTCAGAAGTTGGTAAATCAATGAAGAAGTTGAATAATCGGTACCAGAATTACACATTCTTCGATCAGAAGTCAACATTCTGGGAATTCAGGCACCCGAATCGGGTCACAATCAGGTACCGATCAGTACCGGATGTTGTTAGGTCAATTCAAGTAGCGGAAATTTGATGGGTATACCTGTTTTGCAGGTACTCACATTCAGCTCTAGTATCTACCCTCAGCATCATATCAGATTAATATAAAGCATGCCAGCACCTACCCAAATGCTCAAACTGAAGAGTTAAAAATTCCCAGAAGCTGAACTGAACTCACAAGACCAGAAAGTGAGCTTAGTAGGTTACGTCTCATGCATCCAAGGTTTAATGTGCACCAAAATTAACTGACGGGACCCAAGTCTGCCCCAGAAGAAATGCCCCCTCCCCAGAACCCACACACCCCACTTGTCAGAGCAGGGAACTGAAACCTAGTCTCCAGATAGTAACCCAACCACTGGACCACCCTGCCTCTCGACAGCTGAATATAAAACAGGAGTTCTTGTGATGTCATATATATGACAAACAGTGTGGGGAGCAGGGTAGGAAAGTCATTTATAGAAGTCAAATAACCCATCCAGGCTTTTTTTCCCTTTCATTTCCAACCCTAAAATAGCCAATATTGACTGGTCTTTCTCATTTTGGCAGTGCACATGTCTACTGGTAACATTTCCCAAGGCTTAGCCTTGCCTGCTGGAATTTAATTGCCAGGGTTTTACCCTAGCAAGTAGTCCCCCCTCCCCACTGCCCACAAAATTGAGCCCTGTGTGTATTGGAAACATACAATGATCATCCTTTTGGAAAAATCACATACATCATTCCAGGCAACCTGAAAAAATTACATGTTAAGTCTGGAGTCACTTAGCTTGAATGTAGATTCCTGTCTGTTGATCCATGGTATCTTAGGATGGAATGTAGCAACAATAATGAATCAGACAATAAAATATGTGTAATAAGCAGAGAACCATTAAGCATGTGACAGGGTAGAAGTAGTAACATGTGTGTTCAATAGGCATCAGACATCGCCTTTCCAAAAAGAGGGAAATAATTGTCAAGTGGAGCCTTAGTAGCTGTGACAATTGTTTGCATATGCACAAAAGGTTTGAACATAAAGACAGACAGGTCAGGCTGCTTTTATATATTACACAGTGAGCTGTTATAACAACTGGAGATAATACTGGGTTTTATAATTCCACAGTTTTTGTAATGTGTGAAGGCACTATTCCTCTTTAATGCTGCAAGATCTCGGGTGGTTATAAGAGTCACCAAATGTGGCTTTTACAACAACCCGAGATCTTGCAGCATATAAGGGAAATAGTTCATTCACACATTAAAAAATGCAGAACTATAATACCAAGTAATATCTCCAGTTATTATAATAGCCCATTGTGTAATGTGTGAAAGCAGCCTCTAACACTCCCCACTAATGGGGGATTAGCAATGGAAGATGTGTCCAAAATATGTCGGGAGATATAGTCATGTATGTAAAAGTTAACATGTGAATGTGTTCCTTAACAGTACTGATCCACATTCAAAAACAGAGGACTTTTTAATATAAGGTAAAGCAAGGCCCTATGGGAAACAATTATGCATGGAGATGAAAACACGACAGTATAGTAACAATTCAGCCAAGGATTTATACATACAAGGCATACTCAAACAGAACCCAAACATACTCATAAGATTCAATTAAGAGAAGTTAAGTCCAATAATGTTTACAAGCATCCAAATTTCATCCAGTAGGATCATTTGCTCAGGTACTAATCAAAAAATGATGGGAGTGTTGTCACCTCCCCTGACCTCTCTGATATTGACCTCTTTTAGGTTCTGTTTAGTTTGATAGTGACCTCTTTTTTCAATTTTTTTTATTTCTTTTTTTTTTTATTTTAGTATTGGGAATGCCAAATTGCTTCATTTTCCTGTGCTTCTATCATACCAAGTAGGTGTGGAGACCCTGCAGCCAGAGTGAATCCTTTAGATCTCTTTTTCCCCTAAAAGAACTTGTTTAATCCATTCACTGAAAAGGTATTGCACTTTACGAAAGCTAAGCTGACTAACATGTTAGCCAAAGGTAAGCATGCGAGCATCCCCAGAATGACTGCCAATGTCATAGATGTAGCTGTCATGTCAGCAGAATCTAGCGTCATGTAGCTTGACTCTGAAGTAACCAATTTGGCATGCAAAAATGATAACGGCCAGCACATTAACTGATGTCTGCAGGAAGCACTCTAGCCAAGCAGCAGCTGCCATAACACAGCATTGTACTGTACCAATATGGCTTGGTCACAGAGATCCGAGAAGAAATGCTGCAGAGCCATAAGCCTTGAAGCCCAAGATAATTATCCCAACATTTTAAAATCAAGGTTTTAAGTTCATAGTTAAGGCAAATTAATCATTCGTAATATTTTCCCATTTCCCCAATCTAATAAGATCACCATACCTTAAGTCTTATATTTTCAACGTATTACTTCACCACAACACATCACTATTGTTCACCCTGTCTATCCTTCCCCCTTCAAAATCATCACCCCATCACCTTTAAAGAACATGACAATTCTGTCAAAACAACGCATATTACATCGCTTCACAAACTCTAAAATTAAAAAAATTACTTATTATTCACTTGCCTTAACAAGTTAATCTATACATAGTACATAGCATATTTATCTTATACTATTTTTAATTGTAGTTTATTATTGTGTATTTTAATATGTTTTAAAATGTTGTGAGCTGCCCCGAAAAGCCCGAGGCAGGAGGGAGCAGCATATAAGTTTTAATATATATAAATAAATAAATATAAATAAATTTCAGATACAGAGCAAAAAACATCAACACGTTGAGTAACTAAAGAATAATCGCCTGGAAAAGATTTTAGTGGAAGTTAAGTGACTCAAACTTGCATGTTAAAGACAGGCAGGGATTGAATGGAAATGCCTCCTCACCTCTGCAATCTACGTATTTGAAAGCCTCCTTGAGGTTCACATTTCTAGGTACCAATGAACCTTTCCCCATGGTGGCACTGTTTTTTCAAGTGTTTGAGAAGTGAGTATTCCACAGTGAAGGAGTTCAAAGTATGAAAACAATTATAATATGAAGACAGCTGAAATAAGCAAAATTACCAACAGAAAGAAGGGAAAGATGAAAATATAACAAAGGCTAGTTTTAGCCACTCCCACTGGCAATGCACCCATATGTGTTTGCTGAGGCAGTAAGACAAACCAGAGAATACATAGTATGTAGCCGATACTAGGCATCACTATGTACATAAGTGGGTCAGAAAAGATTTGAAGACTGTACAGGGCCCATTTTCACCATTTTTGCAATAACCCACATGTGGCTCCTTGTCGACTGTCACTAGAACAGAAACTCCCAAACTATGAGTCAGGACAAGTGGGGGGAGGGGCGTACAACATCTAGGAAAGAAATCATGACTCCAATTGATAGCTGATATGTTCTGCATGTCTTTACTGCTGCTTGATGTCACTGGGTAACATTTAATTTCAAAATCAAAAATGGGCCATGCAGACTAAATTTTGGGGAACCACTGCACTAGAAAATAATGCATATCAATGCACTACTATCAAGCACAATCAAAATATAGGTGGAAAAAAGCCAACATCTGGCTGTATTTGGAGCACTTCCAAGTCTTACATCCCCTAAACAAGAGGGAAAGGGCAAATAGCTGGTATATTAGATGCAAACACACAATATTTCAGGAGCAAATTACTCCACTTGACTTTTGAAGCCGAGCATGGGAAGAGATTCTTTTCTGTTCCTTCTGTATACCATCCCATTTCTGTTAACAACTCCCCACCCACTATGGGAGATAGACGTCGGAGGACCAAATCAAAGTTGCATTGGGTGCAGGCAGATGAGTCTGGCCAGGACCGATCCCCACGTGCCCCAGGGCAGGCAATTTCAGCCGCCACACTGCAGGGCCAGCACAGAGAGTAGGGCCGATGCCCCTGCCCCCTCCACCAAAGGGAAACCGGGCAGGCCGCTGTCAGCTGTCCTCTCACATCTAGGGTGGGCTGAGGCGCCAGTCACATATGGGAGCACAGCCCCGCCACCCACCCTCCCCTGGCCTACCCACTATCCTGCCCCAACCATGCTGTGGCCACACAGGAATGGCAAGAGCACCCACTGTTCAAAGCCCCCCAGCAGACCTTGCTGAGGGCAAGGCAGATGGGGACTGGACCCATGAGCTGCTGTGTGGTACTGCAAGTTTGGCAGCTTTACTCCACTTTGGGTAATGCTACTACGCCTTGGGTTCGCAGCATTTTTCCAAAAATGCAGGGCATAGCAGTCAGCTGGCTGTCTTGTCCTGGAGTGGTGTGAACATCTGGAACATGAAAGGCGTTCCAGCATCATGTGGAAATGGTACCCAAATTGGGGTAAGGCAGACTGTCCAACCTGTAGTAACATCTCATGTGGCTTCACCCATCGTTTCATGTCAGTGACACATGACCCAGAAGACTCAGATGCTGGGGTAACAATACCCAGGGCCAGTGCGCTGTTACAAGGACCAAGCAGCCGCACCTCCCCCAAATCATGAACTAGACAGTGAGTAAAGCTAGACCAATTAGCAGCAAAGCAAAGCACTAGACAGACAGATGTGACTGCATATGAGCGACAGATTAAGCAGATGAGCATGCATCATCCTTTTGGACATGTGGGGACAGGCAATTGAAATTGCTATTTTAAAAAGAAGAATCTACTCAGGAGAGAACCCTGGATATGTCTGGGATGTGAAGTAAGCTTCGGGAGAAGCTGGGACACTTAGTATACATGAGAGAATCTACACGGGGAAACCTCTTATCTGTGCTCTAAGAAATGCTACTGGGTGAGCTCAGCTCAATATTTAAAAAACACGTCAACTTAAGGAACAATTAAAAGGGGCTATACCATAATGAAGAGCAAAAAAACTCTGGTTGGAAAAATAAATGATAAAAATAAAATAAAACAAAACAAATTTTTAAAAAATTACTCACCAAAGTAAAGAAATCCAGTCTGCTCTCTGCTGCAGCAGCAACCTCCAAACTGGCCTAGACTAGTTCCAGGCTACTGCCTTCATATCTTCTGCTCCCTCCTCCTCCTAAAGAGAGGAGGGGGGAAGAGAGTTCCTCAGGGGGCTGATTGGTTTTAAGGCACCAGAAAAAGGCATCCTAAAACCTTCCTCATTGGCTGGGTTCCTTCATAGCAACCCATGCCTTTGAGCCCTGACCCCTCATGAAACCCCTCCCCTTGGCTTTAATGTGCTGGTGCACCACTGGCCATCAGCCCATCAAAGGCAAGGGGGAAGAGCCCTTCCACTGCTGCCACCCTGGCCCCTCCCCACTGTTCCCTCCATCCCCCTCCTCTCAAAAAGAGCTGACTGAGTCTGCCCTGTGGCCAGTTCAGCCCCACACCACTCCCCTCCCACGTCCCAACATTCCCCCTACAGCTGCTGCCACTAAGCCGAGAGTGGGCACAAGCACAGAAGTACAGTTTTTCCTGGTGCACTAGATGCATGCACACACTGTCACTGCCGTATTTACTCTCCGTGCACAGTGGCAAACCATACTTCTGTGCACATGTCCATTCTCAGGCTTGCGAGTGGCCACTGTGGCAGCAAACGGGGACTACAGCGGCAGAAGCAGGTTTGCAGGGGATCAGGCCTTTGGGAGGGCAGTGCACCGCCACCTTGACATAGCAACCACCCATGGCAAATTTGGGGGGTGGTAATGACTATGGCAGCATCAGATGACCACCTAAAATGGAAGAACAGTTTGCACTCTCTATCTTCCGCTATCCCAGAAAGTGGTGCATACAGATGTCTAAAACGTATTTTGTGCCATGCAAGAGAACCAGAAACATAGCTAAGCTAGGTGAAGATGATAAAATGGCCCCTATCCCTGTTCCAAGTGTCAGGAAAGACGGCAACATCAGGGAGGGGGGGGTCCTCCTCCCAAGGCTTGTGGGCCCTGGAACAGCTATACTGCCTGTCGCTAGAAGTGTGCACCAGGGGCCTATGTTGTTTTCATTTTTCATTTTCGTTATTTAAATCTGTTGTTTTTGTTTTCATAAACAAAGTTTTCATTTTCGTTTTTGCTTTCGTTTTCGATTTCCATTGGTTTCAATGGAAAACACATTTCCGGCTGTCCCGTTTTTGTTTTTATTATATTTGGCTGAAGTGTGGAGGGATTGTACCTCCAATGGAAGGTATCTAGTGTACCAAATTCCAAAAAGATTGGATAAGGATTCCAATTTTATAAGCAGTTGAATAATATTATTTTGCAAAAGTCTTCATATACATTCTTAGTGGTAACTTCTTTGCCTCACATTTAATGTAGATGAAACTTGGCACGTTTATACCCCTTCCCATATTTATTATCTCTGCCAAATTTCAGAAGGATTGGATAAAGAGTCCTGGTGGTATAAGCAATTAACTTATAAATGTATGTCTGACTAACATCTTTGTAGTCCAACAAGTGTACATGAAATTTGGCAGGGATGTACAGCACACTTTCAAGATCATCTCTGCCAAATATCAGAAAGGTGTGATAAAGAGTTCCAATTCTATATGCCTGCACGGCATATGCAGAGGAGCCTATGCCAGAGATTCTCTTATGTGTCACTGTGGTATAAGATTAGTTTGTGATGCCAATTGTCCAGCAGAAATGTCAACCAAATATCCTCATTCTGTGCTGTGACAATCCCAACATCTCCCCCCCACTTGTTACTGAGATGTCAGAAGCATGTGTTTAGGAAAGAGCCAATAAAGATTCTCTTATGTCCTCTGTCACAGTGCTGCAGGATGTGATTGTGATGATAACTGGCCAGTCTGGATGTGTAAACTATGTCTCCTGATTGCTGAGATTCTATCTCCAAAGTCCAAGTTATGTCCCTTCTATGCCCACCTGAGGGCCGCCCCCTATGCCCGCCTCAAAACCACTACCGATTGGTCCTCTAAAGCTGGAAGCATGCAGTAATTGGCCAGTGAATGTGTCTGTCAGTCTGTTGGGTTGCTCCACATCCTCCCTCCTACAGCCTCCCTCCCCTTGTCATGTCAGGTGCCTGCCTCTGACTGACACTGCATGTGCTGCTATTTATCTGAATAATGGTCTTCAAGTGGACAACTGCAATTGCTTATAAAATTGGATCCCTTTATCAAATTGTCCTGTAGTTTGGCAGAGATGACAGGGACAGTATGAGATACATTCCTGCTAAATATCCTGTACACAGGATAGAATATAAAAATGTTACCGCTGGAAATGTATTTTCAAGTTAATGTCTTATACCAACAGGACCCTTTATCCAGTCGTTCTGAAAACTGGCAGAAGTATTAAGCTTGTGGAGGGACATAGTATTCACAGGTTTCATACAAACTGGATGGAAGATAAAGACGTTGTAGCCATGAATGTGTATGGAGCTTTTCTTAAAATTACAATATTTAAGTGCTTCTAACATCGGTTCCCTTTATCTCATCGTTTCAAAAATTGGTACACATAGTGATCTCCATTGGGGGTACAATCTCCCCAAGCTTCATCAGAATTGAATATCAAAAAGGTATAATCAGAAATACATTTTTCAGTTTTTTCCCTTGACATCAAAAACCAAAAGTAATTTTCATTTCTATTTTCGTTACCAGTTGTTTTTGTTATTGCAATAATGATAACAAAACCAACAGTTTTCATGATCGTTATTGTAGTAATGAAGACGAAATGCACACCCCTATGTGTCGCCATTATAGCTACAGCCTTGAAGTGGACCATACTGTAGTTTTTGACAACCTGCTGCATTTCACCATAGGGTATAATCTGGGGAATAACTTGTAGGAAGAGACAAACAGGAAGCGGGAGCAGAGAGGCTCTAGTTAAGGCAGCTGCATCATTGTATTAGTATCACAAATATTCTATTCATTATAAAATCAAAACGATTTCTACTATCACTGTGAAATCTGGTAGGACGGATTGCCCAGGTAGAAGGTCGAACCTGCCCACAATTCAGGCAAATCGGATGAAAAGCAAGGAAGTTACAGACATTTGAATTTTGGTGGCAGAATGAAATTTTCCTCCCTGTATTAATTTGTTTGGCTCACAACTTAGATCACGTTCACACCTTCTGGTCTGCTCCATGGAGATTTTCTCTCTGGGAGAGAATCTGGAAGCCAAAACACACGTGGGGTTTGTTCGGTGCGACACCTTCCCCTCCCCCTTCTGCAGCTTTGCCGGTGATCACCCGGAAAAGTGCAGAGCAGGGAAATCCAGATCTGTACTCTTCAGGGTGATAACCGGCAAAGCCACAAGGGGGAATTTCACACAGGACAAACCTTGCACATGTTTTGGCTTCCAGATTCTTTCCCGGAGCCAAAATTTGTGCAGACCAGCCCAGACTGGTAGGTGTAAATGTGCCCTTAATTCTAGGAGCAGTACTTAAGAATCTAGTAATGCTCAAGGAATTTAGCAATCTAGTAATGCTCAAAATTTCAAGTGTGACCTGAATGGATTTTGCCTTTTTAGTTTTTTAAAAAATCCAATGTATTGGCCCCAACCTGCAGAGGAAGAGGATTGGGGCTAAATGACCAAGGAAAAGTGTGGGAGTATGGAGCCTAAGTTGTAAGTTAGCACAATAGGTCAGACTGTACAATGTCTTTAATGCTTGCATGGCACACAAATTAAGGCAGGAGTCTTACTTTACAATTTCTATGCTTTTCAGAGCACGAGTGAATTGTAAGAGCATTAACTCCTCTCTTAAACTCAAGGGATTTTTAATCCTATAATATACTCTTCAGCCTTGTTACAGTGCTGCCTGTGTTTACATATTTAAGCACTCCAAATCTGAACTTCTGACTAATACGGATTCATAAATATTTCAGGGAATAAATACATACGGCATACTGCTCTGTAAATGTTGAGCCTATGAGGCGGGCATTCTCCGTGGCTGCACCGCAGATGTGGAACTCCCTCCCGTTAGAGGTCCGTTTGGCTGCCGGCCTCCCCTCTTTCCGCAGACAATGTAAGGCCTGGCTGTTCCGCCAGGCCTTTCCCGAGGGAGATGGGGTGGGTGGGGTTTTATATGTTTTTTTAATTGAATTACTACTGTTTGTTTTAATGTTTAAAATGTTTTTAAATATGTTGTGAGCCGCCCCGAGATGCCAGAGGCAGGAGGGGGCGGCATAAAAAATTTAATATATATATATTACAACATGCCAGATTGTTGTGTTCACTGTCAATTAATTTTCCCGTGAATAATCAACTGAACTGGCAGCTGTTCAATAGTTCTTCAAAACACAAATACTGCCAAGCATACAATTCTAATTATCTTATTCAGACAGTATTAGTGAATTCGACCAATTTTACCTGTTGTAAAAAAATCATTAGCTACCTATGCACCTGCTAAGGCCAGCTGAATCCATGTTACACTCTACTAGTGCTCCTCTTCCGTTACCTCACCTTCCCTTGCTTCCCACAAAATGAGCCAAGATCATTAAACACTGAACACGGAATAGAACTTAACACCAGCCATGAATCACATTTCCATTTAATGTCCTCAAAGTAAAATAAAGCTCACCATTTAAAGCAATACATTTTTCCAGAGATGCCCAAAAGCTAGCAACCATCAAATTCTTCTTAATGCTCAAAAGCTAGCAACCATCAAATTCTTCTTAATTAGTAGCTGTGAGGGCGTAAATTGGAAGTAAACCCCAATAAAGTAATATATTCCAAAAGTGTAGCCATGTTAGTCTGTAGCTTTAACAACAGAAGGAAAGAAAAAAGAAAAAAAAAGAGTCTTGTGGCACCCTGAAGCCTAACAAGAAAATGTCTTTATTTTGGCATGAGCTTTCGTCAGCAAGAGCTGAGTTTCTCAGATGCAAGAAGTCAGCTCCTGCTGACGAAAGCTCATGCCAAAATAAAGATATTTTCTTGTTAGTGTCAGGCCCTGGGGCCTGAGGAGATGGGGCCTGCGCCAGCGGCAGGGCCTAGGGGGGCTCCGCCGCGGCGCACAGCACAAGAAACGGCCGGACGCCATACCCCATAACACTACGCCCCCTGTTAGAGAGGAAGAAGCCACGTGTCCCAGGGCCCCGCCCCCGCCGGCGTGCCGACGGACAACTAGAGGGCCTCCGGAGGCAGCCATGCCTCCCCCCAGCGTGCACGATGTAGCCACGCCCCCCTCCAACGTACACAACGTGACCACGCCCCCGCACGCCCAGCTGCGACGCTCACAGCGGCTGCAGCTTCAGTCCCCAGCACAGCCTACATAAGGCAGGCCAGGACACTCCTTCCTTGCTGGTGATCAGAGCTTTAGCCTGTGAGACCGGCCCCGTGTGTGGAGAGACCTGAGAGGAGTTGAGAGCATTGGTGACAGAGAGCAAGGCGAGCGAGTGTGTGTGTGTGTGTGTGCGAAGCCCCGTGGACAACAGTGAGTGGGTGTTCCCCTTCCTCCCCTATAGCCCACGTGGTGTCCGGGAACTTGGCAGTGCAAGAAGCCCCATTCCTCACCTCGTTCCC
>QEPC01008745.1:2897971-2921777 GCA_003113815.1 Sphenodon punctatus
GGCACTGGCTAGGGGGTGGGGGGAACTAAGGGAGCAGGTGGGAGGCAGGGGGGAGAACTAAGGGAGCGGAGGCCAATGGCTAGCTGGCAGGGGGGAGAACTAAGGGAGTGGGCCCCCGCACAAACCTCCTGCCCCCCCACAAACAAACACCCCCACAGACACCCACACATCCCCACACACACACACCTGCCACACATCCCCACACACACACACCAGCCACCGAGAATGCCCTCCCCTGCCTGGCCCTGCAAAAGACTCAGGGCACCATGAGCAGGGCACCCCCAGATGAACCAAGGGGTTGAAAAGACAGGCCACCACATTCTGCACCAGCTGCGGCCTCTGAGCCATCACCATGGGTAGCCCCACGTAGAGCGCGTTACCATAGTCCAGTCTACAGGTGATGAAAGCATAGATGATGGTGGCCAGGTCAAAGTCTGAAACGTATGGCTGACATACCAGATGTAATTGGCAAAAGGCACTCCTCACCACAGCCTCCACCTGAGCTGCGCCTCGAGGAGTACCCCCAGACTCCACACCTGGAAACCAATGGAGAATAGACCCCATCAATGATGGGGGCCGTCAACTTCATCACCTTACCCACCAACATCACCTCCGTCTTGTCGGGATTCAGATTCAGTCAATTAGCCCTCATCCAATCCCCCACCGCTGTCAAACACCGAGTAAGCACTGAGACTGAGGTGTCTTGGTCTGCTGAAAAAGAGAGGTACAGCTGGGGGTCATCAGCATATTGATGGCACCGTACGCCGAACCTCCTGATCACCTCACCAAGAGGCTGCATGTATACGTTGAACAGGAGGGAGGACAACACCCAACCCTGCGGGACACAACGCGTCAGGTCCCGGTATGATGAAAAGCACTCCCCGAGCACCACTTGCTGGGTTCTTCTAGTCAGGAATGAGCAGAACCATTCAAGAACAGTCCCACCCACCCCTGCACAGTCCTGCAGGTGCGCCACCAACATCTCGTGATCAACAGTATCAAAAGCAGCCGACAGATCTAGTAGAACCAGCAGGGTCGAATGACCCCGGTCCATTTCCTGGCGTAGATCATCCACCAAGGCTACAAGCGCAGTCTCCATGCCATGACCCAGACAAAATCCAGACTGAAAGGGATCAATAAAACTGATGCAGTCAAGATGCCCCTGTAACTGCTGAGCCACTACCCGCTCAATAACTTCCCTAAAAAGGGAAGGTTAGAGACAGGCCGATAGCTGGGGCAAGGGAGTCTGCGTCAAGTGATGGTTTCTTAAGCGGAGGCCGCACCACCACCTCCTTGAGACAGCCCGGCACTCTACCCTCCCGAAGGGAGTTGACCAACATCACTATACCAAGCATATCAGAAGGGGGGCAAAGATGAGCTTAGTAGCCAAATACTCATGGAATTGGAATCTGGCCTTTGGACATAAAGTCTATAAGCAAATGACAAGTCAAAAATGGGTGTGAAAACTATTTTCCTATCTACCTTTGTCAAAACTGACTACACAATAAGCAGAGACATTGTTCAAAAGGCAATGCATTGCCAAACAGTCACTAAGGTAGCCATGACAGCACACCATGAGCAGCTGTCTGTTTCTCCCTCCTTAATGTGCATGCATTTTGCAATTCCTGTACACTTTATCAGCCTGCTGATGAAGCCTCAGCATCTTCAGAAGGCAATGCAAGACCAATTTATTTGGCCAGGCTTTTGGTAGGTGGGGGTCAGGTTTGGGGGGTTGGTGCAGGGGTTTTTAATTGGAATTTTATATGGCTTATTCTTATTGATTTTTGTTTGCTTGTAAGATGCCTGAGCCTGCAGGGAAGAGTGGGTCATACATTAAAATAAATAAATATGGACGGACAGCTTTCTCCGACAATATTGCCCACTACCACAGCAGCCCAATTTCATTCCCTGGCACGGTGCCCTCAACATAGAATAGAAAAAATTTGCCAGTGTGCTCTTTTGTAATTTAGAGACAAACTAGGGTTACCATTTCTTGCAGTTTGACCCCGAGACTCCTATTTTGGCCTATTGGAGTCTCAGGGTCAAAGTGCGAGAGCTGGCAACACTAAGGGTGAAAACAGACATGACGCTAACCACCTTTTGTGGTCATTTATGCATGTTTCAGGGCTGCATAGGGCACCAATACAGCCCTGCAACATGCATAAATAACCAGCAAGGGTGGTTAAAGGGTGGTTAGCGTCATGTCTGTTTTCACCCTAAGACAAAGTAGTTCAGGTTATATATTTTATGGGACCAACTATTCTTGGTGAGGGTATGCAGTATGCACGCTTTAACAATTATGCTGGAATTCATATGAAATCCCACCTCAATGCTCTTAAGTGCTTGATTCATACCAAGTCCTATCTAATGCAAATATCTATTGTCTGCACTTTGTATTAACTAGAAAAAAAACATTATTTTCCAATAATCTGGGTGATGTTTTGTTTTGATTAGAATGTATTCCACAAATCAGTAGTTTTTTTTTATTATTAATAAACTATCATGCTTTCTTCCATAAAGAGAGGAATCCTAAAGCTTTAATTTGTATTTGTCACCACAAAATTACACATGCACATAAATGCATACATATACATGCTCCCACCATCTGTAACTACATCAAGCTGTTCCACAAAAACGTGACAAATCAACTATGTACTTTCAGACCAGCTGCTCTGAATGTAATGTAGCCCTAATGGAAAGGCAAAGGACAGCACCAGCCTAAGTAGTTTAGGTCTCTTGAATGCTTCTTTTTGAAAACAAAATAGAAAGAGAGGCTAATCAATCCACACTCAGCTGCTCCCAACAGGAAAGGCAAATCAATTTGTATTTCAATTTAGAGTGGATTTCAAGCTTCCAGCTTGTAATAATTTCAGCAATGTGCATGTTCAGTTCCCAATATATATATTTTTTTAAAGTTGGGAAGGAAAAGGAAATTACGGCAGCCTCAAAGCTGTATCCATCATACTCAAAGGCAAAACCTGTATTAAGTTTCATTAAGCAGGATCACAGCTTTAGTCTGCAGAAACCATCCTTTCATAAATGCTGTTCTCATTACGATTGGGGATGTGGGTGGACGGGGAGTACAGCAAGGGGGGCTCCAAATACAGAGACAAGGAGAAAGTGAACAGAAGAGGAAGGTATGCATTAACTCGTGTACTGCAAAGTTATCAAAGATATCTAAAATCAACAAAGATCATTCAGTTTTAGAGTAATGAATCTTAAGACACAATAACATGAAATGAATCTGCATGTTAACTTATTTGATTAGAATTAATCCTTTGCGAATGTTGACAGCTACCCACAACAATTTCAATGAAAGGCTTGTCTACTTTTCGGCAAAGCCGCATTTCTGTCCTCCCAATATCCATATTTGATAGCTCTACCAGCCATCATTGGCAACATTCTTGAGGCAAGTTTTACGTTAATGAACGTAATACTGAAGATTTGTTTTTGCCACTGACTAAATATCCGGTGGTAAAAGAACATATAGCAACAGTTTTGACAATATCTAAAATAAAGAAAAAAACATTGCCGTGCAAGACCAGTATGTGATGGGGGAACGGGTCAAGGGATGCCATGCAAAACACATATGTAACATGTATTTAAAGGAAATGGTTAATGCAACATGTATGCAGCATAAGCTGAGAACTGAAAACTCATTGCATGTATGCAGTGTAAACTGAGAACTGGAAAGGCATTGCATGAATGAAACCATGTAATCAGGAAGTCCTGTCTATCACCTTATTGAGACTCTGGTAAACAGCCATTGATTTGCAAATTCACACAACCATGGCTTACATGCAAACACACACACACTCCACCTGGAGACACAACGTGGGAAAACAGACAAAGAGCCATCACAAGGTATTTAAAGGAGAGAAAAGAAAAGGTTAATTAGCATTCTGCCATCTTCCACGATGAAGAGGAGCCAACAGCCAGAAAGGTTGGATCAGACAGCATGGAGTAAGGAACTTGATTCTTTGAAACTTCCAAGTCTTGTGTACAGCCTTACCATCATAGGTGAGAATGGACGGAGATATTCTTTGGACTCTGGTACTGGTAGGAGAATAATTATCGTAGTTCAGTTAGACTGTGTTACTGGTTATGTTTATTTGATTTCCTGCACTCGGAGTATTATCTAGCACTGCAGGTTTTATTCATGCATTACACATTAGATTCCTTTTAACTGGGCCTAGTGGGTTTGAGTGAATTCCTAACATCAGCCTGACACAGTTTGGGGGGGGGAAATCTGGGTTTTCAAACTCAGACAGACCCGATGTAGTGATTACTGTGCTTGGGAAACTCTAATGTTACAGGTGACCATAAAGGATTACCCCATTGCGGGCTGAGTCAGATCTGAAGGGAGCTTATCCAGTGAATAACGCAAGTGGGGGGAACGCAACCGAGTCACAAACAACCTGGAGTGGGGTAGAGACCCCAAAACCCATGACAGTGGCACCAAACCAAAGGGAATAAACATCAAAACTGTATACCAAATGTGCAGGAACTAAAGAGGGAGTTGCCAGCTGCTGTTGGAACTCAGCTCCTAGATTTGGCGCAAGCAGGCAAACACTGTACCTGAGAGCTGTGTTTGTTGTTTTGTTTTGATTTCAGGAATCCAGGTTAGGCAAACAAGATGGTATGACCTCTAGGACTGTCCAATATGAAAAAAGAGAAGTTAATAGAGGAATGACACAGAAGAAACTTGGAGAGTGAGGACAACAATAAAGACAAACTCATACTCGCCATCTTGGAGTATGAAACACATCAAGAAGCCCAGCTGCAGAAGAAGGGAGCAGGGAGCAACACTACAGACGCACTCCTAATACAGTTAGAGGTGGCAAAGTTACAGCTAAAGCAACAGAAGATGCAGCTCGAATTGGAGCGTGAAAAGCTGAAGAGGGAGAGACTGAGGCAGAAAGAGAATGAGAAGCAGAGGCTACATGAGATGGAAAAATCCTGAAAGAAAAGCAGGATCACGACAAGGAACTGATGTCAAATGGAGGAGTCCACTCCATCAGCCAAGCCAACACATCAGAGATTATTCTGCACTACTTCACCAGTACAAGACAGAATGCATAGATGATTTCTTCACAACAGTGGAGAACATTTTCAGTCAAGAGGAGATTCATCAGGACCTCTGGATCAAATGTATGCTTCCAAAACTGACAAGTAAGGCACGTAATGTATTTGACTCCAGAACAAATGGGGCATGGCAGTATATATCATATCATATCACTTTTTATTTATACCCCACCTCTCTCCCAAAGGACTCGAGGCGGCTTACAAAGGTAATACATTCTTGGGTTTTCCACACAGGGGCCCAAAGTCAATATATACAATTTCTAACGTAACAATTTATAGCATTCTCAAAACAATTCAAAAGATACATTTCAAAAGATACACACACACCCCATATGACACCTGACAGCCCACTCCATGACCTCCCCTACAACAACGGGGTAGGTCCCAACTACATTCCAACCATCCCCTGCTGCCACCAGGGAATACCTGACCACCTCCACCCCTCTCTCACCAGGGGGAGGTGGTCCCACCAACCCTACATCAGTGATCATATGCAACTCCTCCTGAAAGGGGAGGGTATGTCTTATGCAGACTGTTCCACTGTACTACACCAACTTTGTAACAAATGGGTGAAAGGGGAAGCAGATGAGACTATAGATACCGCCATAGATACGATTATCATGGAACGATTTCTAACTTTGTGCAATCAAGGGAAGTCAACTTTTAAGTAGGCAAGAATTTGTCCCACAGAAAGTCTCTGGATATACTATCAATGAAGTACACAAGATATTGTACTTCATTGGTACTTGTATCTCATCCTGAGGACAGGGTGGGATAAACATGTAAATAAATATTCAATGTGTGGTTACACTTCAGTTTAAGGGAAACAGATATGTGCCTGGTGTTTTATTGGCATGAAACACCACCATTTGTTTCTACAATACATAAACATATAAATGTGCTACGTGATTACGTTTATTCCAAACTTTCATATAGACCTGGTCTTTGGACTTAATCACAAGCTTTAAATAACAAATCAGTAAATGAATCAAAATCTTTATTTTTAAAGAAAATCGCTGCATCTCGTAAAAACCAGTTTCCTCACAAGCAAAGAAACGAAACCCCTCAAAAGTTGGTTAGATATATGTCCAAAGGCCATGAAGGTAATCATTACAGAACAACATGAAGACACTGTAAATACAGTTAATGCCATATAGAAAATAGTGTTCAAGTGTGCCCAATTTCTGATCCTATACTGGACACTTCAGAAAGAAAATCCTGGGTTTTAGACAACTGGTGGTTATTTGCCTTGAACAGCCAGTACTGAAGACTTTCAACATCCCTACATTGTTGTTTTTTTCTGCCTACTTATTTTCACATGAAAAGGCAGGATAAAAGTACATGGCTTTAGACGTGGCTAGCTTCTCCATGTATGGTTGTTGAGATAAGGTACATCTCCTACAACCCTTCAGAGAGTTCTTGGCATTGATGCCTACTTCACAGTGGATGGGGACATATTTGTTAGGTAAAACTAGGACACTGAAGTAGCAGACATGAAAACACTGTAAGGGTCTGTTGTGCCCTGGTATCCTGTACAGATCATGTACTGGTATGTAATCATGTATTTTGCACTGGCAGAATTGTTATTATTATTATTATTATTAACAAACATTTATATAGCGCCAGCAGTGTACATGGCACTTTACAAAGTAATAAAATAGACACGGTCCCTGCCCCTAGGGCTTACAATCTGAGAGACAGGAGCTGGGGGAGAGACTTAGGAAGGGGAACAGAGGGAGAGACAAGGGGTCTAACATTCATGAAGATGCGAGGTCTCAAGTGCACGTACTTGGCTTGGTTACGATGAGAATGACAGCAGGCAGGTCCATGTTGCAAGGATAAGGGTAAACCGATCGTAGGTATAGGAATAGTGGCTCAGCAGGATAAAGAGTCAGACAGAGCAGAGCGAAAGAGGTGAGTTTTAAGGAGAGATTTGAAGGTATGAAGGGAGGGGGCAAGGCGGATGTGGACAGGGAGGGAGTTCCAGGCATGGGGGGCAGCAAGTGAGAAGGGACGAAGGCGCTTAGGGGAGCAGGGAAGGCGTGGAAGGGTGAGAGAAGGGACAGAGGAGGAGCGAAGTGCACGGGCTGGAGTATGGAGGGCGATAAGTGCAGAGAGGTAGGGGGGAGCAAGGTTGTGAAGAGCTTTATAGGTGAAGACTAGGAGCTTGTGCAGGATTCGTTCAGGAAGGGGAAGCCAGTGAAGCGAAGAGAGGAGGGGCTGCACATGGTCGAAGCGACTGGCGAGGTAGATGACCCTGGCAGCAGAGTTTTGGACAGAGATGAGGGGAGAAAGGTGAGACCGGGGAAGGCCAGTGAGAAGGAGGTTACAGTAATCGAGGCGAGAGATGACCAGAGCATGAACAAGAGTTTTGGCAGACGAGACAGAGAGAAAAGGGCGAATCTTAGCAATGTTATGGAGGGAGAAGCGACAGGATTTAGCAACAGAGTCAATGTAGGGTTTAAAAGAAAGGGGTGAGTCAAAGATGAAGCCTAGGCTACGGGCTTGGGGGACAGGCAGGATGGTGACTCCATCAATAGTTATTGACAGTGAGGAAGGAGAGGAAGGATGAGGGGGGAAGATAAGGAGTTCAGTTTTAGCCATGTTGAGTTTGAGTTGACGTTGAGACATCCAGGTAGAGATGTCAGAGAGACAGTTGATGAGACGAGCTTGAACAGAGGGAGAGAGAGAGGGAGTAGAGAGATAGAGTTGAGTGTCATCAGCATAGAGGTGGTATTGGAAGCCATGGGAGGCAATGAGTTTGCCTAAGGATGAGGTATAGATCGAGAAGAGGAGAGGGCCAAGAACAGAGCCTTGAGGAACACCAACTGAGAGGGGGAAGGAGGAGGAGGCGGAGTTGGAGAGAGACACATTAAAGGAGCGGTCAGAGAGGTAGGAGGAGAACCAGTTATGGACAGAGCCACAAAAGCCAAGGGAGTGAAGGGAATCCAGCAAGAGTGAGTGGTCAACAGTATCGAAGGCAGCAGAGAGATCAAGGAGGACAAGAATGGAATAGAGACGTTTAGATTTAGCCACCAGAAGATCGTTGGTGATCTTAGCGAGAGCAGTTTCAGTAGAATGAAGGGGGCGGAAGCCAGATTGGAGGGGGTCAAGGGAGGAGTTGGAGGATAGGAAGTCAAGGCAGCGGGAGTAGACAACACGTTCAAGCAGCTTGGAAGCAAAAGGAAGGAGTGAGACAGGACGATAGCTAGAAGGGTCAGAGGGGTCAAGAGTGGACTTTTTGAGAATAGGAGAGACTGTGGCATGTTTGAAGGCAGAAGGGAAAGAGCCAGTAGAGAGGGAGAGGTTGATGATGTGCAGGAAGGAAGGGGCGACAGTGGGAGTAATGGAGGTGAGGAGGCGGGAAGGAATGGGATCAAGGGGGCAAGTGGAAGGGTTGGAGGAGGAGAGCAGAGAGGAGATTTCCTTAAGGGAGGCAGGGGAGAAGGAGGACATGAGAGAAGGAGGGGGAGGAGGGAGAGGGGTGGGAGTGGGAAGAGAGGAGTGGGAAGCGATGTCGAGGCGGATCTTGTCTATCTTGGAGGTGAAGAAGGAGGCAAGATCCTGAGCAGAAAGGGAAGAAGGAGGGGGAGGACAGGGAGGCTTGAGGAGGGAGTCAAAGGTAGAGAACAGGCGGCGAGGGTCCCGAGAACAGGACTCAATGCGGGAGGCATAGTAGTGTTGTCTAGCAAGGGAGATAGCAGAAGTAAGGGTGGAGAGAATTAAAATGTAGGAAAAGGCAAAAAATGAATTATATCCATCTCTGATCTTATAGACTTATAAAAAGGTTTGACTTCCTCTTAAAAACTGAACATAAAGCAAAAAAAAAAAAAATCACTTCAGTTACACTCT
The DNA here is from genome assembly GCA_003113815.1 of Sphenodon punctatus. Classification (NCBI taxonomy): domain Eukaryota; kingdom Metazoa; phylum Chordata; class Lepidosauria; order Sphenodontia; family Sphenodontidae; genus Sphenodon; species Sphenodon punctatus. The sequence goes on from QEPC01008745.1 coordinate 2,906,909, forward strand.
TTTGTAGGACTAAACTAAATAAGCAACCCAAGTACTTGGATCAATTTCTGAAGTTTCAAGCAGGTATTTAGAACTTTTTCCAAGTACCTGGAAATAGGAACTCAGAAATCCACACCAAAATTTAGAACTCAGAAACACTTCAGTTAAACTCATATTAGGAGAAATACAATGCAAAGATTTACCAGACATACTATAGATAAGCTTCATCCTCACTAAAGAAATGAATGCCCAAAAGGACAGGTGGTAAAAAAAAAAGTGTTAACAGGTTGAGGGTAACATGCACAACATCTTTTCAGGTCGTGGTGACTCATGAGTGACCCCAAAAAGTCAATAACTTCACTCTAGTTTTTACTGTTTTGTTTTCCTATTGTCAGGGAAAACAAATTTTCTGTTGTCCACAGAGCTGGAAATTGCTTAAAATTGCTCCTTTCCCTCCCCAGCATGTACCTGAACTGTTAATTTGCATGCAAGGGGCTATTTGTGCTTGCATGGAAATTAGAACTGACTCTAGCCTCTTGCATGCAAATGTATGGTTCAGATACATGCTGGGGAGGAAAAGGGTACTTTATAAGCTATTTAAAGCAGTTTTCAGCTCCCTAGACAATAGAGATGTTTCCCAACAATAGGAAAATAAAACAGTAAATACTGGAGCTGAGTTATTGAATTTTTGGGTCACTCACCATGACCTGAAAAGATGTCACACATGTTACCCTCAACCTGCTAACATTGTTTTTATAATCTGGGACATTCACTTCTTTAGGGAGAGAAAAGCTTAACCATTGTACTTTTGGCAACCACCCCATTGCATTTTCCTTAAATGTGAGATTAAGAACAAAAAGTTTGGTCTTTGCCTATTACCTGATAAGCAAGTGAACACAGGTCCCTGATTGGAGGAGATGACACTACAGAAATGATAAAAAAACATTTTGTAAATTTACCAAGACCTGTGCCCCAAACTAAGATTTGGTGATATTCTACATAGGTGGAGCAACTGAGCCAATCCCCCTGTGAAAGGTTGCCTATCACTTATTGCCATCAAGCAGAGGGGGTGAAAATACAAGTACTAGGTCACTTTGGACATGTACACAATGGTGCTCCCATTACTTGATTGAGGTTCCTTAAGTTTCCCGGGTACTCAGTACTTGGTACCTTGGCACTTGGAGATTTGAAATTCAAAACTGGGGAATGGAATTGCTGATAAATTCCAAATAAAGGACTGAGCCTTGAGTTTCAGCTCTACTCTTTTCCTATCAGTCACCCTTATAGAGGTAAGAGCTGGGAAAGTAGAATTGTGATAAGCCCACTGATATTAAAGTAGTTACATCTGATCTGCATTGGTCCAAAATCTGAACCTGCATACTCTCAACTCTGTATTAAGTTTAACTTCAGCTTGGTTAAGGGCGGACAATCAAAATCAAACCAACCCCCAACAAACTACCAGGTGCAATAACCACCTGGTAGTTAAAAGAGCCAAGGGGTGAACACCACTGCCCCTGAAGATCAAACAAGGACCCCTTGTAGCTGGGTCCAGACAGGTGACCTTGTGCCCTAAGCTAGGGCTCGGTGAGATTTAGATAGCTGGAGCAACTGAGCCAACCCCCCTAGGGTTAGAGCCGTAGCTGTACGTTGCACATCCCCTTATCATTCACAACTCCAAACCCCCAACTCATGACAGTGCCCTCCAATTCCAATCCATTCACCATTCTGATTGCTGTGTCTATACCAACCCTGAACTTCTGAGTAGTGACAAAATTACACATTTCCTCTGAACACAGTCGCACCTGACAGCTACTAGAGGCAGGAACCCATGTTCACTGTATTTTCCCCATTGTCCCTGTCTGAGGGTGACAGCACTACAGGGAAGAAGAAAAAACTCTGTAAAAAGGCCATGCCAATGAGCCTGGCAAGGGAAAAATTCCTTCCCAGCCTCAACAAGACAACCAACATATACCCATAGTGCCAATCCAAAGGGTAGGTGAGTGCTCTGACTTGCCAACCAACCATGCATCTGCCAGCCTCACCCCTTGACTCCCTCTTTTAAGCACGTTGGAAAGGGAGCACTCCAAGCATCCCCTTCCCCACAGAAGTCCCAGATGGACTAATGCACCCAGGTTTGAACAAGGCACTGTGTGCCTTAACCCCTTCCTTAACAGGGAACCCCAGACACACTTGACCTGTGCTACCTTCTTCCTTAAAGGCATGCAAGGATAAGAATCCTTCTCCACACAGGGGGGCGGAGGGAAGGAGGCGAATCCTCATTCCTACTCCTGTAAGACAATCAATTTACTATTTATAAAGACATGCACCCCCTTGCATGCCATGTCCCATGCTTCATACATAATGAATCATAAACTTGAAAAAAAGAGACTCCAGAAAGTGAATACAAAGAAATACTGTACAATCTTGCACTACCCCTTGGAGCAAAAGAGTCTACTTTTTAGTACCTTGGAAAGACATCTTTCAGGCATGAGGAAAGAGATCAGTCTCCACTGCAGAAGGAAATGCTTCTATGAAGGTAATAAATTCTGGGTGGCATTTGGTTTGTTATTCAGACGGTAGCACTTGACCTTGTTCCTCCACCCACTCCCATTTTAAATTTGTGTTTATGCGCTTAGTTAATTTTCATTTAGTTTGTTACTATTACCTGGACATTTGTTTCCCATACTCTGAGAAGAAATTGTTCCTCCTGGAAAAAAGTTAGTACAGTCGTCTACCATTTTCTGCTACCAATTTTAACGGGAATGAGGTAGTAATAAACATCTGACATAAAAGGAAAGAACACAATCTGTTTTAGCCACTATTAACAGAACATTGTACATCCGACACAAGGGACAAAATGTGCCAGCATGAGGAAGACCATAAAGAGAAGAGAGATACCAGCTTTAGCTAGATGTAATTTCTGTTAGCTACGTGATGCTTTAGAAATTAATTTTGTATGTCTCTTCCATTAGTTCTATGTGTGAATTAACTTAAATGCACAACTTATCATGTTAATCTTTGGTACTAAAAAGAATGTGTAATCATTAACCTTTCTAGCCCTTAATTTAGCTATGCAGGCTTTTTGTTAGTCAAGTCACATTATTCATGTGGCTCGCAGCTCCGCCTATCTGCATTCAGACCCATTCCTCAATATTTTTTTCAATCTCAGCTGCAATAGGAAGCAAAATGGTTAGTTTTCAATAGTGCTGTGTAACTACTCTGGAAACCAATTTCACTTTAATGTTTTGGTTTTTTGTTCCTGGTGACAAAGTGAAAATGTTGCTCCTTGTTATAAAGTAGTGTGTAAAAATGCTTACGAAAGGTACCAAATCTAGAAGCTGTACTATCCATGGATAAAGCAGAACTATTCTCATTTGGTCTCATAAGTAAATTCAGTCATTCGCACTTTATTCACATTACAATGCATGCTACCACCCATCTTCAGCAGCATCGGAAACTATGACAGGAAGAGGACCCTGTCTATGGTTCTCTTTCTGCTAGTTTCCAATCTCCCATGTCTACCACACCTTCCAGGTAGCTAATAGACAGCAGAATAGCTAGATAGAAGGAAGGCATGTAGCCGCACCCACAGAGGGCTCCACATTGCTTGACTCTCTGCCATGGAAGGTTGGGTACAGAGCTGCTATGGACTGGCTCTGCACCAACCAAAACCCTTGACCTAACGGACAACACTGTAGTAGTGTTGCCATCCTGGGTCCAGGCACCCCTAGTTTATTTATTTATTTCACACTTTTTTACCCCACCTCTCCAGTAATTAAGCAGCTCGAGGCGGCTGACAAATAACATTTTAAATCAACAAATATAAAATATCATAAAACAATTACAAAACCCAATAAAAACTACAATTGGGGGTGCCACTAAAAGACATTAAAAAAACCTTCCCCTCTCACCCCACCCTACCCATCACCCTCACCGAAGGCCTGGCAGAACACTCAGGTCTTACAACAACGGCGGAAGGAGGCGAGGTCCGGAGCCACCCAGGCCTCCACTGGGAGGAAGTTCCACAGCCTAGGAGCAGCCACCGAGAACGCCCTCTCTATCGATGCCCTCCCCCCCCCCGAGCAACCCGGAGGTGCTCCCAGTGAACCGCTGGGGCCAGTCCAGAACAGGGAGAGTGTGGCGATCCCGCAGGTAGGTGGGGCCAAGGAAAGTAATCTTGCCAATTCTCTCACTTGCCTCTCTTGGTGCTGACTCGCCATTAAACCCTCAGGATTTCATGTCACTGTAGAACCCACAGCCCTTTTATTTACAACCAATAAAATACACCATTCACACCACCCTCTCAGTGCTGCCTGTGCTCTCCAAAGTCCTTGGCACTCTGCCTCTTAATGTCTGTCTCAATCCAACACATCTGCGCTCTTATGAAAGTCCCACAAGTCCAGTCACACTCCATGCCAAGCAGCCCGCTGCTGCCCAGCAGCTCTCTGCTGCTTAGCTCGTCACTCTAGCCAAGGCGTCCCATCTTTGGCTCCTGTCTCGGGCTTTGCTCACCCGTGGCAGTTCACTTCCAGCTCCTCCAGCCACTGCTTCATCTGTGCTCCGGTGCATCTTCCTTCTCCCTTTCCATCCAGTTCAAGAGGGAGGACACTGGCCAGCTTCCGGCCCACTTTGCTGCCACTTCCAAGCCCCTTCATCTGCTCTCCATCAGCCTGGCAGCAGGGATTTAAATTCCCCCTGCTTCCCTGTGTAGTTCAGACACTTAAAGACACCGTACACGTTAAATGCCTTGGAGCAGGATCAGACCCCGTCTGTCCTGCTACAGAAACGCTATCCAGTCACATTTTGAGTGAGTAGCAAGTCATCTCTTAAAAAGACGCAATGAAACATTCCTGAAATAACTCATGCGACAGCTTTCCATTATGTTAAGCTACGGTGAAATGACTAGATTCCATTCTTCCTATATACTGTTCTTTAAAGAACTGCAGCATTACTAGCAAGGTAAAAATATGCTTGTTTAATAATAAAAATTATTGAGGCTTCTTTCCAGTAAATATAAGCTGCTCTTCCAAGTAAAATTAACATAGCTAAATGGCATCAGATATGGTTTTAATGGGCTTTTTTAGTAGTATAGGGGAAGTTCTATTTTAGGATTATTATTTCTAGATATCTTTGCAATTACATGGAATATTTGATTTCTGTTATTAACGAAGGTACTTTGATCTGTAGAATTTTCTGGGACATTCTCCTTCGCTATACATATTTGCCATTTCAGTTTATATCATTAAAAGACCTAAAATAATTTTTGTATGGTGCACTGTATATGCTACCAGGCCACAGTATATTGGTTAATACTGACCCACACTTCTCTTTCTTTATCTTTTTTACTCCAGATATTGTTGGCAGCCAATATTGTTGGCAACTAGTATCGTTTTATAGGACTTTAGAAAGGTAATACCTATCTGTGTTTTATGTGTCAGATCAGAAGAAGCATGCTATGTTTATAACACACTCATTTACATTTTACTTTCATTTCTTGATAGACTACCCTGAAGAAGAGTGGTGCTCGAAACATGGCAGGATTGGTTTTTAAGTTTTGACATTGCTGTGTTTTAATATAGTAATTGATACTGTTATTTATTGTGTTTACATCTTTGTAGTGAATTATTATTTTACCTCCCAGTAACTTTTCTGTGCTTTTAGCCTTCAACTTTGCACACCAGCCGTGTCAACGCTTCCAAACACCTGCAGGATCTCCTTGTCCAGCTCCTGTCTCTGCTGCTGTGACTGTTGCTCCCCTGAGTCCCCCCTTGGACATGGACCATTCTAAGCCTCCTGAGGAATGTCTGTCAGGGGAGATTGGGAGGGACAGGGTTTGGAGAGGCACAGGCAGGCAGCTGGGCGAACACCACCAGCAGACACAGACTCCAGTAGCCTGCACTTCAGCGTATAAGGCTCCTAGGCCTGCCTTGGGGGCGGATGCCACCAAAGGGTGCCCTTTGGCATCGCCAGATGCAGCAAGAAAGGAGATGGCAATAACAGCGATAACAACCAAAGAGTGGGGATTGTTTGTTTGAATGTAGAGGGTGATGAGATTTGGGTACTGCCCAGTCTCCTCTGTGGGAGGGAGGAGTATGCGAAGGGGGTTGGGGGTTGTTCTGTCGGGTGGCAGACAGGAAAATTTTCCGAGGGTGGGGGCTTCCTTGCGTAAGAGGCAAGGGAACTGGAGTGGGACGGAGGGATGCTTGTTCTTCCGTGCCTGATTGCCTGACCTTTTTGCCTCCAGGGATATTGGGCTTATATTATTATTTATATTTATATATTATTTATTTCTGTCATTTGTACCCCGCCCCTTCTGTAAGCAGCTCGGGGCGGCTTCCAACAATATAAATACATAAAAACAACATAGAACAGGCTTGGAGCACACTCCCATTTCCTGCAGCCCCTCAGAATGATCAACATTATGAAAACTGTCAAACCCAGGGGTAGGATTATTATCATTTTTCTTTGGGGGGTGGAATTGCTCCAGGGAGAGAAGTTAAGGGGCAGCCCATTCAGGTTGTGTTGGGCAGAGGGAGGTATGACAGGGGCAGAGGTTAAGATCTTGTGTGTACAGGAGGAGGCAACTGGTGCCTGTCCCCCTGTCCCTCTCTGCTCCTGTCTCAGGATATGTAGGTGCGAAATTAAGTGTTGACCTCAATCTGTTGCTGCTTAACGCAATGTCCGTGGTGAATAAAATGGCTGTTATCTTTGATCTTATTCAGGTTGAAGCCACTAAGCTTGCTTGTATCACACAGACCTGGCTGTATGACCCACCTGGGCCTATACTGGCCTGGCTGGTGCCAGCTGGGGACTCTGTGCAGCAGCAGCCTCGGGTTGGAGTGGCAGTGATTTGGAGGGAACATCTGGCCTGTCGAAGATATCCAGTGCCTAACTTGTCCAATATGAAGTGTGTCCACCTTGCGTTTGAGGCCCAGGATAGATTGGGGATTCTGCCGGTGTACCAACCACCCAGCTCTACAGCCGACTCCCTGACCAAGCTGGCTGAGTTGGGTCTCAAAGGTGATGTTGAAGATGCCAAGACCTATTATTCTGGGTGACTTCAAAATCCATGCCAACCATGACCTTTTCGGGCCAGAGCCGGATTTCATGGCCTCCATAACAAGCATGGGCCTATCCCAGCTAATATCTGGCCCAATGCATAAGACAAGAAACACGTTGGACATAATGTTTTGCACTGGCCTGGATAACGGGGTTCCGATTATTGAGGATGGTGTTATGACACTGTTGTCATGGTCAAATCATTACCTTCTGCAGACCCAGGTTGCTGCACTCCTTAGCCCCTGTCAGGATGGCTGATCAGTTAGGTTGGTCTGCCCCCAGAGATTTATGGAGCCAACTGGATTCCAGAGTTCTCTGGGGGATACATTCACTGATTTTGACAGCTACCCTGTGGATGGCCTGGCTGAGTTGTGCAATTCCACACTGGCCAAGGCCATTGACACAGTATCACCCAGGCATCCACTTCCGCCACAGCATCAGCACAGGTCTTCCTGGTTTATAGAGGACCTGAGGCAGATCAAGTGGGAGGTGAGGTGGATGGAGCACAGGTGGTGTTTGACTAGCGCTGAAGCCGATAGATTGTGCCATAGATAGATTTTGAAGGACTATGGCATGGATACGGTAGTAGTGAAGACTTCTCTCCTCTCCGCTACCATAGCATCTGCAAAATCCCGTCCAGCAGAGCTATTCTGGGCAGTGAACAGCCTGGTGAATCTGGACTGTCTCCAATCTGGTTGACTCATCTTCTGCCCCCGGTGAGGAATTTAAGACCTACTTTGCAGGAAGAAAATCGCTTGTGACTTGACTACTAGTTTTTTTTTTGCAAATTCAGAGTTTGGGGCTTTAGAGGCTCAGTCTTGTCCTGGTTTATTTGGATCAGCTTCATTTGGTGTCACCCACTGAGGCAGAGGATGTCCTTTGGGCAATGTGGGCAACCAGTTGTAAATTAGATCCTTGCCCATCCTTGGTTGGTGAAAGCCAGCCATGAGAGACTGGGGCCCCTTGGCCATCCAAGACTGTCAGTGCCTCCCTTCAGGAGGGCAGGGTTCCGGATGCTTTCAAGATGGTGGTTGTTTGGTCCCTGATCAAAAAAACATTGCTTGACACGGACTCCTTGGGCAGCTATCACCCCATCTCTAACCTTCATTTTTTAGGGAGGGTTATTTAACAGGTGGTTACCAGACAGCTGCAAGGACATCTAGATGCAATCAGATTCCTGGACCCATGTCAGTCTGGCTTTCATCCTGGGTATAGCACTGAGACTGCACTTGTGGCATTAGTGATGATCTTAGCTGAGAGACTGACAGGAGATATTGTACCCTGTTGATCCTTTTATCTTTCAGCGGCCTTTGATACAGTTGACCAAGAGGTATTGTTGACACAGATGCAGGACCTGGCAGGGGTTCACAGGATGGCTCTAGAGGAGGGCTGCACTGAATAGGTCGTCCGGGTACTCGGGCCAAGTTCTGAGTTTCCAGGTACCTGGATCGGGTACTTGGTTGTAATTCAGACCTCAGTCTGAGTACCCAGAATTCAGAATATCATACCGCAGTGATCCCCAGAACTCAGAATGTCGGATCTCATGCCTTCCTCTCAAAAGTCTCCATTGTGCCCACCTATGTGAGGCAAACCCCCTCCCCACACACTGTACAATAATTAACTAGAAAGTAAGTATTTCCGCAATGTGCCCCAGCCAGTCACACCTTGGCAAAATTCTTGAACCCACAGCCAAAGCAGTGCTCAGAAAAGCAGGCTAGCAAAAGTGAGACAATCTCAAAAGGACAAACCAAAAAAGGGCAACTTAAAAAAGCCCAAACAACAAAGACAGCAGTACCCACAGCATGGTCCAGCAGCAGTGCACCCACTTCAAAGTAATTATGCTAGCCCAGCACCCATAACAAACATGAACAAGAAAAGCACAGACATGCATCCCCCTGCCAAAAAAAGCCTCCATTGTGTCCACTTATGCAAGGCAAGCCCCCTCCCCACACATCATAAATTAACCATACAGAAAGTATCCCCAGTGCACCCCGGCTGATCACATCTATTCTTGGGGAAGTTCTTGAACCCACAACCAAAGCAGTGCCCAAAAAAACAGGCTGGCAAAAGTGGAGCAATCACTCAAGAAGACTACAACCCCACAAAAGTGCAACTGAGTGCAGAAATCCCAACAAAAGCCAGCCCAGTAGACATAATTATAACACCCACAAGAAAGAAGCCAAACATTCTTTCTCACACACACACACACACACCAGGGGCACCTGATTATTTTTGTTAAAAGGCATTGCACTGGTGTGGCACTGGTAACTTGAACAGCCCAGGCAAAGGGAAGTGGAGACATGCAGAGAGGTCCCTCTGGCCTCATGATGCCAAGCAGGGCAAACAGCAGTAGCACTCAAGGTTTTTTTTGTTTTTTGTTTTAAGTCTTGGCATGGTGGATGGAAACATAATCCCCATTCCCCAGCATTGCCCCTATGGACATGGACAGGACAGGCAAGGACAGGCTGATTACTTACAGATTAGCAGTGTAGCACACAGCCAAATTCACCAAAGAAAATAGTGGGAAATGGCTGTACAGCCACTTTTATTTGGCCCCTGCCAGCCAATCAAAAACCTGTCCTGTGGCTTGTCCATCACTCAACAGTCCCCATCCATACCCCTCTCCTTCCAAATATGGCACTAATTTTCATTTCCAATCTCCGAGAAGTTAGGGTCAACAGTCTGGGTCACTCCAATCATGCGCACAACGGCATCAGTATTCGACTGAGGTTTCTTACGTCTTCCCAAGTTTTCCAGATACTGGCCTTGATACTCAGAACTTTGGAACTCGGAAATTCGAAACCAGGGACCGGAATCCCCGGTGAATTCCAAAGTTTTCCGAGGACCAAGCTTCAACTGTACTACAGAGTGGTTCCATTCTTTCCTGTTGGGGAGGTTTCAGCAGGTGGTGGTGGGTTTTTGTTGTTCTTCCCCCTGCTTGCTCTTTTGTGGGGTTCCCACAGGGTTCCATCCTGTCTCCCCTCCTGTTCAACATGTATCTAAGGTTCCTGAACAAGTTCGTGTGTGAATTTGGGGTGTGTTGTCTTCAATATGTGCATGACAACAAATTCTACTTATCCTTTTCATCTGACACAGGTCCTGCAGCCTTGGTGCTTGTCCAGTGCCTGCTGCTATTGGGGACTAGACGCATGTGAGCCATCTGAACCTGTATTCAGACAGGATTGAGGTCATGATGGTTGGACTGGCTCTGTGACCTCGGGGGGACTGGGACTCCCATCATTGATAGGGTCTGGCCTCCCATTGCTACTCAGGTGCTTAGCTTTGGTGTGCTCCCGGATCCTCAGCTGTGCCTGGAAGGTCAGTCTGCAGCTGTTTCCAGGAGCACCTTTCACCAACTCCATCTGGTGAGAAGGCGTCATCCCTTTCTCTCCAACAAGCATTTGGCCACCATCATCCATGCCTTCCTTACCTCAAAGCTGGACTACTGCAACGCACTCTACATGGGGTTGCCCCTGAAGATTGTTCGGGGGGCTGCAACTGGAGTAGAATGCAGCAGCTCACCTCTTATGGGGGTGGGTCACTGGGAGCACATTACACCAGTGCTAAAGCGTCTGCACTGGCTGCATTTAACATTCAGGGCACAATTCAAGGTGATGGTTTTGACTTTTAAAGCCCTAAACGACTTGAGCCCAACACATCTGAAGGACCTCCTCTCTCCTTATGTCCCTTTGTGGCCCTTAAGATCTGCCAAGAGGGCCCTCTTGCAGGTGCTGTCACTGGCCCAGTTTCATATGACATAAGCCCGCAGAGGCATTCTTGGTAGCTGCTCCAAAGCTTTAGAATGCCTTTCCCTTCAAGGTTTGCCTAAGCCCTAGTTTGAATGTCTTCCAGAGGCAGCGTAAGACATTTTTATTTGGCCAGGCATTTACTAGACAGAGACAGACTGGAGGAGCCAGGGGAACGTTTTTAGTTTTGAGAGTTTTTAATTTATGTATTTTATATTTGTATTTTACATATATATTGTAAGCTGCCCTGAGCCTCAGGAGATAGGCCAAAAAAATAAAACAAACAAACAAACAAAGCCTTAAGACTATAAATGTAGTAGTCTTCTGAAATTACTTCTGTATGCCATATGCTACCACCCACTTTAACTTTGTGTCTGCTGATGGGTGCAAGATACACAATTAGAGTTAATAGCTTTAAATTAATGACAGAACACGTGGGGTATTAAGGGAAAGCATGGATTGAGATACGGGAGCTGTGTGTTGCAATGAATGCTGTTAAGTGTGGTCAGAAGTATGCTCAAGAAAAACAAACAACCTCAACTTGGCTGTCGAAATTCTTGAAAATGACCAATATATGCCCCACCTAAGTAGTGATGTTAAACAATGCAGAGTTACATGATTGGACTACGGACTCTAAAAGGCACACATGGAAGCTGCCCAACCAAGATCACCCAGGTTGCCACCTTCATCAAAACTTCCAAGGAAGGGGCCATACCTTTGCTTCCAGCCAACTTCCATGCACAAATTGTGCATGGGATGCTGCCACTGGGTCCCTTTGGCTGGCTATCTCAAAGCAGGAACGACAACACCAGAAGCCAAATCAACCATCAAACCTGAGTTGCAAAGTCAACCAATGAAAGAACTTAACTGAGGAAGATCATTTTTCCTCCAAAGTCCCCACAGGTTCAGCAAGCTCTGGAGATGCAAAAAGCAAAGGCAGCAACACGTCACAATGCCTGAAGAAGACCCCATTCATGTTGTAACCATGGCCTTTTGGAGGAGATCTCACATGCTCGAACAACACAAGTCCTCAAAAATATTCTTAGGGTAAAGGTGTGACAGAGGTGCATTTAAGAGTGCCTGGGTACCTTAACTTCCAGAAGACAGCTTACCTTTGGACTTTAAAAAAATTGCACTCGTCAGGTCGTGGGGTACGTATGGGCCCCTATGGGAAAACCCATTATAGGTGGGGTCTATTTTATCCCCAAAACATAGTCTGTGTCCCAAAATCTTCAAACTAAGCCCTGGGAGCACACACAAAACACAGAAACACATGAAAGTCTGATTTTTTGGGATTGTTTTCACTCCTCAAATTTGCCCCAAATGCAAATTCTCTCCTGCAAATTACTGGCTGTGCCTTATAGTCAAGCTTTACAAAGGACAGTGGAGTACACTCAGCACCTTCATAGCACCTTTATAGCCTACTATTTGCATTTCTTTTGTTGTTGTCTAGGATGCTTCAGGGCTTGTTTACATTTCTTTGTTTGCCTAGGATTCTTGTCTCCACAAACTGACCCCAGAAGGGAAACTTAAACCTAGGCTGAAGAAATGAAACCTAACATTACCTGACTTCTTGTCTCCACAAACTGACCCCAGAAGGGAAACTTAAACCTAGGCTGAAGAAATGAAACCTAACATTACCTGAACAAATGAGAACTGACACAGAAAAGGTTTGTGTAAAACCAAAAAGGAAAACTCCACTGACAGCTTGTGTGCGTTTGCACCCTGGCCCTTTTTTGGTCATTGGAGACAAATGTTAAGAGATATCTGGCTGAAATTTGAGTATGTTATGGCCAGAGGTACCAGTGACAATGTGCTCCAAGCTCAAAGTTGTAGACCCAATACTTAGCATATTTACATGGTTTTTTTCAACCATGATACAAAGGCACAAGATAATAGCAGTGAAGGGGTTAATTTTCATTGCTGCTGCCAGTCTGAAGTGGCCCTGAGTTCCATGTCCCCTTGTTATAGGACTGGTCCTTGAAAACTGTTTATTTTGGTTTATTTTAAGCTGGGGTCCATTTGACCCCCTATTGAAATGCATTGGCTGGGGTCCATTGGACCCCAATAGGAAAACTCTATGGAAACCTGGAGTCCATTTGAAAAATGCCACTTTTTTGTTTATAGGAAACAAATGGTAAGAGGTATCAGGCTGAAATTTTAGTATGTTTTGCCCAGAGGTGCCGGTGACAATGTCCTAAAAGTTCAAACTTGAAGAGCTACTAATTAACATATTTTAATGTTTTTGGTGCTCGGTAGGGTCAGTCTGACCCCAAGATCCTAGGTTCGGTTAAAATGTTATAGTATTTCTATATATAACTAGTGTAAAGAGAAGTAGCCAGGGAGAAAGCCATTTATAGTAGCGTTAAAGCAGAAATAAAAGCTTGACAGAGACCGACTGCTGGTTAAGTGTATAAAACTATTCTAAGTAAGTGAAATCTTTCTGTAGTGGAGTTAGCTATATAGCATTGAGAGTGGTAACTCCAAATACTTACTCCAAAGTATTTGGAATTTATTTGATCTCAACATAAATTGAAATACAGTGAATTAGTGAAGACCATTTGGCCTTTGATAGTGGAATATGGAGAAATCTCGTTATTGCTTCATGTTCCACTTTGGAATGCAGAAAACGAACTATGTTTTTGACCTATAACTAAGGATCACTCCTGAGCATCTTTTAACATATAATCAGTAGTTTAAGAATTTAATTTGTCTTGTGAAGTGATTTCTATAAACATTTGGGCTCTGTCTAAAAGGAAAGTGGTCTGAGAGTCCTATCTCTGTTATATGAACCACATAAAGCTTTCTGAACTCGAATAGTCTGCTTATTTTCACATTTTGCTGCTGCTGCTAATGCTAGTTAACATGTTTGTACAACGCAATGGTGGCTTGGTGTTCTCTCATATCCTTTCAATTAGCACCACGTTCTAGAAGCAGGAAGGGAAATTAACTTCCAGGATACAGCTAATATACAGAATAAATAGCAACCAGATTTTCATATACACTGTATATATCAGTATATATTAAGTATACAGCTAATATACAGAATAAATAGCAACCAGATTTGCATATACACTGTATATATCAGTATATATTAAGTACCTTATAATAATTCTGCAGTTCGGTCAGTGTTCACAACTGAGCTTTAAAACAGGACAAATATTTTTCTCCTCTCTAAGTAGTTAGAATTTTGCTGTATAATTTCAGTAAAGAGGTGTGTTGCTTCTAGTTTGTTTTATGTTGTTTAACTTAATAGTTTGTGCTATTACACACCCAATGAATGGGTTGAAATATGACTAGACAAGGTTCTCTCGTTTTCTACTGTCAATGACTTTTTAAAATGTGTGCATATGCAAAATTTAGTAGAGGGCTGTAGCCCAAAGTAGATCTAGTTTATGGAAAAACTTAAGTGTTTTTTATTATTATTGGCAGCAAGTGTATAAAACAGTGTAAATTGCAACCAAATCATGCTCAGGAATGAGTAGTAACACGGAGTTTTACATATGATTAATCATCAACTATTTATGAGTAGTGCTTCAATATTTTCACCAAGCATGAAGAGGAACAGCAAACAGAGTAACGCACACAACACACCTCGTCTCTCTGTAAACACCAGCCTTCACAAATATGTACCAACTATTCTCTTGTAGTCCAACAGTTTACCACCACAAAGGTCATGTCCATCAATAATTTTATTAGGACATAGAAGTAGTTTGTTCAATGGCCTGGCCCTGGGTATATGAAAAAGAAATGTTCAAAAAAGATCCGTCAGTGAGCCCCGGGAGGTGGGGGGAGCGAAGAAGCCGGTCATGTGGACCGACTTGTCCCCTACCCTACACGGAAGTGGCTGAGGGCTTTATAGTCCAGCTGTCAGTGGCTGTGCTGCGGGCCGAAGGGCCGCAGCCAAAGGGTGAGGCACTTAGGAGGACTTTGGGGCCACAGGAGACCCAGGGGGGGTTATTATTATTATTAACAAACATTTATATAGCACCAGCAGTGTACCTGGCACTTTACAAAGTAATAAAATAGACACGGTCCCTGCCCCTAGGGCTTACAATCTGAGAGACAGGAGCTGGGGGAGAGAC
>QEPC01008745.1:2927898-2939381 GCA_003113815.1 Sphenodon punctatus
GGCAGGAAGGTGGGGGCAGATCAGTTCATGTGCAGGAGGAAGAGAGCATGGGGGGGAAGGGAAGGTGGGGGAGCTGCAGGAAGATTGGGCCGGGGTGGGAGAACACAGGAGGGCAGGTAAGTTGCGAGGACAAGCAGATGGGGAGGGGGAAGAGATTGCCGGGGGCAAGTAAGTCTCTCATTCACAATGGCCTCGTGAAGGTCTGGGGGGGGGGCATATTGGGTTTGGGTATGGGGGGGAAGGCAAGGTCTTGGGGGGAGGAGCGCTGGGGGGGCAGCAGTCTCTGGTGCTCCCGTTACTCCGCAGCCAGCTGCCCGCTTGTTAATTTCACCAGGCAGATGAAATTAAAATGCTGGCAGCCAGTCGCCTAACAACAAGAGCACCCGGAACTGTAGAGGGGGGGAGGGGCACGGGGTGGCAGATAAGGTTTGAGTGAGGGGAAAGAGTGGGGGGAGCAATTAATGTCTGAGTGGACAGGGGGCAGGTAAGGTTGGGGGGAAGGCAGCTGGTTCTGCCAGTTCTCCCAGCCACATAAAACTTACAAGCTGGCTGGGAGAAGCAAAGGATGAAAGGATAGAGGGAAAAGAGGGGGTGAGGGACCAGCTCACACACTCCTGTCCCCAGCTTCAGTGTTGCCCCCAAACTGCAGAGGAAGAGGATTGGAGCTGAAAGACGAAGGCAAAGCGTGGGTGAATGGAGCCTAAGTTGTAAGCTCTTCTGCCAAGGCCATATTAAGACTGGCAACAAACTCTCCGGGAGTTCATCTCTCTCTTATTTTGGAGGTCTAGAGGGCCAAAATACAGCAGCTCATGGCCTATGGAACTGAGGTTCTGCCACAAGAGGGCCTGAAGGCTCTGGAGATAGTTCAAAATAAATTTCTTCGTAGTTTGTTGCGAGTTCCCCAAAGTGTCCCTGCCCTGGTAGTTAGAGCTGAGACGGGGATGCTACCCATGTGATGTATAGGGAGACAAGCTTGTTTCTGTTATTGGGTTAAGATCTGTTCTCGGAAGAGTATCCACCTGACATCTCCTCTCAGGGAGGAATTGGAAAGTGAAGGTATACCTTCCTATTCTTGGCTGACCCAAGTGCAAAGGCATTTAAGAGATCTTGGTCTGTCATTTTCCTCTGCATGGGGTCAGCTGGGCTTGGTGAACCAGCGAACGACGGATGTAGTTAAACAGGAAGACCTGGCCACCTTGGCTGCATGGAGCGTTGCTCCTTACTACTATAGATTTAAGAGAATTCATCGATTTGCGGAGTGTATGGACAAATTGCAGGACCAAGGGTTACATCATCATCATAATTTATTGCGCATCAGCTTTCCCCATAGCCAAGAGAAGTAAAATAAGTAAACAAAGATACAAAAATACACAAAAAGCATGCCAAATACAGCAGGCAATACATAGGATATATACGCTATTACGGTTTCAACTGTTCGAATCTGCCATTACGCAGGCCCGTCATCTGAGTCTTCCCTATTCCTCACAGACCTGCCCTTGCTCAAAGGACTTGGTTGAGGATCTGCAACATGTTCTTTTTAAATCCCCGCTTTATGAATCTATTAGAAGCCTTTGGCGAGAACCTATTATTAAAGGGAAGGAACATCTCCTGTTGCCCCTTAAGACTGAATTTTTGCTTGCCTCACGAGATAAATCTATTATGAATTTGGTAGCCTCCTATGGACACTTAGCTACCAAGACACACCAGGAATTTCTGATATAAATTAATGGTTCTAGATAGAGGTTTTACAATCCCCTCTTTCTGTTTTTAATTTGAGAGACATTTTCCTCCTCTTGATGTTTTCAAATGCCACTGATCCTGTTAGCTAAAGCATAAGTATGAACCTTTATATATCTTTTTATATTTATATTTATATTTATATGCAAATTCTATAACTATTTAGACCTTTGGGTTTTGGCAATTTTTGATGACGAAGTTCAAGTATAAATCTGTATACTTTTTGTGTATTTTTATATTTAGAATTTGTAATTATTCGTTTGTTTTTCTGGCCATGTTGAAAGCTAACACCGTAATAAATAAATAAATCAAGTTGTAAGCAAGCACAATATCTGAGATGGTACAACATCTTTACTGCTTACATGGCACATAAGTTAAGGCAAAAGCCTTAACTTGCAATTTCCATGCTTTTTAGTGCATGATTGAATTTGCAAGAGCCTTAACTCTCATTGTAAACCGGAGGGTTTTTTGATTATGGAATTATTTTTAGACTGTGCAAACATTAAAAATTATGGAAAATTGATTTTAATATTAGGGCTGCCCTAGACTTGCCGGCTACATTGATTGTATACAGTTTCAAAATGAATCTGCTTAGTTTTATATTTTGGCTTTAATTGGAATGGCAGATTTTAAAACAAATTATAATTTTAGATAAATGAGCAGCTTTCTACAGTACGGAATGTTTATTGCTGGAGGCTTTTACTGCTGGTTGACTTTATGAAACCATGTTGTCAACGTATCTAGCTGAATAAAATACCTATAAATAACACAATTTAACATAATCAGGTTCTGAATACTTATGGGAGGGTTGGAACCTTGTTAACTAATAGAGGTTTAAGAGGCAGTAAGAACGTTTGCTTTTAGTGAGTTATGTCCTAAACCCTATTACAAATCAACTGTATGTTCTGATTAACCAGGACAACCATCTAAAGATTCCTGAAGGAAAATGACTGGATCTACTGTTCAGTCTAATCATAATTTGCAACCAACTAAAGGACTGTCTTCTAGTTATTACTTGATCAGACGTACCACTGAAAAATGGCAGTATATAGACCTCTTGTATAATAAATTATTGTTTAATCTCACCAAATGAATGGAGTCTCTTTTATTCCAATAGGTTTTGAATCCAGTCCCTAGTGTGAAACAATAGGGCAGACGTCTTGAATATTTCTTCTGCTGAGCACCCTTTCTGAACATCCAGGCAAAGTTTATTTGAAAGCTATGATTGTCCTATTAATTATCTAATCATTTCCCAAGTCTGTTTTCTCACAGAATCTATTTTTTTAACCAAGCACAGTGTCTCCAGAGTTGTAGGGGATGGGGGAGTTTTTCATACCCATAATTTCCATTGGTATAGCTGAATTTTATTGCTAAAAAGAGACCTCACAAGAGCCATTCTTTTACCAGTAATAAAAAATCCACTGATTACTATAAATAGCCCATGTGATGTCACCAACGTAGGCATTACACTGTGTTTTATAAAGTAGTTGAAAGAACTGTACTTTATTCCTTTTTTGGTGCCAGTTATGCAAACAGGTTATTTCTAACAGTTCCTTATGGCTTGTCCTCTTTGCGAAAGCAGGAAAACATCATCAGCGTACAAGAGAATGAAAATAGGTCTATCTGCAATTTTTGGTGACGTATCACTAGACGTACTAATCTTGAGAACCACCAAAAGTGGCTTTTACAATGACCCGAGATCTCACAGCTTAAAAGGGGAATAGTGCATTCACACGTAACAAAAAACTGCAGAATTATAATACCCGGTATTATCTCCAATTATTATAATAGCCCATTTTGTAATGTGAGAAAAGAGCCCAAGTCTACCAAGAAATTCTGTCTTATAGGAGATTTAACGTAAGGACTGTTTATGAGTCCTTCCCTTCTCTCCAGCAATGCTTTTTTGTTTGTTTTGGTTGTTTTCCAAGGAGGAATAATCTGAAGTGGAGGCTGAGGACAGCAACTAAAAGTGGAGAAAGAGACCAGCCTCACAATACGACAGCACAATATTTTCCTTAAGACTATTGCAACCAGCCATCACCAAGCAATACACTAGAGAAGAAGCTGTCCATACAGGAGTGCGCCTACAAGGAGAAACTCAGGGTGCTTTCACACGTGACAAAATGTGCAGCATTTGCCTCTGGAAAGAACTCCAGAAGGCAAATGCTGCACGGCATTTGTCATATGGGAAAACAAAGCTGTGCAGCTTTGGGACCGATCATGCCGACTATGAAGAGCTAGATTTTCCAAATCTGTACCCATCACGTAATCAGAGCCAAATCCGTGGGGCTTTGTTTTCCTATGTGAAAAAGCCACACAGCATTTGCCTCCCCGAGTTTTCCCCCAAATGCTGCGCATTTTGTCTCGTGAGAAAACTGCCTCGGTATACACACTCTATGTCTTGAGCAACAGGCTGTAAGCAAATGGTAAATAGGAAATTAGGAAGTCTGACAAATAGGAAAGTAGGAAAATGTCCTGAAAGTATGTAGCATGTTCATGCATGAGCTTTAAGAACTGAACAAACAACATATATTTTTCACCTATTGCCCTCAAATCACAGCAAGGGTAAATTATGTGCACAATAAGTATGTACGACTTAGCTGAAACTTTTAAGTGTTTAAGCTGTGAAATAGTTAGCAAGGAAAGACACCTATGTTAGTGATGTTCAGAGGAGTTCAGCAAATTTTTGCACAAACAACTTCACACAACATATAGAGATTATTAAGCAGCATTACAT
Organism: Sphenodon punctatus; assembly: GCA_003113815.1. Lineage (NCBI taxonomy): Eukaryota > Metazoa > Chordata > Lepidosauria > Sphenodontia > Sphenodontidae > Sphenodon > Sphenodon punctatus. The sequence goes on from QEPC01008745.1 coordinate 2,932,373, forward strand.
TACAACTATCCATTTATTATTATTGATTTATATCCCACCCTATCTTCTAAGTCCGAGGCAAGCTCACACCATATCAAAAAAGAAATATACAAGTGACATATAAAAAGATCTTATTCCCCCACCTCTCCCCCTACTCTGTACCCTACCCCCAAGTACAAGTGGGAGAAAGAAACCTTGCTCTGCAGTTCAAGAGCTATAACTCCTCTACAATGCCTGTTTTCAGACAAGACTGAAAAAAATAGATTCCTATTGTTTAGTTTATTGTTCTAGTCAACTGGCTATGACAGAAAATAAATAAAAATAATAAATACAGCATAAAAATACAACACATAAAATAAGTAATATCAGAAACAAGGTAACTTCAGTCTGAACCCACTTCTCTCTAGATTTAGCGGCCAAGACCACAAATGCAGCTACAGCCTTAGTGACCAAACCGAATCATTGCATTTCTATTGTTAACAGTTCTCACAATTCACTATATGGATAGTAGCACAATACAGTAGTGACGGATGCTTATCTTATGATTACAGGTGGAAATATCCAATTTTGAGGCTTTTGAATGGTGAATATCTGTTTGTGCAAAATGACATACGGTATTATTCATCAAATTCAGCACCCTGTTAGTCATACTACAACTTCTCTATCTTTAAGCTACTGTTAATAGTGACTGACTATGATTTATGACAACATTAATTCTTTTTAATCTGTTTCTATTATGGCTGAGGGTCTGCTTGCTGAAGCATTGGATAGCCTTGATGAAAAACAAACTAGTTGACTTATGATCAAATGTTATCAGTGGATTCTTTACTCCTGCATTATAAATATAAGGCACAGTGAACATTTGATATCTCCAAGAAGAAATGGATCCTAATTACAGCCCGCTTGCAGTGAATCCAAAATGTTTTTTTGAGAGCAGACAACCCTGATTTCACTCCTTTATTACTACAATGGTTCCCAACACTGGCTACAAGATGTAAATATATGTCCATGATCTAAGACAGAAAGGAAGGTATGCAAGTATCAGGGCATAGTTAGGTAGGAATGGACTCTGCTGCAGTAGATAGAATGGCCCCCTGCTGGGGCAATCCGCTCCAGTGTGCATATGCATTCTACATGTGAGAGTCCTCGTTGTGGCTGCACAGTGCACCTATTACATCTACGCCCCTGCAAAGTATAACAAATATCAATTGTGTTTCGACCCTAACCACAGAACTGCCCCTCCCCACTAGCCGCGACGGGGATTTGGCGGCGCCCACGTTTGCCGGTAGGAGGGAGGGGAGGACAGGTTTAGCCTGCCGCAGAGCGGCGTTGGGGAAGCAGGAAGGGGCCAGAGCAGTCGCCTGGCAACTGTGGAGACTGCCCGGGATTCCCGGGCTCCATTTTAAGTTCCCCGCTCACCGCCTCATTGCGCTGTCGGCGGCGAGCAGGGAAGGACACGGTCGAGCATTGCAGAGGGCAGGATCGGGCCCAGCGCAGCGGGGTACGTCAAAGTAGTGGCACCTACTCTCCCTAGTCTCGCCAAGGGCTTCGAGTCGCGGCAGAACCACGTGGTGCCACGTGGGCCTTCAGGACGGTCGCAAGGGAGTGAAGTTCCCCTGGCCCCTAAGGAATCCATTAAAGAATCCCTCACCCCCCCAGCCCTCCTAGCAGCTGCTCTCCTAGCAGCGCAAGGCCTCCGGGTTGCGGCTGAGCCACGTGGTGCGACTGGGCCTTCAGTCCAGTCTCAAGGGAGTGAGGTTCCCCCAGCCCTTAAGGAATCATTCTCTTTCCCACCCCCCACCCACCCATGGGGTCCCTCGAAAGTGGGGCGGAGGTACCACATAGAGGGAATAAGGAAGGGGTGGGTCATGCGGTGAGGACACGCCTGGCCTGCCCGCCCCCCTCCCTGCAAGAGCATATGGATGGTGGGCGCGGGGATTGGGGTCTGGTACCGCTCGCCTCCCTAAAAGAGGTAGGGCGGTCGGGGTGCGGGTGGAGCATCGCAGGGCAAGTGAGCGGCGGGGCTGGGGCAGGGAGCGGGCATCCAGCATTGAAGGGTGGTTAGCTTGCAGACCGGCATGGGACCCAAAAAACTAGGGATGGGCAAACAGAACGCGGTTCGGATGTTCGGTTCAAAACCCGAGTTCGGGTTCAATTGTTTGGTTCAGCCGAGTTCGGTTTGGCTGAACATTCAAAAATAGCGAAACCGAAACCTAATTTTCGGCCCTCAAAAGACGTTTTTCCTGCCCCCGAACTCATTCACACTCATCTGAACATGACCGAACTGTTCGGTCATCCGAGAGTTTGGTTCGGACTTTCGGTTTGGACGTCCGAACAGACCAAGCTCGGTCCGAACATCCGAACTGCGTTCGCCCATCCCTACAAAAAACGTTGAGCCCCGCAGCACCCCCCCTCCCTCCGGGATAGGAAGGTGCTTCGTGCAGCCCCCAACCCACGGGCTGCGCAGAGAAGCCAGCAGAGTGGGGCACATGCCGGAACCATATTAGATGCAATACGGGCCCAGCTGGTGGAGTACCAGGCTCGCATCGAGGAGCTGTAAGATGTCCATGCAAGGACGGGGGATTACACCAGGGAGAAGGTGAGGGAGAAGGAGCCCGCCGGCCTGGAGAAGGAGGGCGGGGGTTGCGCTACCCCTCTCGGGGGGGGCGCCCCACGACAGAGGCAGGGGCATCGCTGCTCGTTACAGGGAGGAGGAACCCATGACCAGCAGGAGATGGGTAAATTTTTCACCGAGCCAGCAGGCGCAGATAGACGTGCTAAAGAAGGGAACGCAGTCCCTGACGAGCAGCCCAGAGACGGCAGTTGGGTACAGGGAGCTTCGGTGGTGGAGTGGTCCCCCACCACGATCCGGAGTACATGGATGGTAAGCAGGAGGGTGACTTCTGGTTTGAGGGCAAGCACGATCATTGGGGGTCGGCGCCAGCAGGGGGGAAGGTGTGGGACAACCGTGACACGTCATGTGTCCATGAGGGGTGGGCACCGAGGTGCCAGATCACGTGTGGGAGGTGGAGCGATCCCCTGGGGGTGAGCCAATCCCCTTGCCAGGTGAGGCGGTGTATGTGCAGCATGGCCCAGGGCCAGAGGGTCGCAGCACAGGTGTGGAGGGCAGAGCCATACTACACAAAAAGACCGACGTGCTGTTGCGAATGGAGGGTGGAACCCCGCCCCTTGTCCGGAGGCTATGCCGATGTATCGGCCCCGTTGGGTGAGCATCTGCTCCAAGCCACCAGGAAGATTACTTGGAGTGGCAAATTTATAGATACATTCGCCCTCCTCTTCAGTGACCCTATACCTGACCCAAATGACAAGGAGGACAGGAAGGACAGGGAACGGTTCAAGAGGCCGAAGGCGGAGCAAACGTGGTCCAACTGGACGGAGGCGTATACAATTTATATGGGAGTGACCTTGCTCAAGTATCCGGAGCGGGGGTGGAGTTGATCAAGTACTCGGACATAGTGTGCCAAGCATTTGACACAGGCGGGCCCGGGGCTTGGCTTTGCTACGACGAAGCCTTTTGGCGCAGGACTGCCAACAACCCCTGTCTCAGGCGGGACATGCACGCACATGACATCTAGCTAGAGTGTATCAGTAGCGCCAGATAATCCCTGCGATCCGACAGCGGGCACGTACTTTCCCGGGTAGCGAGCACCCAGCAAAGGGACAGGGGACAGGGAAGTAGGACGAGACAGCCCCCAGTGGGCCCGACCTGCTGGGATTACAACGATGGGGAGAAATGTTTTCTATCCCCATGCCAGTTTAAGCATGTGCACAGAGCGTGCAGGCGGCCACGCTGCTTCTGGGTGCAGCAGGTTCCGGCAGTACGGTGCCAGAAACAAGGGGCGGGCTGGTGCCGGACAGGGCCCGTCCAGTTGAGGTGGAGCTTCCCAGACGGTGGGAAAGGGCGCCAAACCCAGTATGGCATGAGGCCCTGCAGATGGCAACCCGCGAATATCCTGACCAAGCCACCACTAGTTACGTAGTTGAGGGATTCCAGCTGGGTTTTAGGATTCCGACGTGCGGCCCCCGTTATCACCTGGGGGCCAGGAACTTGAAATTGGTGGTGGGAAACGAGCAGTTAAGTCCAGCAAAAAATTATGAAGGACGTCAAGGAGGGTAGGATACATGGTCCCTTTGACTCTCTGCCCAATGCCCACCCTCAGGATATCTCCCCTGGGCATAGTGCCAAACAAGACCCCGGGGGAATTTCGCATGATTCACCACTTGTCCCACCCAAAAGGGGAGTTGTTGAATGATGCGATCCCAGCGGAGCTCTGTTCGGTGAGGTACGCATCATGCGACTCAGTTATCGAAATGGTGCGCTCCTGTGGGATGGGCGCCCTCCTCACGAAGTGCGACATCAAGTCCACGTTCTGACTCCTGCCAGTGCACCCGGAGGACTTCGAACTCTTGGGCATGAAGTTCTGGGGAAAATTTTACTTCGACAAGGCCATGCCTATGGGATGTTCCATCTCGTGCACAGCCTTCAAAAAGTTTAGCATGGTGCTGGAGTGGATCACGCGCAGCGGCGCTGGGCGGAGTCCGATCACCCATTATTTGGATGATTTCCTCTTTGCGGGGGGGGGGCGGGGACCATGGAATGCGTGCTTTCCAGAAAGTCACCAGGGAATTGGACATGCTGCTGGCACCGGAAAAAATGGAGGGCCCAACGACCAGACTAACATATTTGGGTATCGAGCTGGACACGGTGCTTTCCCTGTCACGACTACCCGAGGACAAGCTCCGGGCTCTCAGAGTCTCGATAGCGGCTGTCCAGGGAGCCTCTAAAGTCACAGTCAGACAACTCCAGTCCCTCACAGGTAGTCTGAACTTTGCCTGCCACATTATTGCCCCAGGGCGGGCATTCATATCCCGCCTGTACACTCGCATAGTTGATGACCGGCCCCCGCATCACCACATCAGGGTGATGAAGGAGATGCAGGAGGATCTGGCCACCTGGGAAGCCTTTCTCAATGGGTATAACAGTCAGCTTTTGGTGGCAGCGGCTCCTCCTGGAGGCCAAGCTGCAGATACACTCTCATGCAGCGGGGGAGGGGGGGCATGGCTTTGGGTTTTACTTCAGGGTCAGCTGACTGGGAGGGGCCAGCTGACTGGGAGGGGCACGGAATAATACGGGACCTGACTTTCTTGGAGTTCTTTCCCATAGTGGTGGCCGTAGTATTGTGGGAGGCAGAATTTGCCAACAGGAGGGTCTTGTTCTGGTGTGATAACATGGCAGTCGTAGATGTTATCAACAAGTTGTCATCGAAATCGGAAAGGGTCATGAGGCTGGTCCGGGGTTTTGCACTTAGGTGCCTTAAAGCAAACATTTTGTTCATAGCCAATCATGTGCCCGGCATTAACAATGGCATAGCCGATGCCCTTGCTTGGTTTCAGACAGACTGTTTTCGCATGCTGGCCCCCGAAGTCAACGAGGACCCCGACCCTTTCCCGAGCGACATGTGGAACCTTGGATTTTAGAGCTATATCAGATGGTACAGGGTTCCCTTGCCCCCAGAACCAGGCAGGCGTACAAGGCAGCTTTCACCGAGTTCCAAGAATTCAGGCGGCTGAATAGTTGGGCTTTAGGTTTCCCCATCCCCGAAATGCAGGTCCTCAGGATCGTGATGGATCTTCGGTCCCTGGGACGATTGCAGGAAAAGTGGCAGTCATTAACTTTACCAGTCAACTGGAGGGCCACCCTGCCCCTGACAACGGCTTCTTCATGAGCTGTCTCAGGGAGAGCTGGTCCAGGGACACCACCACCCGCCCCCGTCCAGGACAAGCGAGTCATCATTACAACCCAGCTGTTTCCCCAGCTAACCTGGGTGTTGCACTGAGTCTGTTATTCCCATGCAGAGATAGTGCTTTTCGGAGCAGTCCTTCGGGTATCCCTATTCGGGGCCTTCCAAATTAGTGTGTTTGTTCCCGAGTCCCGGGCTGACAGGTCAGGTGGGGCATTTCAGCTGGGGGATGTAGAATGGCAAGGAGAGGCCCTTACGCTGCACCTCCATAGACCAACCAAAAAGGAAAGAGGAAAGTGATCAGGCTGTACCCATCGGGGGATACACAGATTTGCCCTGTGTGGGAAATGAGGGAGTACTTGACGTCTCGCCCCCAAAGGGCAGGTCTGCTGCTTGTGTACGCAGATGGGGCGCCTTTGATGCACTACCAGTTTGGGGCAGTTCTGGCAATGTGTGTGAGGGAAATGGGCCTTGGCCCGGGCCATTACAGCGCGCACGCATTTAGGATCGCGGCAGCATATACAGCTGCAACAATGGGGTTCACCGGCCACCAGATACAGCAGATAGACCATTGGAGATCAGCGGCATTTCACACGTATATTAGGGAAACTGAGGCATGAGTAAGGGGGCAAGGTACAATTCCTCGAGTCGTGGAGAGAGAAAAAGTAGCGCGAACACTGACTTTCGATTTCCCTTGCAGACACGGCAGCACCCCTGGGACGGACGGTGGTTTCGATCGTCAGCCACAGCATCGTGCATTGGGCAGGAAAGATGGCCGCACGCAGCGGAGGGGATACCCAGCTTGGCCTAGTGACCGGGCAGAGTTAATATGGATAGAAAGACGCAGAATGCTCTGGTAGCAATTGCTCCTGGCGCTGACCGCGGCAAGGGAGAAATTCCCTGGGCCTGGGGTGATGGTAATATTATTATTATTATTATTATTATTATTATTATTATTATTATTAACAAACATTTATATAGCGCCAGCAGTGTACCTGGCACTTTACAAATTAATAAAATAGCCACGGTCCCTGCCCCTAGGGCTTACAATCTGAGAGACAGGAGCTGGGGAAGAGACTTGGGAAGGGGAACAGAGGGAGAGACAAGGGGTCTAACATTCATGAGGATGCGAGGTCTCAAGTGCACGTACTTGGCTTGATTACGATGAGAATGACAGCAGGCAGGTCCATGTTGCAAGGATAAGGGTAAACCGATCGTAGGTATAGGAATAGTGGCTCAGCAGGATAAAGAGTCAGACAGAGCAGAGC
>QEPC01008745.1:2942567-2987280 GCA_003113815.1 Sphenodon punctatus
TGGTGTCCTCAAGCGATGACAGCCGAGGATGCTGGGAGCGTATGCAGATGAGCTGCAACCTCACCAGTTCTTGGCCCGCTGGTCGGTGGAGCTTGGGGTGGCAGGAAGGCCAAGCCCCAGGAGAGTCATGGTGTCCTCAAGCGATGACAGCCGAGGATGCTGGGAGCGTATGTAGATGAGCTGCAACCTCACCAGTTCTTGAGAAAAAAGCAACAGGACTGTGGCTGACAAAGAGGGCTACGGTTGAGTTGCAAATAGTGCAAGACCGGTTCACTGAGTGCATAATGGTCCGAGATGCTGCAGAGACAGGTATGGGCCAACGCTAACCACTCGGGGCGGGTAGACACGGCCAGGAAAAGGGCAAACGGGGAACTTGGGAACTGGTTGATGGTCGGGGGGGGAAGTGATTGTCCATGAGGGCATTTTACATGATAGGGACAAGCTTTACAGAGGTGATAGTGTACACCTGTTGGAGGTCGGTTGTAGTCTATACCTTGGGGTCCTAAAATGCTGGTTAAGCAAAATATTGGATGGTATGGCGGCGAATCAGCCAAGCAGAGCTGGAGGTTCTGGTGGTGGTGGGCTGAATTAAAGATAATTGTTTAAAGGTTAAAAGAGTTAGCATAAGATGGTTAGAAAACATCTCCCTAAGAGATGGGCAGGCCATGCGTAGCCGCACAGTGCGGCCCAATGTCAGCCCAAGGGTGAGAGGCAAATGGTCGGACCTGCTGGGAGGACCATGTGCCAAGCAGTAGGTAACGGTGCCGTCACCCTTGTTTAACCCCAACAAAGGGGTATAAGTACTAACAACCCACCCCCACCCAGGGAAACCCGGCCACCGGCGCAGGGCCTAAGTTACAAGTTTGGGAGTTAGGCCGCAGGAGGTTTCCCTTAGAGTTTAACATAAGAATGTAAGGAGAAGGGCCGGATGGCCAAGGCATGGATGGTCGGTATGGGAACCTCCTGTGGAAGGGTGGGGGGTAAACAGTTAAGTTAAGGTAGGACCCCAGTTTAAAGGGAGAAGCGGGAGGGCTGCCCCTTTCCCCTTTTTTGTTGGTTCCAAAATGAATAAAGAGTGCAGCCGTTCAACTCCAAGAAATGTGTCCTCGTCTTCTTCCAGGGTGCATCAACAAGGCACAAATGCATGCATAACGTGTAAGAACTGAAAAAGAATGGCATAAATTGTTAAAGAACCTGTGACCTTTAAAGACTCATGGTGTTGCAATGACTGTCCTTATTGAGGCTACTGAAGTTTCATCTAGGAAAGTGGTGGCATAACGCTTTACGAAGACTCCATATAGCAAGATCACGAGAGACTGCAAAGTATCAAGCCTCAAAGTAACATAAATAGTATAGTCCTGAATGGGTAAAGTCTTCTGAGATAACAAAAGCCAGTTTTACACTTTAACCCTCTCTTTTTTGGAGCCTGCCAATAAACTCTGACCAACCTCATGCAGTAACGTTTTTACTTAGTGACAACACCTACTAAACCTAAGCAATCACCTACTTAAGGGATACTGTAAAGTAGTTACCAAACCTTGAAGTAGTATTGAGGTTTATAAAACCCTACAAAAACTATTTTTTCCATTCTCCTTCGGAAAATTGACGACGGTGAACGCCATGGATCATTCTATACCAAAATTATCCTTTGCCAAGGCCGCTTACTCCTACCTGCCCCCCTCCAGCACAGACAGACACACCCACACAGAACAAGGCAGAAGCCCTGTCGAGAAAAATAGTCTATATCAGGGTGCCCTGGACAGATCCTACAGATTCCTCGGTTCTGCTGCTTCCAAAAAGTCAGGCTGCCAGGCTGGGTAGGGACTGACAGGGACAGCTTAGAGCTTCCAGTGCAGGTGGTGGCATGCAGGACTACTCTTTGCCAGCCAACTTGGAGCTTGTTGGGCAGGAAGAGATCGGCAGGCAGAGAAAGGAGCAGGAAAAGCTATATTTCCCAAGGCTGCAAATGACATAGGGCTGTTTGTCCCTTGAGTTAATATGTTCCATCTCTGCTTCCAGCTTAGCCTTAAAGTTTCTAAGAATTTGGTATTATTTTTCAGTGAGCAGAATACGATCTTGTGGTGTTGCGTACATGGTGGGTCAACTTCTGTTCTACACAGCACTGCTGAAAATGAAGGCTGCAAGCTATTTGTACATGTATCCAAACGGTTTCCTATTCACTTCCTTTTAATCCATTGCTGGCATACCCCCTGTATTTCTAATTATTTATTTATGTTTATATTTATATGCCACCTTTCCCAAAGAGGCTCAAGGCAGATTTTTAATCCAGAATATGCCTGTTCAGCTGTGCTTACCTACAGTGGAATCCATAAAAAAGGAGATTAAACTTAAATATTGAATAATATTGAATTCTCAAGAGGCCAGGTCAGATATTACTTGGGACAGGCCCATAGTTGTCATGGCGGCCATGAACTCCTGCTCTGCCCCTGAAAGGCTGGCCACAGCGTGTACATTGAACATTATAAAGAGGACACTTTTTTGTTCGTTTTTGTCCATTTTGTAATCTTTGTCATTCATTTCTGTGTTTTAATTAGTAAAATGAACTAGGCTTTGTTCTAGTAATTAAATTTTTAAAAACTAATTGCACACATACCCCTAGCAAATAACAGTATTAAACTTAAGTAACTCCTTCAATTTCATTGAATCAGACTACTACTCCACTTTGGTTCTGTTCCCACTGCAGCCACACTGAGATTAACTTGCTTTGCATTCTCCCTGTAACTGTCATGACAAACAAGGCTACCCTTCTTTTTTTACTTTCAAATAAAGGGTTCACCTACAGTTACTTCAAAGTAGTAAGTGAGGAAGAATATATACTAGGGATGGGCGAACAGAACTGAGTTCAGAAATTCGGTTCGGTCAACCGAACTATTCAAGTTCGGTCCCAAGTTCGGAAATTCAAACCCCATTGAACTAAATGGAATATTATCTTTTAGGGATGGGCAAACAGAGCTGAGTTCGGAAATTGGGTTCAGTTCGAAAATCGAGTTATGTTCCGTCAACCGAATTGGTCGAGTTCGGTCCGAACTCCGAACCGCGTTCACCCATCCCTAATATATACTCTTGATTTTTCAGGTGTACATCTCTTCCTACTCCTAAACAACTTCAGTTTAGGGCTCAGTGTGTGTGAATGAATCAGAAGCTAAAGTGAAATAAGCCAACGGTATTTGTAATTATCTGTTCATTGCAACATGTGATGTGTGTGTTGCTCTGAAGCAATCCTTTCTAATGTTGGTCCTTCTGGCTGGAGATTTATGATCATGTCCGTTCATCCATACTCACATGTGTGTAATGCAAGATGAAACTCACTCAGTGAAGCTGCCTCAAAACCTTCAAAATCCCTTCAGAAAACCTACCTGTGCTATCAGGGTTTCCCTAGCTCCTCAGTCCCCTGGACTGCTCACTGATTCTCCTTCTCCTGCATTTGATTCAAGGTTCCTTCTCCTCTGTAAGTACGCCAAATGTGTACACCAAGGCTTCTTAATGTCATGAATATATAACTGTCAATATGTTTCCCTCTCCTTTGTCGCTCCTTCCACGACTCACCTAGATTGTAAACACCTCAGGGCAGAGACCTGTCTCTAATTAATGATTTTTCAGTGCCAGGCGCATTGCAGCTACATTATAAACAAACAAACAAAAACATTATTAATAACCCATCATCCAGCCCCCAGGACAAATCTTGTGCAATAGCTCATAAGTTAGCGGTCTTCCAACTTGTCATTTTAGGACACTGTCACTGGCACCCACCGGTAGGAATGGGCAAACACAACGGAGTTTGGAAATTCGGTTCGGTTTGGTTTGAAATTTGAGTTCAGAAATTCGGTTCGGTTTGAAATTCGAGTTCGGTTGGGAAGTTCGGTTCGGTCGACTGAACAGACCAAGTTGGGTTGGATTCCAAACTTCCAAACCAGGTTTGGCCATTCAAAACCAGTTTTTTTGGTGTGTGTTGCCACTAGGGATGAGCTAACAGAACGGAGTTCGGAAATTCAGTTCAGTTTGGTTTGAAATTCGAGTTTGGTTCGGAACTTCGGTTCGGTCAACCGAACAGACTGAGTTCGGTCTGAACTTTCGAACCGCGTTCGCCCATCCCTACCCACCGGTATACAATATCTCCAAAGGACAGTCAGTTAGCATTAACCATCAGCTTTCTGTAGAGGAAAAAGCACACAGCTTAACACTTTACCCCAGGTGTGAATGGGTTCTCTCATATGGGGTATGAAGTTACCCCAAGCCCAAGTTAACCGAAGAACCATGCCAACAAGACATACTCATCTCAGGTTTCTGTGGGGGTTTTGGGGGGGGGGGCATTTGGGGAGGGTTGCATGGGATGTGGTGCATATGTGTATTGTGAAACATCCCGACTTCTGCTGTTATCTGAAATTAAAATTGATTGGGGTGCATTTATACCCCACAGGGGTACAAATTTACCTCTCAATCATATCGTTCTTTTCACATAATTGGATGAGGGTTAAAGTTCCCTATTCACAAGAGAATAAAATAGGAAGCAGACATGCAAGTGATCCCTCCCCTCCAAAAAGGAAAAGGAAAAAAACACCACAATCTTACCAGTAACTTTAAATACTTCTAGAAACCAACACAAAGCTGATAAAAATGTAAGGGATTTAGAATTTTCTATCATAATGTGGCAATTTCTTATTTCAATAGAACATGGGACATTTTTTCAACCAAATACTCAGAGGGGGATGGTGGAGGAGAAGCCATGCGTGCACACTTTAAATTTAAAACTTTGAACATTAAATCAGGAAAAAACCTGATTAAGTTTGGTTTCCCTCCTCCCTGATCCATTTTTGATCAGTTTCTGAATAATGGTGTATTTATTTTTCATCTTACCGAAATTGAATTTTATGGCTAAGTTACCTGCTCTTATAGAAGAAATGGGATAAGGAAGAAACAAAACTTAAATTTTGCAACCATCATACAGGAAACAAAGAAAATAAACCCCAGTCTATAGCCATTTTTGTCCCCCTAGGAAGCAGGGGAAGTAGAGCAGAAGTAACTGAATCTTGAAGCAGTGTCCATTCCATTTTCGTTGAAGATTTCCACTTCATTGCTATTTTTTCAGTAAGTATATATTTTTAAAAAACCAAAGAGTTATACAAACATATTTAGGAAGATTATATTTTTAACTGGAAATTTAGCTCAGATGCCGTACAGCACTTTTGCGTGGTAAGTGTCCATACATGATTCAAGGGCATACCATAGTACATAAACTCAAGTAAATAAAACAAAAACCAAAGTGTATGCTTGTTAATCCAATAAAAACACTCCTCTCTCTCGTAATAGAATCAAAGATGGCCATCAGTATATCTACCATGTCATCCACTGCAGAGTTACTCAGTTTCCAGAAATGAAACACTTCTTTCCCACAAAACACAAGTTCTAATTTGTGAAGTTATCTATGGCCTAGTATGAAAACAATGGCAAAGTAAGGCTATATGCCTTGCAGCTCCATTTTTTATCCCAGTCAAATCTTTGTATCTGAGCGTAGGCCTAAATAATAATCATCAGGACTGAAAACAGAATAACTTTTGAAAAAGCCTGTTGCTCAGAGTATTACCTCTGATCATTATCAAGCACCTATTGAAATCACTTTTAGTCCTTACGCTGCTATTACAACAGTTTATAAGATTTCTGGCACCAACTCAATCTCACACCAATCTCATTGGTTTGTTCTTTTCTGGGACCATTTAGGTTTCTCTGTATAAGTACAAACATTTAAGTAAGAGGTCCTCTAGCGTCTGGTGGATTTTCAGTCACTTTGGTGGGTGGGTTCCAGAGAAATCTGTACTTTAAAATGCTGCTTTCCGCTATTAAGAGTGGCATAACAATCAACATTCTAAGGCTTTGTTCTAAGGCAGCTTCTGGCCACCACTGGCCTGCTGCCTCCAGAGCTGGCTGGAGGGAGAAGGTGGGGGGGCAGGATTGCTGGCAGCGAGTCAGGAAGCGAAAGAGGTCAGGTTCCCCCCGGCAGAGGCTTGGGGAGGGGGGGGAGGTGAGGAACTTACACACACACCTGCCTGATTGCATACCTCTCTTCCCTCTGGCAACAGCTTCGGTGGAAGGGGGAAGGAATAGGTACAGCCTTCTCCGTCTGCCCACGCACCTCGCCAATTCCCAACTCCACCCACGTACCAGATTATTGGTCGTCAATGCTTCAAGAGCCCGTCGCTGCTGGATCAGAATCTGGAGCCACCACCACCACTGCTGGACCTGGAGTGGCTTCAGCTATACCTTGTAATTTTAAAGGCCCCGAGCCACTGGCGGTGCATGTGCAATGGAACTGCCGCCATGTTCCCAGCATGCTGGGAAATATAGTGCAAGCATGCTGGAGTAGGTATTGTTGGGGTTTTCCCTCCACTAGCCACTCAGGTCTGTAGTCTGGGGGTGCTTCTCAATTCACAGCTCCGCCTGGAGCGCCTTTTGCCAGTTACATCTGACGACCGTATGTTTTGGACTCTGACCTGGCCACCATCATCCATGCTTTCATCACCTCTAGACTGGAATACTGCAACGCACTCTACATGGGGCTACCCTTGGTGCCAGTCCGGACGCTACAGCTAGTGCAGAATGTGGCGATCCGTCTCCTTACGGGAATGGGCCATCGTGATCAAGTTACAGCAGTGCTCCGCTCTCTGCACTGGCTGCCTATTGTCTTGTGGGCCCGATTCAAGGTGTTGGTGCTGACCTATAAAGCCCTGAACGACCTGGGCCCTGCTTACCTACTGAACTGCCTCATGCCTTGGGCCGTGGTGCAGCCCCTGTGGTTGGCCATGGACGCCTGACTCGAAGTCCCTCGGGTCTCCTGGGTGGCGATGATGGGGAGGGCATTCTCTCTTGTCGCTCCCTTCTTTCTGAAGACTGTGTAAGACCTGGCTGTTCCACCAGGCCTTTGGGGAGGGAGAAAGGTAGGGTGGGATGGGTGTGTGTGTTTGGTTCCATTCTTTTAATGAGTTTAATAATTTTTAATAAGTTTATAATTTTATGCACCTGATTTTAATTGTTGATTTGTTGTATTTTAAATCTCGTTGTGAGCCACCCCGAGCTGCCATTGTGAGCAGGAGGGGGTGGGCTATAAATGCATCAAAATATATATAATAAATAAATAGAGTGAAACCTACTGCATGCTCACGTCCCTATTCCCCCTGTTGGTGGTGCAGGCCTTTAAAATTAAAAGATGAAGCTGAAGCAGCTCCAGGTCCAGCAGCAGGGGTGGTGGATCCAGATTCTGATTCAGCAGCAGCGGCGCAGTCAGAAGGAATAGGCCAGTGAGCAGCAACCTGGGTCCATTGGTGGTCACATGTGAGCGTGTCTCCCCCAGGGGAGAGGCATGGGAACAGGGAGGAAGGGAGGGATTGTTAGCAGACTCGGGGGGGGGTGGGGAAGAGAAATGGGACAGGGAGGAAGAAGTTGTTTGGGGGCTCTGTGGAGGCATGGGGAAAAAGGCATGGGGACTGGGAAGGAGGGGGATTTGGCTGTAGAGATGGGGGAGGATAAGGGGAAGGGGGATGTAGGAATAGGAGAGGAGGCTTGGGGGGCTTTAGAAATGGGAAGCGGCGGCTTGGGGGTCTGTAGGGATGGGGGAGTAACTTGACATTCCATTTTCATTCTACCCCTACCCCACCCGTGCAATCTTTCCCCACTTCCAGGCCAGCTGTTTTTGTAACAATGCAAGGAGTATTAAGCTCTCGGTACCTTAGCACATTTTTGCATTACCTAACTTTCCTGCTTGTCCTGATATTTTAGAGATAGGGGATGTTTTATTTCCCCCCTTTTTGGTGGTTTCTCTCTCAACCACATAAACTAAGGCATCTGGTTTTAGGGCACAATTAATTTAGAAAAGTAAAGAGGGTAAGAAGTAGATGTTCAGGGTCAAAGGGGGTAGTTTGCTGGAGGCCAGTGATGATCGTTACATAGCTTAACATTCTACTGCACTTCAGCAGCCTAAGAAGCGCAGGTGAGAAGTCTGTGGAAATTGTCATTATTTGCTGAAAAACCAATGTTATTACCTAACAAAAAACCTCCGGGTTTTCAACATATACTTACAGCGGGTTCATGCTACTTAAACCCTAAAAAACAAGGAAATTAATATTTTCTAAGCCCAGCAACCAAAGAAAAAAAACACCTCAAACCACTCCACATCTCCCAAACTCCTGCCAAACCCACCTTAACGATTATGCAGTGTTAAGTTTTGTTTGGTTTCCTAACCTTTGCCTCATGGGCTTTCTCGTGGAGGCAGAGAGTTGTACCCATGAGGCTGCTGTCCACTTTGCATGATATACATACACGTGCAGTTACTGGTTTCTTCTCAGCTACACATTGTTGAGTCAACTTGTCTCCACCCCCGTAGCACAGCACACTCATGTAATTCCAGTGAGTAGCTTTGCCCATGGTGCATGTGGGGAGAGGTCACAGCCATGTTCCCTATGTTCTGTGTGGTAGTTTTATGTCCCTGTGTGTTTCGCTCAAGGCATGTGTATGGCGGTTGTGCCATGCTGGGATATGTAGTCCAGGTGGGATCCATGTCTTTTTAGTGGGTTTGACATCGTACATATCCCCTGGAATAAATTAGCTATGATCAACTATAGGCATGCTGTTCTTTGAAACACAACCACCTCATTCCTCCCCCCTCCCAAGCTAGCTGTCTGTTCATGTTAATAGTATGCTATCTTTAATAATTATTTCCCTATTTTGTTCCCTCTGTTCAACATAGTCTCTTTGTTGCACATTAATAAGAATATTTTCTTTCTGCTGGAGTTGTTTTTTTATAGTCAGAGGGATAATGCAGAAAGTTTGCTATGTTCTAAGTAGTAACCACATTTTCCCCTCAACGGGTTGAGTTTGTTGTCTGTCGGCAAGTTAAGCAACTCAGCAGATGGGCGAAGAATATCCTGACCACTGTGTTTAATGTCACCTGTATTAAAGAAACTTTTTGAAACATTCAGCCATTTCGTCTTTCGCACTACATAGTCATTAGAGCTGTGAGGAACCAAGACTGTACCTCTCCCCTAGGAGGGTTTTTGGAGGGCTGCCCCCTTGCTGCAGTGTTACCCCGTGTGGTGTTATTGGGGCTCTGAGTTGAAGGTCCCTATCTCCGAAAGAGCGAGCAGCTGGTGGAACTGACAGCGACTCTGTGATTGGCCCCGCCCCCGCTGTGGGGATTTAAATCCAGTGGTGGCATCGGCGTGCACGCCTAAGGGCTGCGCGCACAAGGGCGCGCCCTTGTGCATGCGGCCTTAGGCGCCGGCCGGAGGCCCGGAGGCACAGTTTTATTTTATTTTTATTTGGTGTTTCTCTACAATGGCCGCTGCAAGCAATAAGAGAACTCGCACAGAATTTGTGGACTCCTCCCTCCCAGTGACTGCCCATGCGAAACAGAGGAAAATTGATGGGTTCTTTCGGAGTATCCCCACGCCCACCTGTGGCGCTGATGGGTATTCTTCTTCTGGTCCTCGTGATAACCCTCCTCCTTTAATGGACTCCTGCTCTTGGCAAACTTTAGGAGAACAGTTTAGACCTCTGCCTATGGCTTCTCAGGTACCACCGTTTCGACAGAATCAGCATAAAAATTTTGTTATAAAAGATGACGCCTCCCCTATTATAAGTGACCAATTAACAGATTTTCTGTCTGATCATGTTGCTTTAACAACTGAGACACTGTGTTTTATGTTTCAGCAATTGAACCTACTAAATGGGAAATTGGATTTAGTTATATTACAAAAGGGCTCTACTATTGCCCCGGTTTCCCATTCTTGGGTTCTGGTAGCCCCAAATGTTTGTGGGGGGAGGTAGGTGTTCAACAATCAGAACCAAAACATGTGCACTCAGATAGTCCCCTAGTTGTGGACCCTGTAGTAGCACCTGTTCAAACTTTGCCACCTTTAGGTTCAAATGCTGAAACTTTTGAGTTATTGCAGCTAAATCTTATCTTTGTTATATTTCCTCCTGCTGGAGGGTGGGTTCCCCATTGGGATACCCCTCTAGATGCTGCAGAGCACCTACGGTTTCTCCTAAATGAGCCAATCACACGTCACGATATTTCCACAGTAGAGGTTTTGGTTAAATTAAAAACAAGGCAAATGGTAAATATTAAATTTAAATCAGATATATGGGTACAGTTTATTATGGAAAATAGACCTCTCTTGAATAAAGCTGCAGTTTATCCCTCCAAAGCTTATAGGACTCTTTCGGGTCTGATATGCCATGAGGAAATAACTCCACAGTGTAGAGATCTTACCCATTCTGCGAACCCAGGGTCACCCCCTTTGGAAGTAAAGAGGTCCCCGCCCAGATTTTTGCCTAGAAGAGGCAGATCAAAACAGCACTCTAGAAGTTTGAACCCTCTGGAGATGGAGGTAGATCAGCCAAAAATTCTTCCTTCTTCTTCTCTGGCACCTAATGAAGTAGCTCCTAAAGACCTAGAAGAGGAGCCCCCTAGTATGGAATTAACCCAGGGGAAGTTAATGTCTCGATTAGAGAGCTTATGCTCTCAGCTGAGGAATTTAAAACAGCATAGAACTCCCCCTTTGGGGAAAGATAACAGGAGGTGCTTAAGGTCGCCTTCGATGTTAACACAGAGTTTAAATTTGCCACCTCCAGCAGTCTCTCCGGTCAAGCTAATGACGGTGAGAGAAATTATAAGGACATCAACAGGGATGAGTGATGTGGTGTGGGATATTCCCACGGATGGCGGGGATCAAATAGGGGGCTCCTCCTTCCAAGAGGATTCCATGGGATCTGGAAAGGAGGTGGGGTCTTTGGGGGTTATTCAAAATCATTCAGGTAGCCAGCTTATTGCTGTGACACATTCTTCCCCAAAGGTAGGGGAGAGCTCTCGAGATATTTCTCCCACGAGGCCACTGGTGGGTGTGGATAATGGTATGTGACATCCACTGAGTGTTCCAGCTAGTTTAACAATTAGCACTTGGAACATTGCGGGATGGTCTACATGTCAGTTGGATAAACAATTTAACAGTTTCATTGCTGATATAGACATTCTATTACTGCAGGAAACTTGGAGATTATATGATTTTAACTGTGGGGGATTTTGTTTATTGTATAACCAGCCACTCCCTCGCTCTCTTCGGGTAGACCTAGCGGGGGTTTGGCATTGTTGGTGGCAAAAAGATGTATGATTAAAGTAAAATGTTTGACTTCTTTTAAATCTAATTTAGCAATTTTTCTTTGTACTTTTCCTGCGGGATGTAATTTGGTAATTGGGATTGTTCATCTACCCCAGTCTTCATCTCCCTTTTTTCCAGAAAGTTTCTGGGAGATAGCGGTAGATTTATTTAATGATGTTAAAAGGCTATACCCATCGGCTATCTTTATCATCAGGGGTGACTTTAATATCAGAACCGGCAACCTAGAGGTATGGGCAGATGACTCTCAGTTGCATGAGTTTTCAGATCCAATCGAATTAGCCCCGCGATCGTCCCGTGATAAGAAAATTACTTCAGGGGCTAAAATGTTGTTTAATTTTTGTGACTCATTGGACGTAGTTTTATTAAATGGTCGGTTGAGGGGAGATCTAGATGGAAACTATACATATCATTCTCAATCAGCCTCCAGTGTAATAGATTATTTTTTGGCCTCAAAGGCCCTTGTGCATAGTATAAATTCACTTAGGATATGCGCAAGAGAGGAGTCGGACCATTTCCCACTGATCTTGTCCCTAAAGGCCTCACTGTTTACTCCACTGATGAGGGAGTCTCTGCCTGAGGAGACTTATAGTGTAGCAGCTCAGGTACAGGTTAAATGGTCTCAGGCAACAAAGGAGCGAATGCGGTCCCTTTTGTCATCTAGGGAGGTTGAGATCTGTAAAAAGAGTATTGAAGGTATGGGTAAAGATTGTATGACCTACTATGCAGATTTAATAGGGTTGTTGGCCCCGATTGTTTCTGAATTTAGAACTCCGCAAAATAATAACCTAAATTATGGCTGGTTTGATAGAGAGTGCCGAGCAGAGAGGTCAACTCTCAGGAAAATCACGTGGGCCGTTAATACAAATCCATCGAGAGACTTGCGTATCCAACTTCAACGGGCGCGGGACAGTTATAGGAAGCTTTTGTTTGTGAAAAAGCATAAGTTTCAGGAAAAAAGTTGGGAAAAACTTTTGTTAGTAGCTGGTAAAGGTGATAGTAGGGAGTTTTGGAATTTGATACGTTCTTCAGCATTTGTTGGGAAACATGTAGCAACCTCTTGTGTTACATCAGCCCAATGGGTCCAATATTACTCAGCTGTTTTCAGCACCCAGAGGCTTACAAGTGGTTACATATCCTCAAAATAGTTTCCCCCAGTGGCCGGCAGTCACTAGGAATGAAATCTTTGATTTAATTTTCCAATTTAAAACAGGTAAGGCCCCAGGAGGTGATTTCATTCCTGTGGAATGCCTACGTTTTGCCCCGGAATGGTGGGCAGATATTCTGGCCCCCTTATTTACAATCATTAACGGGACAGGAGAGATCCCGGTCTCACGGCTGAGGAGTATTGTTTGTCCTATCTTTAAGAAAGGGGATTCGACGGTCCCTGGTAATTATCGACCTATTAGTCTTTTAAGTGTGGTGGGGAAATTGTATGCCCGCTTCTTACTAATAAAATTGCAGAGGTGGATAGACTCTTCCCGCGCCCTGGAGCCCGAGCAGGCGGGATTTCAAAGAGGTAAATTAACTTCGGACCATATTTTGGTCCTGTCAGCTCTAATTAAAAAATCTTTAGCCCGCCAGCAGGATCTTTTTCTGTGTTTCGTTGATTTACGTAGGGCATTTGACTCTGTATCAAGATCACGGCTGTGGTATAAGCTCCATAACTCCTTGATTGATCCCCGGTTGTTATTCTTAATAATAAAATTACATACGGACAATACTCTTCAGGTCCGTTGCTCAGGACCGGGTGGGCTGTCTCCCAGCCTGCGAGTTGACTCAGGCGTGAGGCAGGGTTGCGTTTTGGCCCCAATGCTTTTTATTCTTTTCTTGAATGATGTGATTGGTTATATGAAATCTAGGGACACGCATGCACCAATGGTCGGGGACAGGCCAGTCCCCGCCCTTCTGTTCGCGGACAATGCTGTACTGA
This sequence comes from Sphenodon punctatus, assembly GCA_003113815.1. Lineage (NCBI taxonomy): Eukaryota > Metazoa > Chordata > Lepidosauria > Sphenodontia > Sphenodontidae > Sphenodon > Sphenodon punctatus. The sequence goes on from QEPC01008745.1 coordinate 2,955,684, forward strand.
TCTCTCGCTTGAAGGTTGGTCTCCGCCGGGCAATGGAGCAATTTAGTTCCTATTGTCAGACTGAGAGTCTTGAGGTGAATCACGAAAAGACAAAGGTGATGATAGTAGGGCACCCTGGTCACCATAGAGATCATCATTGGCATATGTGGGGGGTAGGTATTGAGCAAGTACTATCTTATAAATATCTCGGGGTAATCTTCTCGGCAAATGGGCTTTGGGGGGACCACTATGCAGCAGTGAGGGCTCAGGCAAACCGCACTTTGGCTGCCGTTTTAGGTTTCTATATGGGTGCGGGTGGGAAATTGGTTCAACCGGCCCTCCACTTGTTTAAGGCTAAAGTGATCCCCCAAGTCTTGTATGCATTCCCAGTGTGGGGTTTTTCTATCTCCATAGGTTGGAAGTAATCCAAAATGGTTTCGTACGTGCAATATTAGGTCTCCCTAGGGGTATACCCCAAGCAATTCTTAGAGCAGAGACCCTATGCACCTCGTTGAGACAAATAGCTTTATTGCTAATGTTGAAGCACTGGCTACGGAAGTGGGTGTTCTCTGAATTGGATGGGTCACTAGCCTCTCTAGCCCTAGCTCATAAGTTACTAAACCCTTGGACTATTCAGATGGCTGAGGAATTTTATAAGTTAGGATTTTCTCTGGAAGAACTGTGGAACTTAGGCTATGAGGCATCTAAATTATTAATTACCAGGAGGCTAGCAGACCAAGAGATCCAATTAGAAGATGCCCTGTTGAGGGAGCAGAGGGCTGTACAGTATTGTCTTCCCCCTTCTGTTTCCTCCTTAAAATCAATTTATTTATTTACATGGAGGGAAGCTTCACTTAGACAGGCCTTTACCAGGCTAAGATGTGATGCTTTTTCACCAGGTATCTTAGAAGGCCGATACGTGGGCGTTCCTAGAGAACAAAGGTATTGCTCCTTATGTGAGCAGCAGGTGGCAGTCTCCCTGGTCCACGTCTTTTTTGTGTGTCCGGCGTTGCTAGTGCCAAGAAAAAGACTTTTGGACTCTCTCCCCTTTCAAATAAATATCAATAATTTTTCTGGTATGGTTGGGCGATTGTTAAATCCGGTAGATTCTTTGCTTGCCCGCCAAGTGGCCCGTTTTGGGCTGATGATTATGTGTAGATATAAAGCAAAATTGAGGTCTAGGAGAGAAGTCTAATTGTTCTTAGAGATATTCCTTATTTTGAAATAAATCAATGGAAGAAATCAGAGATTATAGTAATGTATATGGTATAAATTAATTTGTAAGGGTGTTTTTAAGTTTATGTATAGGTGTAAAGTTCATAAAGGATTATTTTATTTCGTTTGTTATTTGTTTTATGTTTTATATTTTGTAATAGCCAATGGCTGCACAAATAAAAGAAAATATTGATTGATTGATACATAGTCATTAAGGCTTTTGGGGAGATGTGGGGTGGTTGTTTGAGGGGTTGGGTTTTTTCCCCTTTGGTTGCTGGGCTTAGCAAATATTAATTTCCTTGGTTTTTAGGATTTAAGTAGCATGAATCCACCTTAGCTATTTGTTGAAAACTGGAAGTTTTTTTGTTAGATAATTTTTATAAATGGATATCATCTACTTGGATTTGCTCTGGGAAACTAAATAAAGCCACTATTTAGACAAAATGTGTAAGCATGCAAGAGACCCTCAATCCAGCCTTAATTTGCATAAGATTGCAAAAGTTCTCCCTGGTTATGCTTCATATAGTTCTTTGGGGAAGAGGGAGAGGAGGGAAGGAGGAAGAGGTCAGTAAATATAATATGCAACGACACCACATGCACACAATGTCCAAACAAGATTGATAGGGCTTGTCCCAGTTACCTATCCTCCACCTTTGTGTTCAATTGTTATGCTATGCTGATCTGTGAAATATCATGGACCTTAATCTGCTCCTCTTCATATACGGTTGTGCTTTCTGGACATTTGCCAAACCAAGCAGTTGAAGGAAACGGTGTGAAAGTAAAGCAAACTGCTAAACAAAGACAACTGCATAAAAATGTTCCATAGAAGTCTCCCGTTAGAAAGATGCTTGAAACATGAGATGCAAGGATAGCCAGTTTGTTCGTAACCGTCTATGTCTCAGCTCAGATCTCCTTGCCTTCCTGCGCCAGTGTAAGACGTGGCTCTTCTACCAGGCATTTTGGGAGAGGAGGGGTTTAGAGAGGGGATACTCATTTGTTTTATGCACACTTGTTGATTGTTCTTATTGTACTGATTTTATTGTATGGTTTTTCTTGATTTGAATATGTTTTACTGTTGAGCTGATTGTATTCAGACTGATTGTTGTTAGCTGACCCAAGCTGCCAGAGGCAGGAGAGGCGGGGTACAAATACATTAAATAAACAAACTAACGAACAAACCACCCAGGATGTCCTGGAGAAAGGATCCTCTCCTGCACTCCAGGTTACTTCAAGAGTACTGCATGCAAGGCATTCCACTACGCCCTTTGCATTGTGGGAAAAGCTGTGGGAGTTCACTGCTACAGACAAGGCCAACATAGTTTAAAGAACCAGTGGTGAACCTCAAACAGAGGAAGCTTGTTATGTGAATGAGTCCCAAGTACAGACAAAACCAAAACTCAAACAATATAGGGTTTGGGCACAAAGAGAATGATAGTTACCTCAATAAGGGCTAAATTACATCAGGACCTGATCACTTTAGCCTGATCCAGTGTAGCACTTAAATGTGCTCAACTTTAAGCACGAGTATTCCAGCTGACTCTCACAGAACTAATCACTGGTTTCAAGTTAAGGAAATGATACGTCTTGCCTTCAGCAAGACTTAACATAGTCCAATATGATATTCTCATAAGAAAGATGACAACATTTCACCTAGACGGAATTACCATTAAGTGACTTCACAGTTGGCTGAAAAACCAAATGTGAACAAGTAATAATTAACAGAACTGTATCAAAATAAGAGGAAGTACCAAGCTGCATCCTGCAGGGAACTGTCAAAGCTTTTATTGAGGCTCAGAAAAGAGCGCTGTGTGACTTGAAAGCGTGAACACCCTTACCAGCCAAAGTTAGTCCAATGGAAGACAGCATCTAAATTACTTTTCTTCCACCTATTACATGAAGTCATTCTGGAGGTTTATACTTTAAAAATATTGATATTTTCATAAAATAGAATTTTAAGGCGCCAGGCTGGATGGAACTCTTACCACAAGCTGAATATAGGCCATGGGCCACCAGCTGAACAGTCCTGATTTACACAGAAGGTGTAGCTTGCTCTATAGCCGCCTCCACAGATGCCAAACAGTGCACAGAGTAGGGTCATGAATATATCCCTGTCACACCTGTACTGGAGCAGCGTATTGTTCTCACTGCTCTTCCTGTTCCTTTGTCCATCGAGCAAAATCAAGTATCCTTTGGTTTGTCGGAATGAGAGCCATTGGTTATTTTACAGAAGTGCCCAAGAGCAGTAATCTTAAATTGGATACAACCGCGGAAGGCACTTGCAAACTAAAAGACATCTGTTGTTGCAAAGTGCCTACATGCCAAGGAGGAATCAAAACAAAGCATCCCATGATTTCTATATGAAAACCACTCAATATAAAGGAATGAAATCCTTCATGTCCCTATGAACATTTGATTTTTTACAACACCTGTTTGGCTATGGCGAGAGCTGATGCCCTAATAAACTAAACTAACGAACACCTGTTCACTATTGTCACCCCACAGAAGGTTGAAAGGACTTAAATTGCTTCTCTGGATCTCAAAATTGTTGGAAAGAATGAGAAAACTCTGCCTATCCAGCAAACAAAATAATTGGCTGGCGTCTCTTGTATTACAAAAAGCTTAACAGGTTAAGCAAAAACTAAGGCCACTTTTACACGAGCAGCCAGGTAAGCGCATTCTTCAACACACCGCTAGGAAAAGCCATGCGGAGTGCAATGACACACACCGGAAGTGGCTGCCCGCCTGGCCTTGCGCAGCCTCTTTAAAAGACACGTTCTGGGAAGCTTGATATCAGGGTTTCCAGAACGTGGCTTCAAAGAGGCCGCGTTCGGCTTCACACGCCACCGATTCCTATGGCGGGCGGCCGTTTCCAGTGCGTGTAAAAACACCCCACACAGCTTTTCCTAGTGGCGTGTTGAAGAACATGCTTCCCTGGTCACTTATGTAAAAGCAGTCAAATCGATATCTTCAGTGAAGTGTTTAAATTCATATTGCTTCCTTTTGCCATTTTTGGATGCTTTTCAACTGCCAATCATCGTTATTGCCAAGGAAGAAGACTGGGACAGGTCAAGAGATAAAGCAGGAATGCATTTTTATTTTCAGAATCATAGAAACAAAGGGAACGGAAATTGTGATGAGAAGAGTTTTGCTCCCAATTAAGCCTCTTGTGACTACTTTACCTGTTAGGGAAGTTAACAATTGAATGAAGTTTTTAAAGCTACCGGAATTTCTGATATTTCTCTAGGCATCGGTTTGGCTACTGTTTAGTCTTGACACACAACTTTTCATCCATTTGATTCGAAATAAATTTTTATTTCCCTTTGCAAAAATGTGGTGGTTTAGTTATCACATCATATCATCCAGAATAAGATGGTAGCCACAACCACAGGTGGGGCACTCGCAGCCACTTGAAAGCATGTGGACAACATACAATAATGAACAGAGAAAATACATCTGGATATTCTGAAAAGTTGTTAAAAGTATTTCTGGCTTGCACAGTACACCCAAGAAATCTTGCAACTATTTCATTTTACATTGTCAAGTCTCGGCATCAACAACAGCATGCATCATATAAATTTACTATGGCAGTGCTATATTTCCATCTGTCGTTAGTACTAATGACCTTTGACAATGGGTGAAAACAGACATGACGCTAACCACCCTTTAACCACCCTTGGTGGTCATTTATGCATGTTTCAGGGCTGCATAGGGCACCAGTACAGCCCCGCAACATGCATAAATATCCACCAAGCGTGGTTAAAGGGTGGTTAGCATTATGTCTGTTTTCAGCCAATGACTATGTTGGCAAAAAAGCACAATGAAATGAGCAGTGCATTCCATTCTCTCAATCCAAAAAATGGTGCCCAATAAAAGTAGAAGAACCACGCTGTGTTCCAAAGTAAATTAACTTGGGTCACTCTGTTCGGCCTGAGCTACCCTAGGTGTTTGGGACAATATTCCAGTAGTGATTGCAACTGTTTAACCCCTTGCATCAATAAGTTTACCAAAGGAGACAAGCATTTTTAAAATACTGCAATTGTTTATACTTGCTGTAGTTTGCTCAAGCTCTGTGAATACACTTACTTCTTTCTCTTTTTGGTGAAGCTGATCTGTGATTAAATTATAGCTACTACGTTTCTACACATAGACATACGAAATAATCAAAATAAAGTGTTGCCTTTTGATACACACATCTTGATAATATATAAACCAAAGATCCAAGTAAAAACAATGGCTATTTAGAAAGGAAAAAACAAATCAAATTTTAAGTGAATATATGGATAACACAGTGGTTTTATATCCTGGTGGGTTTAATTAGGCGTAATTCATATTATGATATTGACTGTTCTCTATTTTAGGGCATGCATCCCTTATTGTATTTAGACTCTTCTACAGCCCTCATCACCAGCTGACCTCAGGTGTTTTTTAGAGAAGCATTAAGTTATGAGATCAGCTTCATTCTCCAAATAAATTCTCTCTCCTCTCCCTTCACATGTGGCAGGCATAAATACATTTAATATTGCCAACTATTCTAAAATATTATTATGGTACTTGTGACCACAAAGATGAATAGGCAGGCAGGCATGTGTGTTCAATATTTTCTTGTCTTACATTATTCTTGCTAATATAACCCAGTGCTGTTAACAAGTTTCGTGTACTTCATTCAAAATCAAACGTTCCTTTTCAATCAGTAACTATATTTATGGAGAAGCTAGGCGACATTGCACTAGCAACCTCATTTGTCTCCAAGTTATTGACTGATCTTTCTAATTGCTGTGATAAATAAGCATTTTATATCTGTTTCACTCGTGTACATTTTAAAAGGTAAGTTGAAGGTAACCACAATAAAACGGTCTGAAGTTCATCTTAACATTTTATTATCAACACCCCAAACCTAGCACTTTCCTATTGTCACCTAAAAATTATCCTTATGGATACTCATCAGCTTACGTTGGAAAGGCCAATAGGAAGCTAACTCAACCTACTTATCACAGATAAAAGGACAAGTAATTCTTCTCTCCCATTTCTAACTTTAATTCTACACTACTCTGAACATGTATTACAGATGTTTCATCTCAAGTGATACATATTTAAGTGGAAAAACCTAAAAGCAATGTGGATTTACCTTGTTTTTTAAATAGGTTGCTGCGCACTATTTCATTCATAGACTGCACTTTTTGCTTCTGTAGTTTTTCAGGCGGTATGCAAGTGTAAAATTCGTATAGAAGTTGGCTGCAGGTAAAGGGAGAATTGTCAAATACAGGTCAGATTACACAACCTGTTAAATTTGTAAACGTTTTGCACTAAATTACCAAGAGTTCTTGCCAGGAAGAAAATACAAGTGATTATCATGTATTGGTATAAGCTTTAAAAAAGTTAGTATTCGGCAACATCATCCTCTCACGTGGATTCTTTTACAACGACTATTTCTTTATTTTTTTACATCCAAGTTTGAAAAAAAATAAATCTTTCTAAGCAGTTTGAGTTTAGCCTAGACTCTCTTTTACAGGTGCAGACTTCAGTATTGTAAGATTGCCTGAAACCAGGTACTTTGAGGTGTCAGTACTTAGATTTTCACCTGCAATTTAATGAGGACACACAAAAATGCCATCACACCTAAACAGATCAGTAACAATTTATATCTGAGACCTACATTGAAGACCTTCATAAATACTACATTCTACAGAGAGCATGGTTGTATTGCCAGTCCCAAATGTACTTTCACGTTCCAGAGAAAGGGCCCTATATGACCCAAAATCTGGTACTCTCTTACCAACAGACACTGGTCCAACAGCAGATATGACAGAGATACTGCATCACAGTCGTGTCATCTGAAAGATTTCCTAATGGCTTATTTTGAATAGCAGCAGCTCACCTAAGTAATCGGGCATCAAAAACTGTTTCAACATCATGGAGGACAGATGGTATGTACTTCAAGGCAGCAACCTGAAAAATAAATCACAAGTTACCAGTTAGCACATATGTGTTGTAGCCATGTGTACACTGGAACTCATCTTCTGCAATGTCTAATGTCCTCAAACTTATACAATACCAGATGTAACACTGCCCGCTCGTTTGGTTGAAGGTTTCTAAGGGGATGGGAAAGGATTTTAAGGAGATTTTTATATATTTGTATGTGTTTTTTGTATAGTCCTTATTTTGTAAGCTGCCTTGAGCCTTAGGGGAAGGATGGTATATATGAATGAATGAATGAATGTGCAGCAGGTCATTATGTTTGTTGATGGCCTACTAAGGGTTTGCTACCCGTTTGCTCCTTGTTCTTTACCCACAAATGTTCCAGCCATACAATGAGGAGAAAATACTTGCCTGTAGCCTCTCCTACATTTGTTAACAGTGGCTATGGGCAAGGCATAGGGGAGGGAGAGCTGGGGATTATCTATGGTGAGCTGAACCCAGGACGAGAAAAATTAGCAAGTCCCTGAGAGTAACAGTGACGACTCCTTCCACACTGGGAGAGTCAGGTGCATCCTTATTGGTGCTCTGGTACTGGCAATGCCGCAGGGGTGTCATCACCTATGGTCCAGGGAACTCTACCACTGCCCTCCTCTCCTCCGTACTGTGTTCTCTTGGGTAACCAATGAGCTGCGCCAGCAGCTACCTGATACTATTACATGTGACTACTAACACATTAATATTGTAAGCCGCCCCGAGCTGCACGGCAGGAGGGGCGGGGTAGAAATTTATAAAATAAATAAATAAATAAAATAAATAAACACATAACAAGAAACACAGGATGAATCCATCTCTGGTTTCCCGTTACATATGCTAACACCCATTACGTTGGCGATAGTGGACTCTCAGAACCAAACAGGTAATGGTCAATAAAGTAAGACCTGGCTGTTCCACCAGGCATTTGGTGAGGGAGATGGGGGGTGATTTCAGACGTTACAAGATCACGCTGAACCACACTGAACCACGCTCAACCCCCCCGCGGGGCCAAAGGGCCCTGAACGTCTGAACGGCGTGCGCCAGATGTTCACCACGCTCAATACCCACATGGGGTCAGGTTCAACCACGCTTCCCGGGCTAGCCGGGGGAAGGTCCCGGGAAGCGTGGTCAAACCAACCCCCACAGGGAACCAAGGAAAAGTAACGTCTGGACGCCAATCCCCCAGCGGAACCAAAAAAATGGAGCCCCGGCCAGGGACGAGGCACGCAGCGTCGCTGCCAGGCAACCAGCACCAACACAAACACCGGAGGGAGATTTAAAGCGAGAGCAGCAGCAAGCAAGCGTGGCGGGATGGAGCGAGGAGGGAAGCGGAAGAGAGCGGAGGCACGAACAGCGACAGCGGCGGGACAGGAGGCGGAGGACGTGCAGCCAGGCCCAGCGATGCAGGCGGAGGGGGCACAGGTGCAGGAAGGGGGCACACGGGAGCACCCCACCAGGGAGGCGCCCCGGGAACACCAACCACAGCTGCAGCCGGGTCGCGCCGCCCCGGGGACAGCGGCCGGAACAGGCCCACAGGAGGCACCCAGGAAACGGGTAAGGGCACCCACTGGGAGGGGAACAGGGGGCACAGGGGAACCCCCTGTGGAGGGGGCCGGGGGGACCCCGGGCGGAAGGCAGGGGGGCAGGGGGACCCCGGGCGGAGGGCAGGGGGCCAGGGGGCCCCCGAGAGGGCCCACACCCTCACCCAGCAACCAACCACCCCCCTTCCCCCCCCCAGACACGAAAGTCGGCCCGGGCGGACGAGCCCCAGGAGGAGCCCGGCCCCCGGCCCCCGGAGGCGCACCCCCAGGAGGAGGTGGAGGAGGAGCAGAGGCAGGTGCAGCATGAGCTGCACCGGGAGGAGGAACAGCAGGGGCCCAGCCGGAGGAAGGCCTATCACAGAGGGGGACAGTGGGGCCTCCAGGAGACCCGGGACTTCATACGGATCTGGGGGACCCTCGAGTACCAGGTGGAGCTCGCAATAAACCAGCGCAACGAGCATGTCTACCGGGACATCGTGCGCGACATGGAGGCGGCGGGGCACGAGCGCACTGTCAACCAGTGTCGCTCGAAGGCCAAGGAGCTCAAGAGGGGGTACAAGGCCCTCAAGGACAATAACAGCCGCTCCGGCCACGGGGCCCGCACCGCCCCCTACTACGATGCCCTGGACCGCATCCTTCACATGAAGGGCTCCATCGTTGCCCCACGCCTGGTGGGCAGCGCTGTGGTCCAGGGCAGGGAGCGGGCCGAGGTACCCCCTCCCCTCGCCGCCCGCCCGGTAGACACGAGCTCAGGGGACCCCCACCCCCAGGAGGACCACCCGGGACCCGCAGAAGCCCCAAGGCCCCCCCCCAGCAGCAGCCCGGAGACATCCCAACGCCGGGCCGGCCAGGCGGAGTCGGAGGTCGGCACCTTCACCACCCTCAGCCAGTGGTCCCAGGGGGAGCACTCCCAGGGTGAGGCGCCGGGCTCCGAAGGCTCGGAGACGGACATAGAGGGTAAGCGGGCCCCCAGGGCAGGGGGGGGCAAGACCAGGGGGCCGGTGGCAGGGGCGGGGGTGGGGGCCCTGCTGCAGGGGCCACAACCAGCCCCCTTCACCCGCTCCCCCCTCTCCCGCCCGCAGGACATGGGGAGCCCCAGGACCGGGCCAGCGAGACGGTGCAGGCCCCCGCGGAGGGCACAGGAGAGCAGGTGCCGGACCCAGGTAAGGCGGGAGGGCTGGGATGGCGGGAGGGCCCCCCGGGCGCCAGCCCAGGGGGGCCTCCGGCCTCAGTGGGGGAGGGGGGGCAGGGGGCCCCGGGACCCGACCCCGCTAGGGGACAGGGCCCTGCACTGACCCACCCGCCCATTTCCACAGGGCAGCCCCCGCGCGCGGCGCCTCCGCCGGCCGCAGCCCCAGCCCAGCGGATGCGGGAGTACCGGGCGCGGGTCCGCAGGCGCAGGGAGGAGCAAGCGGAGGACATCGTCCGCAGGGCGGAGGAACAGGGGGAGCGCATGATCGCCTCCGTGGACCGCATGGAGGCGGCCATAGAGCGGTCCATGGAGAAGGCCCTGGAGACAGACCGCCGGCTGGAGGCGGAGGTGCGCCTGGAGCGGAGGCGGGAGCGCCGGGAGCACCAGCGGCAGCAGGGGCTGCTCAGGGGCCTCCGGCAGGACATACAGGGCATGGTGCGGGAGCACAGTGCAAAGATGGACAGGTCCCACGACATTGGGACCTCCCTGCTCCTGCATGCGGGCACCATGTGTGCCTACGTGATGGCCGGCGCACCTCCGGGCGCCCTGCCCGCCCAGGTCCCCATGCCGGGCCCCTCGGCGCCCCCGGGCCCAGCCCTGCCGCCCCTGGCGCCCCCCCGGCCCCAGGGCCCTCGCATGCGCCTCCCAGTGCCCCCGGGCCTCCGGAGGGTCCAGCCCCCCCGGGGCGCGACCGGGGCACCGGGCACAGCTGCCCATCCGCCGCCCGGCCCCCTGCCGGGGCCGGGACCGGCCCAGGACACGGCAGGGGACACGGACAGTGGGGGGGAGGGGAGCTCCCAGAGCTCGGTGGGCCCAAGCGGCCGCACGAGGGGTCGGCCCAGGAAACGCGGGGGGATGGTGGGAAGGGGGGGGAGGGGGAGGGCCACATGAGGGCGGGTGGTGGACGGGGTCACGGGCACGGGGGTGGGGAGGGGGCACAGGGTGATTGTGTGAACTGTGTGGGCAATAAAGTGTTGTAAAGAGACAGTTGTCCCCGGCCCGTTTGTGGGGGGGACAGGGCTGTGGGACCGCGTGTACAGGGGCATGGGCACGGAACGGGGGGTGGGGCCCCCAGGGGCGGGAAGGCCCTCACAGCGGGCCCCCCCGGGCGATGTGGGTTGCAAGGGCGTTCCGGATCCTTTTGGCATACCGGTACTCCCGGGGGTTCCCTGCGTTCACGTACAGGGGAACAGGACCGGGGGGCCGGTGGGGCTCGGGGTACTCCAGGGCCGCCCCCTCGGTCTCGCACACATTGTGCAGAACGCAGCAGGCACCGATCACCAGGGCGGAGGTGGGGACGGTGAAGTCCAGGCGGCCAGCTATACTCCTCCAGCGCTGCTTCAGGGCCCCGAAGGCACGCTCCACCACGGTCCGGCTCGCACACAGGCGGGTATTGTATACCTGCTCCGCAGGGGTGCTCGGGACAGGGTAGACCTTCATCAGCCAGCGGGTCAGGGGGTAGGCGGGGTCCCCCAGGATGCAGGGGGGCATGGGAACCCCCTCGATCCACCTCATGCCCATGTCCGCGAAGTCCCCCCGGTACATGCGGGCATAGAAGGGGGAGATGGTCATGATCCTGGCGTCGTGACTCCGGCCGGAGTTGCCCGTGTAGATGTCTATGAAGCGGGCCCGGTGGTCCACCACCCCCTGCAGGTGCAGGGAGTAGTATCCGTGCCGGTTCACATACTCCAGGGCCTCCCCCGCGGCCGGGCGCAGGATCTCGATGTGTGTGCCGTCCACGGCTCCGATGCAGTTCGGGAAGCCCCCGGCCGCGAAGCCAGCCATCACAGCGCCCTGGTCCAGGAGCTGGATGGTCCTGTCGAGGAGCACGCCCTCCACAGCCTCGCACACATCCCGCACGATGCAGGCGACCGTGCTGAGCCCCACCCCGAAGTGCTGGGACACGGAGCGGCAGGAGTCGGGCGTTGCGAGGGCCCAGACCCCTATGGCCACCCGCTGGACCATGGGGATGGGCTCCCGCATGGAGGTGTGCTGCCGCTCCAGCCAGGGCGTGAGGAGCTCCGCTAGGCGCAGCAGGGTGGCCTTGCCCATCCGGAAGTGGGACCCCCACTCGGCCTCCCCCCAGTGGGCCTGGGCCCGCTCCCACCAGGCCTGGGGCCGCTCCGTGACCCATAGGCTCCGCGCTATGGGCATAGCCAGCAGCGCTGCCCGGCGGAGGGTCTGCGTTGCCCAGCGGAACCGCCTCGCGGCCCCTCGGAGCGCAGCGGGCCGGGTGAGGCTCCGGCAGGCGGCCAGCCACGCCCCCCAGGCCCGGCGCCGAGCCCTGAGCCGGGCACGGACTCTCCTGCGGGCCTGCTGGCCCCGGAGGCGCACGCCAGCCCGCAGGGCCAGGACATAGCGCAGGCGGACGGCCAGGTGCACCCTCTCGGTCAGGAGGCACAGCTGCTCAGTGTGGTCACGGTGCCACTCAGCCGCGAGCGCGAGGAACATCCAGTTCCCACCTGCCCTATCGCGCTCCATGGTGCTGGGGCCCCGGTGGGGGCTGGGAGCGCTTATGGCGGCCCGGTGCTGGTGGCTCCGCCCGGGGGTCGGCCTCGCGGGCCTGCGCGCGCCCTGTGCCGGTGCGTTCCGGCTGCTCCCGCCCCCAGCACCCCGGGCCCCCTCCCCTCGCTGTTTGTAGCGGGATGGCCTTGAAGGTGCGATTAGGCAGACAGAGAGCTCGCTGTTGTTCTCTGCAGCTGTGCCGGGCCCGCACCCTACGCCTCGCTCTGTTGTGCTACAATGTTGCGGTGCGGGCCCGTGTTCCCTGTCCCGGGGGCCGGGCCGAGCCTCTCCCGGCCCTGGGCAGTCTGTGTGCCCTCCGGGCTCCGTGTCCCATTCCCTGTTGTGCTGGACCATGGCTGGCTGCCCATCCATGGGGCTCCCGCTGTCCGGCCCCCAAGGGGCCCCCCATATCTGGGCCTTCCGCGAGACCATGTCTCTGTGCGACCTGTGGCACACCCCTGCCGTGCAGCTGCTCCTGGCCGGCCCGGGGAGCCGTGCAGGTGCCTACGAGAGCCTGAGCTCCGGGCTCCGTTACTTTGGCCATGTGGTGAGCGCCCGTGATTGCCGGCTGCATGCGGAGGCCCTGGGGCTGGCTCGTTTCCCCGAGGGGCGCATCCCGGAGGTGCTGTGCGCCCATGTGCCCTGGAGCGCCTCGGAGACCGTGTCAGCGCTGGTGGTGTGTGGTCTGGGCGCCTACTCGGAGTGCCTGGCCGAGGGTGGCCCTGCCTTGGCCGTGAGCTACTTCTCCTGTGTTCACGGGGCCCGTGGGTACCAGCGCACCCGTGGGGCGGCGTTCCAGCGGCTTCTGGAGCTGGGGCATCTTCCGTGGCCCCCTTCTGCTGCCTGCTGTGTGCCGGAGCCCTCCGCGGTGGAGATGTCATCCCTGTTGGCGGTGTGGGCGCGTGTGGATGTGCAGCTGGCCCTCACCATGCCCGATCCCTTCGAGGCCTACTACCTGATCGCCCACTACATGTCCTTGCAGGGGTACCGCCGGGGCATGCTGCACTGGCCCCACCTGGTCCACCGGGCGGGCCACCCGGGCCCTCGGGCCAGCGGGGCCCCCGGCAGCGGCCCGTGAGCCCCGCGTCGCTGGCCTGCCCCCCCCGGCGTGGTGCCCCCGTGTGGGCTCCCGCCCCGGCCCGGGGGGGGGCCCTGGTCCCCGCTGGCCGCTCCCGACCTGCGGACCCCACCTCGGTGAGCTCCCGCCCGCCTCGCTGCTTGCTGCTGCCCCTGGCCGTGGTCCTGGGCCCCCTCCATCCCCGTGACTCCGTGGGTGCTGCCTGAGCGTCGCTGGTGCTGCGGAGGAGCACCGCTGGACCCGGCTGCCCTGCCTGTGCCAGCCTTTGACTGTGGGGCCCCCTTCCTCCTCCTCCTGGCGCCCCTCCGCCGGCCTCGCTGTGCTTTGGGGGCCCCCAACGTGCCTTGCTCCGGGGGTCCGCCCCCCCCCCCCGAGACTGCCTCTGTTCCTGTGGGGGCACCTCCTTGGACTGGACTGGACTGGGGTGGTGTGGGGGTGGGGGTTGCTGCTGTCCGTGCCTTGCCCCGTGGTGGTGCCCCCCCCCCCCCTGCCGGTGTTCCGGGTGGGGCGTTCCGGGCGCCCCTTCCCCCCTTCCCGGCCTTTCCCTGGTGTGAGTGTGTGTGCCCGGGCGTGTGGCCGTGCATTGTGCCCTGCTGCGGGACCGCTGTGTGAGCCGGCTGTCAGCCTGTTCTCGCTCTTCCCCCCTCCCTTCCCGTTTCCCTTGTGTGGGCGTTCCCTTGAGTGCCTTGTGGCTTCGTTTGCCCTCAGTCGGCCATGTCTGTGTCCCGCCCCTGCCCGGTGCCTTGTGGGGGTTTAGCGCCCGGCGGGGGTTCGGCTGCACGTCTGTTGTGCTGCCACGGGCCGCGATGGTGCGGCCCGGTTCCGGCCCGTGGTCCCGTTCCCGGCACGTCTGTTTGGGTCGTTTTCCAAGCCCCGGGCGTGGTTGCGCTGTTCGCCCCCCCTGGTGGTTCACTGTGGTGAACCGGCCGCCCGTAACGTCTGAAAATACCCGGGGAATGGGTGAGTGGGATGGGTTAGGGGGTGGGGGCTGATTATTCCCCCCAGTTTTAGTTGAATTTTAGTGTTTTAATCTATTTTTACTAGTGTATTTTGTGTTTTTATTGTTAGCCACCCCGAGCTGCTGGGAGCAGAAGAGGCGGGATATAAATATTTTAATTAATAAATAAATAAATAAAATAATGAAGCCATTTCCAATTTCCTGCCTGCCTTTCACCCTTGCACATCAATTCTACTAGAACCACCAAAATGTGCATGTCACAATTAGTGGTGGTTTTAGACATTTTTCTGCCATAGGCATAATACCCAAAGTGCTCTTTTTCCAAGATGAGGAGTGGGCAGTGGCATGGGGTGAAATGCTATTCATAAGTGCTACCTGTTTTAGTGCTACAAGTGAGGTTGACTCTGGACTTTACATTCAAAAGTCAACATGTTGGGAACCAGAGCACTAACCCACCCCCCAGTGCAAGCTTTGAGCTGGCTGTTTGCTTTGCAGGTTGGGTCAGAATTTCCCACATCAACTGCTCCAGGAGTATGCACAACGGAACACCTGAACAATTAAACTGTTAGAAGCCAAGAAAATTCTAGTCAGTTTCTAGTCCATTTCACTACTAAATTTCTAGCCACTTTTCTAATCCTCAGGGTGATAAGCAAGGATAGAACACTGACTAAACATTTACTATTGAAATGGACCAGAACGGCTTTGGCTGCTAGTCTGTTCCTAATCAATTTTACGATCCAGTCTCCCACCTGCAAGCACTGAACCACTGCCAGTTTGCAGGGAAGAAGGGATACTCTGCCGTGCAACCTCTCAGGCAGCCAATGTACGTGGGGCAGCATTTGGCACCCTAGGGTGCCTCCTATTTCACCTAGTGGTAAAGCCAATTTGACTGCAAAGAACAGAAGTAATTTGGGACTCTTCTTAACTTCACAATAAAATTTCTCTATAGTGCAGAAGACCAGACCAAGAGCTTCTTTATATCATTTATGCCCCAATCTGGGTCTTTGCAAAGGGCTTCAGGCCAAGCAAAGAGGCTTCAAGCTCCTCTTGAACAAGAGAGAGAAAGTTTAAGAGCTTTCAACCTTTTCCAAAAAGAGAGGTTGCACGGCAAATTAACACAGATACACAGCAGACGACACGAGCAGCACTACCCTGGTCTCCTCCCCTCCCTTTCGCCCTGCCGCCAGATCAAACTTTAAAGAACATAAGAACATAAGTCAAGTCCAACAGTGGCCAATCTCAATCGCATGAGAAAAGAACCATTCACTCCCAGCTCCCGACAGCAGGAAGCTCATCCTGTAAGCTTCTTGGTTAATAGCCATTAATGGACCTACTCTCCAAGAACGTCTCCAGTCCTTTTTTAAACCCTGCTATACCACTGGCATTGACAATGTCCTCTGGCAACAAATTCCGTAACTTAATTATGCGTTGACTGAAAAAGTGCTTCCTTTTATTTGTTTTAAATCTGCCAGCAGCTAGTTTCATGGAGAGTCCCCTAGTTCTAGTACTATTTGAGAGGGTAAATAGCTGCTCCCTATCTACTTGTTCCACACCACTCAAGCTTTTTGAAATCCCTATCATGTCCCCTCTCAGTCTTCTATTCTCTAAGCTGAAGAGTAGAGGTTTGGACCAGGGACCCATGTCGCTTCTTACTTTTGTTTTCATTATTTAAATCTGTCATTTTTGTTTTCATAAATATCAACATTTCATTTTTGTTTTTTATT
Source organism: Sphenodon punctatus (assembly GCA_003113815.1). NCBI lineage: Eukaryota > Metazoa > Chordata > Lepidosauria > Sphenodontia > Sphenodontidae > Sphenodon > Sphenodon punctatus. The sequence continues at coordinate 2,971,825 of QEPC01008745.1, forward strand.
TTTGATTTCTATTGGTTTGAATGGAAAACATATTGGTCAGCTGTAACTTTTTTGTTTTTCATTATATTTGAATGAAACATGGAAGGATGTACCTCTAATGGAAGGCATTATGTGTACCTATTTTCAGAAAGATTGGATAAAGGAATCAGATTTTATAAGCAGTTGAATTGTGTTATGTTGCAAAAATCTGCATATACATTCGTGGCTGTACCTTTTTTGTCTCCCATCTAATGTGGATGAAACTTGGCAAGTTTATACCGCTACCATGTTTTTTATCTATGCAAACTTTTAGAAGGATTGGATAAATGGTCCCAGTGGTATAAATAATTCACTTATAAATGTATGTGTGACTGTCACACCTTTGTAGTCCAACCAGTGTACATGAAATTTGGTAAGGATGTATCTCACACCTTCAGAATCATCTCTGCCAAATATCAGAAAAATATGATAAAGGGTCCCAATTTTATAAGCCTGCACAGCATATGCAGAGAATGAGTCTATGCCAGGGATTCTCTTATGTGTCACTGCGATATGAGATCGGTTTGTGATGCCAACTGGCCAGAAAAAATGTCAACCAAATATCCTCATTCTGTTCTGTGACCATCCCAACTTCTCTCCCCCACTTGTTACTGGGAAGTCGGAAACATCTGTTTAGGAAAGAACCAATAGCGATTCTCTTATGTCACAGTGCTGCGGGATGTGATTGTGATGATAATTGGCCAGCCTGGATGTGTAAACGATGTCTCCTGATTGCTGAGATGCTATCCCCGAAGTCCCAGTTAGGTCCCTTCTATGCCCACCTCAAAGTCACCACCGATTGGTCCTGTAAACCTGGAAGCATACAGTAATTGCCCAGTGAACGTGTCTCTGTCTGTTGGGTTGTCCCCCATCCTCCCTCCTACAGTCTCCCTCCCTCCCCCTGCCATGCCAGATGCCTGCCTCTGACTGGCACTGCATGTGCTGCTATTTATCTGAATTGGAGCCCTTTATCAAATTGTCCTGTAGTTGACAGGGATGCCAGGGAACAAGTGAGATGCATTCCTGCCAAATGGCTTGTAAACAGGATGGAATATAAAAATGTTACAACCAGAAATAAATGTTCAGGTTAATGGCTTTTAACATCAGGACCCTTTATCCAATCACTCTGAAATTTGTCAGAATTGGTAATCTTGTGGAGACACATAATATCCCCAGGTGTCGTGCAAACTGAACAGAAGATAAAGACGTTGCAACCAGGAATGTGTATGGAGCTTTTCTTAAAATCACAAAATTCAATCACTTCTAAAATTGGTTCCCTTTACCCAATATTTCCAAAATTTGGTACACATCGTGCCCTCCACTGCGGGTACAATATCCCCAAGTATCATCAGAATTGAAGAACAAAAACAGTATAGCCAAAAATACGTTTTTCAGTTTTCCCCCACTATTTCAAAAACAAAACTTCATTTTTGTTTCTGTTTTCGTTATTGTTACAACAAAAAAGAAAATCAAAAATGTCATTTTCGTTATAACAACAAAAACGAATTGCACACCCCTTCTGAAGAGACTCAGCTTGTCAAGCCTCTCTTTGTACGGAAGCCGTTCCATACCCTTTATCATTCTCAGTGCTCTTCTCTGTACCTCTTCTATAGTTCAGCTATGTCTTTTTTGAGATGGGGTGACCAGAACTGCACACAATATCTGAGGTACGGTCGCACCATCGATTTGTATAGAGGGACTATGACATCATCAGTTTTATTCTCTATCCCTTAATGAATAACTCCTAACATTCTCTTTACTTTTTTGACTGCTACTGCACACTAGGCTAAGGATTTCAGTGTATTGTCCACAATCACTCCTAGATCCTTTTCCTGAGTGTTAACTCCTAGCTTAGTACCAAACATTGGGTACTCATAAGTTGGGGTTATTTTTCCCCTATGTGCATCACTTTGCACTTGCCCACATTAAATCTCATCTGCCGTGTAGATGCCCAGGCACCCAGTCTCATAATATCTAGGTGCAGTTCTTCACAGTCTGCTCCTGTTTTAACGACCTTGAATAAATTGGTGTAATCTGCAAATTTGATCACCTCACTCTTAATGCCCTTTTCTAGATCATTAATTAATACATTAAACACCACCAGTCCCAATACAGATCCCTGGGGCACACCACTCTTTACATCTTTCCATTGTGAAAACTGATCATTTAGTCCTACTTTAGATCCTTCAAGTTCTTTTTTTTCCTTTTAAAATGTAAAACTGGTCAGAAGTTAAAATAATTTTCTGCATTAAGTGGTCCTGTATAGTCAAGGGATAACAACCTCCAAAATACAAAATGTCTACTCCATCCACAGACACAAGGCATATCCCCTTGCTTGTGTTTCATTGCAATATGTGCATTATACCCGTCTAAATTCTTACATTAACCCTATTACACAACGCACTGACAATTCTACCGTTTCTTCCACACTACCATACAAAGACTATTAAGGACTATTATATAAGCATGATAATTGTATGAACTGAACTTCACATAGTGAAATAAATTAAAATAAAAGCATGTTAAGCAAGATTTTGGCCAACATCTTACTGAACCAATTATTGGAACTATTAAGGCAAAAATTGTCCAATAATGTGGTAGCTGCCTTAACAGGTACCACTTATACAAAGAAGAAGTTAAAAACATAAGAAAATCTAAAGTTGCTGAAGATCTCTCTCATGAAAGTCGTTTATAGCAACACTTTACTAGGGGTGAAGCCAACTGATGCACTGCACTATATGAAATCTATGAGTTGGTTAGGCAATGTAGCCAATTCCATAGAGAAATATCTGTCCCACTCACAGGATGGAGTGTTATCAACTTAACAGGCAATTTCTGATTGTAGACAATTGCTACTGCCAACACACACAAGGCCAAGACATCTACTTCTTACATTACCAATAGCAATCAGTTCTGTCTGACCTCCTTTATACACACAGGCTTTGATGAAAGCAGTGGCTGACAATGCCATGTTTATTTGGGTTTATTATCTGCACCGAGAAAGCAAAATACAGAAGCACACTGGAAAAAGAACATTTTCAAGGAGAATTGTATAGTTCAAGAAACACTAAGTGGAAGAAATCCATCAAAAATAAGTTGATGCATAGTAACAATTGCTTGCATTTGTAACAATACTTTCAATTTAAGTAGATCTTTTCACGTTTTGTCTCACAGTACTTCTAAAGGGCAATTACACACACACACAAATTTTCTTACTTGAAGCAGTGTCTTCCAAATATATTAATTTACAGCTTAGTATCTTACACTGCTCTCATACACAAGCGGCATAAAACGATCTGAACATGCATCCAATGCAACTAAGATACTTACGTAATCTCTCCTCTAAACCCACATGATTAACAAAATATTTAACTACCTGGAGATCTAGCAGTATTCACCCCCAACACCTAGCAGTCTAGGTTATTGGTTCATGACATTTTTCTTTTAAGATGGGAAATTAAGGCACAGAAAAATGAAATGACTTGCCAAATATACTGTGGTATAGCAGTGATTTAACCTTGTTCTTAAAACGCATATTAGCATGCAGCTTTATGATTTATACACAGACATCTGAATACTTAAAGTCAAGAAGACTGTCAGTGGGTAAAAAACAACATGACGCTGGTCTGCGTTGGCCCAGGACCCACACACAAATGTAGTCCTGCACCTCCAGATGTTGGCCTGGGACTGCCCCAGGTCAGGTAGGCAACTGGCCTGGGGTGCATCCTCAGAAAATCTCTGACTGCAGCCTGGGCCAAGGGCTGCCCACATGGGACAAAGTGGGACAGCACATTTGTTTAGCCCCACCATCCTAGGGGTAGGGACTGCCATCACCAAGCACCATGGCTGGTCACCATTTCTATCTGTCATGGGACGGTGGAAGAGGGCAGGACTGTTAGGCAGATAGGACAGGACTGTGTTAAGAGAGCAGGTGGTGCTTGACTCGTGCTGAAGTCGAGCGACTGCAGCATAGATTGTTTTTAAAGGACTCTGCCATGGCTGATGGCGGCAAAGAAAGCTTTCTTGGCCACTATCATAGCGCCTGCAAAGTCCCATCCAGTGGACCAATTCCGGGTGGTGAGGAACTAGGTTAATTAAGTCTGTCTCTGCCCAGAACTGGAGTCATCTAATGCCTACTGTGACATTTGTATTAATTACTCTGCAAACAAAATTGCTTGTATTCACCATTGCCATTGCCATGGGTGCTGCGATTTTATCTACACAATTGGAGTTGGGGGTTATGGAAACCCAGTTTCAATCAGTTTCACCCACCAATGCGGGTGAGATGCTTGGGGCATTGAGAGCAACCAGTTGTGAATTAGATCCTTGCCAGCTGGAAGATGCTGGGGTAATTGCTGGCTTGGGTTGTCAACACCTCTCTTTGGGAGGGTAGGGTGTTGGACATTCTTAAAAATGCAATTGTCCGGCCCTGCTTAAGAAGCCATCTTTGGACATTGACTCTCTGGCCAGTTATTGGCCTGTCTTTAACCTCCCCTTTTTAGGGAAGGTTACTGAATGGGTTAGTTGCCCAACAGCTACAGGTCCACTTTGATGCTATCAGATTCCTGGACCTGTTTCAATCAGGTTTTTGTCCTGGGTATGGCACCACAAAGACTGCACTTCTGGCCTCAGTCAATGAGCTGCACCTGGAGACTGACAAGGAGAATGGTTGGGGAAAGGAATTATTGCCCCTGCCCTTCCCCCCACCCCCACCCCCCCAATTCCCACAGTGTTTACTGGTGCTGGGGGAAGGAAGGATTTCCTGGTGACACCTGGCCTCTCCCTTTTGCAGGTACATAAGCCAGGGGTGGGGCCCTTTGGGCGCCAGTCGAAGGGCAACACCCTAAGGGTGTCAGCCGTTGTCAGGGTCGTTAGCGGGACTGTAGTGGCTACAGTCTCCTGCCTCTCCTCCTGTTGTTTACCACCATTTGCGGAGGAGTAAAGTGGTGCCTCAAACTCAGGAAATGTGCAACAAGCGGAGAAGGAGAGGGAGGTTGGAACTTGTTATCTACACTGCTGTATGAGCTGCTGTTGCGGGCCAGAGATTTTACCATGCCTTTTTAGAGGAACCCGCCAAGCACTCCCCCTTTACAGCAGCGAGCCCAGTAACAGAAGGGGGCTGGGAGTTGTTGGGTACTTGCCCCAAGCATGTTGGGGAGTCATTCTGGGGGGCCCCTGTAGCAGCAGCTGAAGGGGTGGAGCCCCGTGGACCGAGCCAGCTGGAAGTGCTTCCAGTCTGGGAACTTAAAAGCAGAGTGGCTGTCTTAAGGGGCCCTTGAAGAGCCTGAAGGAGCTAGAATGGATTATTTCCAGTATATTTTAGAATATAAAAATTTAATTTTAACAAATATATGGGTATGATTCATATGTTTTTGATCAGTCTATAGCCAAGTCATATGTTTATAAGATATAGTTAGATTTTAGCTATTTCAGGATTAAGATTGTTATCTATATTAGCCCCATAAGGGTCAGCATTATAGTCTAGGGATCGTTACCGGCCATTACTAGGTCAGGGTTTTATCTAGTTTCCAGGATCCAGCACAGCCAAGCGGGTTTTAGTGCAGAAAAACCGGGGGGCCTTTTCTGGGTTGTTTGCCTTATGGGAAGTTGGTTTTGAAGCTGGTTATAATGCCTGCAATTACCAGGAGCCAACAGAAGAAAATGACTGGACCATTCGTTACACAAGACTCCACTCCTAATTTGCCTCAGTTAAAAATAACTGAGTTTTTTTTTACCTAAGCAAGGTGAAGATAACTCAACGTACCGGGCTCCTAGAAAAAGGAACTTGGGAAAGCGTCTGGGTGCGGAAGACTGTGTAGTCCAAGTAGACACTGGTATGGATTCGGAAGACTTTCCAACCCAGATCCAGAGGGTAAAGCGTATGGGCAATCTTCCAGAAGGACAGAACCCTCTCTATGAGGCTGACTCCCTAGGGAAAGAACTGGAGGCTCCATGTGCACCCTTAGAACCCCCCTTGTTAGGAGATTTTGAAGGTTCCCCAGGACTGTACAAGGGATGGTGATTTAATAACTTGTGGTGGGGTGGATACCTTGAGGCCCTTTACATGGGAAGTTCTGAGAAATCACTGTATTTTAACTAACTTGTTTACTAATTTAAGATCCCTTCAATTTTATTTTTGTGAAGGATTTGATTCAAGTACTCGTTAAGATAGTTACTGCTCAGGGCCCTTCATGGTATATGAGGGCCACCAGGGAGGAGGCCTCAGTGGAATCATTATGAACAGCTTTTCCAATTACTGTCACACAGAGAGAGAGAGAGAGAGAGAGGCAGAGGCAGAGGCAGAGGCAGAGGCAGAGACAGAGACAGAGACAGAGACAGAGACAGAGACAGAGACAGTACTGAGGTTCACCAAAAAAAAGTAACAGCTAAATCCCATGTAAAGGGTAGAAATAAACAAACTAGAAAACTGCCGCCTAAGAAAAAGAGTAAGACTATAAAAACAGGCAGGAAGGGGAAGGGTAGTAAATGTGGTATGAACTTTGGAAGACTGTTCAAGCTTTTGGGGGAATTATTTATTTATATTAAAATTGATATGCCGCCCCCTCCTGCCTCAGGCATATCGGGGCAGCTCACAACATCTTAAAAAACATTTTAAAACATTAACATAAACAATAATGAATTTAAAACAGTATAAAACCCCATCCCCATCCTAACCCACCCACCCCATCTCCCTCGGGAAAGGCCTGGTGGAACAGCCAGGTCTTACATTGTCTGAGGAAAGAGGGGAGGCTGGCAGCCAACCGGCTCTCTGACAGGAGGGAGTTCCACAGCCCCGGCGCAGCCACGAAGAACGCCCTCCTCATAGTGGACACCCAGGAAACACGGGGGGCCTCGAGGAGGGCACCCCCCAGTCAACCGCAGGGGTCGCTCCAGAACCCAAGGGGGTGAGGCAGTTCTGAAGATAGGCAGGGCCCAAGCCGTATAGGGCTTTAAACTTCAAGGAGGACCTGCACCAGATCAGCACCGGATGAAGCAGGATGGACGGCGGTTGGGGCGACGGTGGCGCTGGACTTGTGCTGAAGCTGACCGATTGCAGCATAAAGCTAGTTTAAGAGTTTATGCTGTTGCGGTGCCTTCATCGTGTCTGCAAAATCATGTCCAGTGGAGCTTTTCCTGGTGGTGCAGAGGCTGGTCAGTCTGGCCTCTCTCTGCCTGGAACTGGAATTTTCCAGTGTCCGCTGTGACATGTTTGCTGATTTTTTTGCAGATAAAATCGCCCACATTCACCACGATCTCGATGCTGCATTTACGGCAGTGGATGTATCAGAGGTACAGGAAGCCCCATCATGTCTGGTTTTGTGGGATCAATTTCAGTGGGTGTCGTCCGCTGATGCGGCGGATGTCCTTGGAACTATTTGGGCCACCTGTTGAGAATTAGATCTCTGCCCATCCTAGCTGGTGAAGGCCAGCCAGGAGACATTAGGGCCACTGCTGGTGGGAGTGGTCAACACCTCCCTTAGGGAGGGCAGGGTGCCGAGCCATCTCAAGAGGTGGTGGTGCGGCCTCTGCTCAAAAAGCCATCTTTGGACGTTGATTCCCTAGCCAGCTTCGGCCAGTCTCTAACCTTCCTTTTTTAGGGAAGGTTATTGAGTGGGTGGTGGCCCGACACTTACAGGAGCATCTGGACCGGGTTGGTTTTTTTGATCCCTCACAGTCTGGTTTTCACCCCAAGTTTGGCACGGAGACTGCACTTGTGGCCTTGGTCGATGACCTGCGCCGTGAATTGGATCAGGGCAGATCCTGAATTCTGATCTTACTGGATCTGTCAGCAGTGTTGATACCGTTGACCACGAGAGATTGGTGGTGAGGCTGAGAGACCGGGTTGGGGTGAGCCGAATTGTTTTTAAATGTTTCCACTCATTCCTGCCAGGAAGAACTCAGCGAGTGGTTCTTGGGGAATGTACATCGTCTCCCCAGAATCTCACGTGTGGAGTCCCGCAAGGCTTCTATTTTGAACCCTCTCCTGTTCAACGTGTATATGCAACCATTGGGTGAGGTCATGGGACGGGTCGGTGTACAATGTCATCAGTACACTGATATACACAACTCTACCTCTCATTTTCTGGAGACCCAGTCTCGGTGCTTACCTGATGTTTGGAAGCTGTGGGAGACTGGATGAGGGTGAGCTGTCTGAAGCTGAATCCTGACAAGACGGAGGTGATGTTGGTAGGTAGGGCTGGGGGTGTGGCTTCTGTCATTGGCGGGGTCTGCCCCCCTTTGACCGCTCACGTACGTAGTCTGGTGGTGCTCCTCGACACGCAGCTCTGCCTAGACTGTCAGATGGAGGCTTTGGCGAGAGGCGCATTCCACCAACTACATCTGGTGCGACGGCTGCTGCCGTATGTCTTGGACTCGGATCTGGCAACCGTCATCCATGCTTTCATTACCTCTCGACTGGACTACTGCTATGCACTCTACGTGGGGCTACCCTTGGCGACAGTCCAAAGGCTGCAGCTGGTGCAGAATACGGCGGCTCGCCTCCTAACAGGGACGGGCCACCGCAAGCACATTACACCGGTGCTCCGAACTCTGCACTGCCTGCCTACTGTCTTCCGGGCCCAATTCAAGGTGTTGGTTATGACGTATAAAGCCCTAAATGACTTGGGTCCTGGTTACCTGCGAGATCGCCTCAAGCCTCAGGTCATTTCGCAGTCCTTGCTATCAGCCAGGGGCACCCAACTTGAAGTTCCCCGGGTATGCCGGGTGGCGACGGCGGGGAGGGTGTTCTTGGTGGGCGCACCTCGGCTGTGGAACTCTCTCCTGTTGGAGGCCCGTCTGTTCCCAACCCCCCCCCCCCTTTCCGCAGATGTGGTAAGACCTGGTTGTTCCGCCGGGCCTTCGGGGAAGGGATTTTATTTTATCTGTTAGCTGCTATTTTATGTGTTGATCTTATATATTTTATATTGTAATTAGATGATTTTATTGTGACGTTCTTATGCTGTTCGCTGTCCTGAGCTGCCGAGTTGCAGGAGGATGCAGGCTATAAATGTTTTGTAAATAAAATAAAAAATTTGTAAATAAACACCAACACCTTGAATTGGGCCTGGAAACCTACTGGCAGCCAGTGCAGAGAGCGAAGCACCGGTGTAATATGCTCATGTCAGCCCATCCCCGTCAAGAGACGGGCCACCACATTCTGCACCAGCTGCAGCTTCTGAACCAGCACCAAGGGTAGCCCCACGTAGAGCGCATTGCAGTAATCCAGTCTCGAGGTACTGAAAGCATGGATGACTGTGGCCAGATCCAAGTCCGAGACATACGGCCTAAGCTGACGCACCAGACATAACTGGCAAAATGCTCCCTTCGCCACAACTGCCACCTGGGCATCCAGGTGGAGCTATGGGTTCAGGAACACCCCCAGGCTCCAGACCTGAGACACCAGGGGAGGGCGGACCCCATCAATGATGGGGGCCACCACTCCCTCGGCCTTCCCCACAACCATCACCTCCGTCTTATCAAGATTTGGTCTCAGGCGGCTCGCCCACATCCAATCCCCCACAGTGGACGAACGCCAGGTAAGCACCGAGACTGCTGGGCCTGAGTCGGGGGGAAATGAGAGATATAGCTGGATGTCATCAGCATACTGATGACATCTCACTCCATACTCCCTAACAAACTCTCCCAGAGGCTGCATGTACACATTGAACAATAGAGGGGACAAGATGGAACCCTGCAGTACTCCACACGTGAGGCCCCAGGGGGAAGATGAAAACTCCCCCAGCACCGCACGCTGTGTTTTCCCCACCAGGAAAGAGCAAAACCATTTAAGAACAGTCCCGCCAATCCCTGCCTGGTCCCGCAGCCAAGTCACCAACAACTCATGATCAACGACATCAAATGCAGCCGAGAGATCTTATAAGATCAACAGAATCAAACGACCCTAGTCCAACTCACGAGAGAGGTCGTCGACCAAGGCCATGAGTGCAGTATCCATGCCATAACCCGAACGAAAGCCCGACTGCAAGAGATTGAGAAACTTAACCCAGTCCAAATGCCCCTGAAGCTGCTGAGTCACCATCCATTCAATAACCTTCCCTAAAAAGGGAAGGTTAGAGACTGGGCAATAACTGGCAGGGGCGTCAATGTCCAAAGATGGTTTCTTGAGCAGGGGACGCACCACCGCCTCCTTGAGACAGCCCAGCACCCTGCCCTCCCCAAGGGAAGCGCTGAGTATCCCTGCCAGCAGTGGCCACAATGTCTCCCAGCTAGCCTTAACCAGCCAGGACGGGCATGGATCTAGTTCACAATAGGTGGCTCAAACAGTCCCAAGTGCATCCCCCGAATCTGAGGGTGACACCACCCAAAACTCATTCCACAAAACAAGACAAGAAGGGGCTTCTACTGCCTCTGACCCATTCCCTGCTAGAAAAGACGCATCAAAACTGTGGTGAATTTGAGCCATTTTATGTGCAAAGAAGTCCACATACAAATCACAGCAAGCATTTAATGGTTCTACATCCAGGCGGAGGGAGGCCGGACCAACCAGCCCCCTCACCACCCGGAACTGTCTGCACCGCAACAGCATAGGTACGTAACCAGACTCTATACTGCAACTGGTCAACTTCAGTAGGCGAATGACACCACTGCATCATTATCTGTGGAGAATTCTGTAGTTAGTCAGAACAAGGTTATTAAAATCAAGGGTATGAGCTCTAGCTGCTCAGATAAGGAGGAAAGTATATCTCCAGCGGGGGACAAGTTGGGTGATAATTGTTCAAAGATTATTTTGGCCCCTCTTCCCCAAGTACGGGGTGGTGATTTACAGGGTGCCTTAGTTTCTGACTCTCCTAACAACGAGGTAGCCATAGGTGACTGTTATTAAAGAAATTGTAAAGGAACATCTACCCAGTTATCTGCTAATAAGAACTTTAATGAATCTAGTCCATGGTCTCCTCTAAAAAAATAAGAATTTTACTAGGACTCTAGTGCCCCAGCCTAGAGTATCCTGGATTTTTCCTCCTTTAAAATGGAAACTCCAAGTGAATCTTAATCAGCTGATCCTTATTAATTATCCCAAACCTAAGGGATTATTGAGTCAATCTTGAGCACTATATGCATCTGCAGAATTTAATTTAAAAGGTTTATTTTATGGTCTTACTTTCTAATGATATTGTGGGTATTGAATATCTATTTTATAATCATAGTAAAGCTTGGGCACTTGGAACTTTTACTTCTTCTGATGCTGCCCAGAAAGTTTCTAGGCTTAAGTTTCAACTGAAGCTTCTGGGTATAGCTGGGTATATGGTTAGTTATTATACTAACCAAATAGTCTCTCCTCTTATTCAACATCAGGAGGGTTGGATTAATTCAATACTGAATCAACAAGTAGATCTGATTAGCTTTGAAGATGCCTCTAAAGCCTTGCCTGAACCAGACTTATTTGAACCAGTAATCCAGCCTAGGTCAGGGGTTGACAAGGTCCTCAAGCCAGCTTTCCACCATTTAGATCCCCGGAATGCAGCCTTTTCAGGATCTGGGGATGGTTTTGTTGAGCAGCAGGAAATGACTCTTATTTCTGCATACAATCATCTCCCCTTGGAGGAACATAGTAATATCTTTGATTGTCAGGTGGCCCTTCAAGTAATGTTAGCAGGGACCATGTCTATCTTGTTTTTTGTAAGCACCAGGTACATCGCTGGCGCTATATAAATGCTAACAACAACAACAACAACAACAACACTCCAAGAATACTATTAGAACCTATGGTTCAGGTAGCACACCCCCAGATCGAGGGTCCTAATTCATTTATAGTGGTGAAAGTCTCATTAGCTCCCCCTCGGATTGTACCCAAGGGGTATGTACTATTGCGAGATGAGGGAGGGCCTGTGACCCTTGAGGAATTAAAGCCTGCATCAGCTAGTCTTACGGATAGCCGGGATTTAGAGGATACCTGTAAAAGCAGAAGATATTATCCAATAACGTCAAATGTAGCAGTATTGACAGCACTGTTGGACGAATTAAGATATAAAGAACCAAGTGAGGCAGCCGGATAAGTTGGGAGATGGGCTCGTTGCATCATGATTGATGGATCAAACCTTAGGACCCCAATGACTGGGTGAGATGAACTTTGATGAAGCTCAGTTAGTCTCATTATTAGTATGGAATGTAAGAGGTCTTTCTAGCAAAGTCGGTGATAGGGATTGGGCAAAGTTGGCTATTATGATATTATTCTATTGCAAGAAACCTGGTGCGTAACCCCCTTCTTTATGAAGAGTTATAAATGCTTTAATATCCTGGCCAAGAATCCTAAAGCAAAAAGGGCATCCATCAGCTGGACTTCTTACGAGGGTAGTTAATAAGTTATGGACAACTAAACAGGTTTATCCAGACAATGACCTCTGTCTAACTGTAAGATTGAGCCCTAGTAAGGGCTTCTCGTGGATTGTGGTAAATTTATATGTCCACTAAAAATTTATTTCAGAAATACTGGAATAAATTATTAAATGTATTTTGAAAAATTAAAGATAGATTTCTATGACGATAAGTTACTGATAAGTGGTAATTTGAATGCAAAAGCTGGGGGTCTCTTGTGACATGATGAAGATTTCCTGTTTTTGAATGAGATCTGTGGTATTTCCTCCTGAGCTTGAGGACAAGGGAGTGAACATGGCTGGACTGAAATTTTATAAGTTTTTGATGTATCTTAATTAATGTATAGTAAATGGTTCCTTTCCCAGTCCTAGTAGTGGTGATGTAACATTTTGTGCTGAAGGACGGAGGAGTACTATCGATTATATGCTAATTAGACCTTCTAGTTGGCATATTATTAAATATTTTCAAATTATCCAGCATTTAGAGAGTGATCACTTTCCATTAAGTCTTTATCTATCTACGGGCCTTTTTCTAAACCAAGAAATAGGAGCTCTTCCCTCAATCTTGTCGGAGCATAGAGACAATATTGTCCCAATTATTTATAATAAAAGATTGTATTGGGAAGAGAAGTTGGCTGATTATGTATCTAACAGGCTGAAAAAGAGTCATTTAGCTATGCTATGCTCCGCAGCCAAGTAATTACCTCAGAGGATTCCTGTGGGATTGCTAAAGGTATCCAAAGTATATTTAAATGTAAGCCACAGGCAGGGACCGCATCTAATTCTATGTTCTGTACAGCACCAGGTCATACGACTGGCGCTATATAAATGTTTAATAATAATAATAAAGCCAAGTCTAGTAAGGAGAGTTTGTATGATGCCTAAGAAAATTCAGGAAAGATCTGGTGCGGGATGGTTCAATTAGGGATATTAAGTAGTGTCTGAAGAACTGAGTAAGTGTAGGAAATCCCATAATTTCTGTACACTAAGGAATCAATATAAATTGCTCTTGCTAAAGAAGCAGCAAGATTATTATGGTCACCTGATGAACACCGTTGTAGGGGTATTATTTTTTGTAGATGATGCTATGATCATTGCTAGAACCCCAATAGGGCTACAAAGAGCCCTGATTAGGTTTTCCCAACTATGTGACAAGAATAAACTGGTTATAAATTACAATAAGACAAAAATTATGACTTGGGATAGGGCCAAACGTTTTTCCTGGTATATAAATTATGTTGTGCTCCAGATAGTGGAAGATTATAGGTAACTAGGGCTTTCAGTATGTGCCTCAGCTTTCTGGAAGAAACATGTACAAGTTGTTAGAACTAGAGTTTTTCCAGACAACAATGGCCATAACGAAATATCATAGTGTTTATGCTAGAAAATTAGTGATGGATCACCTTCATGTTCATAGGTCAAAAATCATTTCCAAAATCCTATATGGATCTGAGGTATGGTGCTGGACAGATCTGAGGTATGGTGCTGATATCAATGTACCACAGAATAAATTAGGAATTTGCTTGGTCTTCCACCTTTGATGCCAGCTGCCTTTTTGAGACTAGAATCAGGTTTGATTAATTTAAAATTAACAATAGCCACAAAAGTGATATGATACCGGTTCAAAGTACTGTTGGCTCCCCCTTCTTGTTTTATTAAAATGAGCCTTTTGGAGGATAGTGGTAGAGCTTACTCCCAGGAGTCTCCTTGGTTGAGATTTGTTATTAATACTTTGAGCAGGATAGACCTGGTATATTATATTAATAACAACAGGTTTTTTACTCCAGCAGAAAGAGCTGTGGTTGTCCAAAGATTAGCTGATAATGCGTGGCAAGAGGATATGGCTAATATTTGTTTTTCACGGATATAATCTGTATAATCTCTTGAAGGCAGAGCCTGGTATAGAGAAGTATCTTGAATCAGAACTGGGTTGGCTGCATGTTAAAGCCCTATGTAGATTAAGGTTGGAACATATGTCCTCAGCTATGTGCGAGGGCAGGAGAAATGGTACGCCAAAGGAACAGAGGCTCTGTCCCTATGGGAGTGGAGCAATCGAGGACACAGTCGCCATTATGTACTTGAGTGCTCACAGGTTGAAGCTCTAAGGGTTAGGTACCCAATAGTCTGGGCTGCTTCAATATTTCTCCTTGCAAGAGAAGCTGATTTGGTTGCCCTCTCAAACTGATGCTACTGTTTAATGTAACTTGGCAATTTTTGCCTTTAAAGCTGAAATCATCAGAAAATCCAGAGTTGGGCCTGCAATAACAACAACAATGTATTGTTTATTTAAAGTTCCTGTATTTGGTTAGTGGGTTTCTTAACAAGGTTTAAATTGCTGAGAAGGGTGAAATATTTATTCAAGGGCTAATTTTTGCCCTTTGCAAGCCAGAGAAGGGGCTACGCTGTTGCTGCCAGCAAGCTCTATGATATAGGGGCTAAGCTGTTCCCGCCAGTAAGGTCTGAAAAGAGCCAGGCTTTAAGATCTAGGGGCTAAGCTGTTGCCACCAGTTGTTGCCACCAGTAAGCTCCAAAAAGAGCTAGGCTTTGAGACCAAGGGGCTAAACTGTTGCCACCAGCAAAATTCTACTCCTTAATGGAAGCTTCAGCAGGGTTTGGGACACACCACTTTCAATGTCTTCGAGTCCCACCTCAAAACCCACGCTCCACTCTGCCCTTCCAAACTCCTGCTAATCATCCCCACCCAGGATTATCATCCACCTGTTATCTGCAAACTCCCAATTTACTGTAACCAAGCCAAGAACATGTACTTGACCTCTCGCATCCTCATGAGTGTCACATCACTTGTCTCTCCCTGTTCCCCTTCCCTGTCTCCCCTCCCCATCTTTAGATTGTAAGCTCTTGAGCACGGACCATGCCTATCTTATTTTTTGTAAGCGCCAGATACATTGCTTGCGCTATATAAATGCTATTATTATTATTATTATCATCATCATCATCATCATCGATCTTTACCCTTTAATCAGATTTTATTATTATTATTATTATTATTATTAACAAACATTTATATAGCGCCAGCAGTGTACCTGGCACTTTACAAAGTAATAAAATAGACATGGTCCCTGCCCCTAGGGCTTACAATCTGAGA
>QEPC01008745.1:2999119-3044292 GCA_003113815.1 Sphenodon punctatus
TATGGGATTTTGAAGATATTTTTTTAATTTGTTGATGGGGTTGTATTTTTTAATTTTTTTTAAATGGAATTTTACTATTGTGTGTCTGATGTTGTAAGCCACCCCGAGATGCCGTAGGTATGAGGGGGCAGCTAATAAATATTTATAAATAAATTTTAAAATAGTTATTTCAACTTCCAAAGGCCATGCATGCTGCCATAACTTTACATTTGAATTTTGAAATACAAATATATTTTATTGGGCCAACTTGCACTTTAGACAGAGGTAACAACATTTAACACTTCACTGAATACACTGGCTGTTCTTGGAAATGTCTCTATGGGGGCTGAATATTCCAAAGATCAATGGAACAAGAGCAGATGCTCCCTTAAATGTATTATACAAGATGGTGGGGATGGTCCTCACAAATGGGAAAATACTTTACCAGTAGAAAAATGTATCAACCAAAAATTGCCAGTACTCTATGCATACTAGAACTGTGCTTCCGACCTATTACAATTAAGTTAGCCCTTTGACTACGGACAAGGGGTTGAGGAATCACTGGCCCACAGTCCATTCCCATCCCACAACCCTTTCTATGTGGCCCATGGAGATGTCTCCTTGTTCCTCTTCACTGCATTAGGTTCCCCAACGCAGCCCACTTCACTGCATTGGGTTCCCCAACCCAGGGTTCAGATGCTCAGTTACTGGGAAGCAGCAGACATTACCACTGCTCCTCTAGGAGCCCAGAGTTTCCAGGTCATCATTTACCTTTACATCACCTTGTTGTGTCTCTACTCCAAACACAGATCAGCTCGAGTCTTGCCAACCCAAGTTTCCCAAGGACATTAAATCCTCAACGAAAAAGCAAAGTTAACTGGAAAGAGTCAAGTGACGTTGACAAATAAAATCTTTGGGATTCTTCTTATTTCCTTGCTGGTTTGACTAAAGCTGCAGCAAATAGCACACTTGCTACCCATAGGTAATACCTGCATTTTCGGTCTGCTCCTGCAGGCACCTGACAGGGTAACCAGCTCCCAACTGGGTACCTGATGCCTGAAAATGCAGCTATTACTGGGACATCCTGAGATGCCCCAGGATGCCAAATCCAGCACCAGTGGTTCCTCAGGCTGACTCACCTCACCACCAGGCAGCTGCTCCTGCAGCCCTGGTGGCTGCTCCTTGTTCCTCTCCAGTCCACACACTGCCCAGCTGGACTTGCCCACTCAGCTTTTTTGGAGTGGGGGTGGGGGGAAAAGCAAGGAGCCCTCGTCTCACCTGCGTGCACCACCCTAATGGGTCCCCTGTTCCCAAGGAGACCCATATCAGGGGTACATATGGGTCCTGTGTGCACCCCCATTTTGGGTTCCCCTGGGAACAGAGGACCCATTAGGGGGCCAAGGAGGCACAGGGAGCAGCAAGCAGTGACTGGACCAGAGGGGCAGCAGTCTGGTCGTGAGGTGAGTCAGCCTGGGGCGTCGGGTAGCCCATCAGGACATGTTCACGTAGCAGTTGGTGCCCAAATGCAGCCGGGGCAAGTCAGGCACCCCAGAATCAAAAAGGTGCCTGACTTTCTGGGTACCCAGTTGCAGCTCTAGTTTTGAGCATCCAGCTTTGCTCTGTAACTACGAAAGCAAGAAACACTCTATTTCCAAAACAAAACAAATCTCTTCCAATCCCAGGGTGTCAGGAACTTCATATTTTATAAAAGCACCCAATACTGTAAACCATGACCAAAGAAATCTTCATATGTAGCAACACTAAAATTCTGAGCCCTCACTTAAGTCAATATTCTTTTCCTGTTTAAGGGCAGAAGACTTTAGAGAAGTAACCTTTGGTTCTAAGTTAGCACATAATTTTACCATTTCTAGGAAGGTTGTCTTACTATCTTTATTCACTAATAAGCTTAGTTTCTTAGCAACCGTCTTTCCCAACATTCCTTTTACATATTCATGAAATCTCAATACCCATAAGATTAAAAGCAGCATTTTATAAAGTCACTGGTGCCCTGTTTATTAGTTTAATTTTATTTGCTGTCAAGGCAAGATAAACTAATTGCCAAGCCTTCAACTATCGGATGTCTCAACACAAAAAATCCCTGTCAGCACTCTCTCAGTTGTATTCTCTCCTAAACAAATAAATCAGGTTGCTTCCAGTGAACTTTAAAGTATGAAGTTCCAGTCCTTCAAACGCCACCTCTTACACCTAGAAGTGGGGCATGGATGTGGCTAGTGACAGGATTCATCTATTTATTTATTTATTTATTTTATTTTATTTAAGTTTATATGCCACCCTTCCCATTAAGGTGGAGGGCAGCTTAAACTAATAGAAAGACATTGAAAAAAATCCCAGTAACCACCCACATCCCTTCCCCTAACTCCCCACCAACCCAACCCTATCCCTGCCTCCCAAATGCCTGACCAAACAGAAAGGTCTTGCATCATTTCCTGAAGATGAGCAGGGTCAGACTTCAACAAATCTCCAAGGGGAGGGAGTTCTGTAATCATGGAACCACCACTGAGAATGACCCTCCATATGCCCTTGCTGTAGAACGTTATGGGTAGATGACACCTGCAAGAGGGTGCTCCTGGCTGACCATTTTGGCCATGACGAGACAGCAGGGAAGAGACAGTCTTTCAGATACTTGAATCCTAATCCATTTACAACTGTATAGGTCAAAACCAGAACCCTGAATTGTGCCCAGAAACCTATTGACAGCCAGTGCAGACACTGGAGTGCTGGTAGAATATGCTCCCGGCGACCCACCTGTCATGGAGGAACATAGGATCACACACGTGTGATACTGGCCTACATGCAGACTACAAGTCTAGTACATATGTAAAGCAAAAAGTTCAACATGTATGTAATGTTACAATTAAGAACTGTAAAACTCAAATCAAGACTGACACTTGACCAAGTTCCAGGAAATGTAAAGACAGTTTGTAGATTTGCCCCAGACGGATGGGCAGAGACATTTAATATGCTAATGCAGGCAGCCATTGCCTATGCGCAAGAGACACAGAAAAGCTGATAAAGAGAACAAAAGGAATTCTAGAAGCCTCAAGAAGATACGAGGAGTTTCCTCCTGGGGATATAAGGAGTGGGACTCCAGAGGAGAAAAGGAACTATCGGGAACTCACTCACCATCTTGCAGGCAAGAGGGCTGAACTGAACCATGGACTGAGGGGCATGACTTTGCTTTCTAGCAACTCTAAGACTGAAGACCCAGTCGCTTACATCAAGGACTGAGAAGAACTTATGGACCTCGGTAGGGTAAGATGCTTATTTAGGAACTCAACCAGTATAGGTTAGGAAAGCGTTATATTTACCTTTGATTTCTAGTAACCACTTTGTATCAACAATCTTGCTTATGTAATCAATAAACTGTGTCTAACATTGGAACACAAGTGAGCAACAAGAGTTCCCAAGCTCTTGCGAACCTAGAGATTAAAGAGTCTGTAAATGGGAAGGATCGGGCCCTTGGGTGACAAAGGGGTTGTCCCTGCGGCAGGATTGAACCGGTCAGAGAGAAAAACTGATTCAAGTGGGCTGTACGCGAGGGAAACTGAGTCACTCAAACCTGTGACACCCCCACCCCCAATGAAAGATGAGATACCACATTCTGGACCAGCTGCAGCTTCCAAACATTTATCCGGATCAGCCCCATGTAGAGTGCATTGCAATAGTCTAGCCTTAACGTCATAAAGGCATGGATGACGGTGGACATATTTGAACCTGATAAAAAAGTTCACAGTCATCTCACCAGAGGTAATTGGTGGAAAGCACTCCTGGCCACTGCCACAACCTGGCATAGCAATGAATCCAACAGCATCCCAACACTACAAACATGAGTGACATGGGGAGACTGGACCCCATCAACAACAGGGGCCCCTGTCTCTCCCAGGTGACAAGGGCAGCCAACTATCTCCTCTTCAGTCTTGTCTGGATTCAGCTTCAATCAGCTCATCCACATCTAGTTCCCAACAGCAGTCAGGTACTGAGTAAGCATCAAGACTGGAGGACCTGGATGAGAGTTAGAGCTAGGTGTCATCACCATACTGATGGCACTTCACTCAATATCTCCATACAACCTTGCTCAGGGACCTCAGATATACACTAAACCAGAGTAGGGACAAGACGTAACCCTGCAGGTTCCCACCAAAAAGCTTCCCAAGGATGATGAGTCACTGCCTACCACCACCACCTTCTTGGTTGTCCCAGCGCGGAATGAATGGAACCACTTGAGCCGTCCCATGAACCCCTGCCAGGTCATACAACTGTGTCAACACCACCCCATGATCAACCTTATCTAACAAAATCAACAGAGTACAGATGACCTTGTCAATTGCCAAGCAGAGGTCATCAACCCAGGCCACAAGCAGAGTCTCAGTGCCACGCCCAGGACAAAATCCTGACTGACATGAGTCCAGGGATCCAACATCAAGTGGCGTGTGAAGCTTTGAGGCAATGACCCATTCAATAGCCTTCCCTAAAAAGGGAAGATTAGGCAATAGCTGGCAGGGAAGTCAACATTGAGAGATGGATTTTTTAGCAAAGGTCGGACAACTGCAGTTTTGAGGCCGTCAGGTACCCTGGCCTCCCGAACGGAGGGATTTACAACCTCAGGCCGAACGGGCATGAATCTAATTCACAACTGGTCACCTGCACCACTCCAAGCACACACACTACATTTGTGGGCAAGACTAACTGAAGCTGATCCAAGCAAGCCAAACAGAACTGAGCTTCCCCAACCCAAAACTTGATTTGTGCACCCAAATAAACAGTTTACATCCTCAAGCAGTAAAACTCTTTTAAACTTTGGGCTAGAATCCTTTATCATGCAGGGAACTCTGAGAAATGCCACTGGAGCTGCTGGAAAAACTATAGTAACCATGATCATCTTGCAGGAAACTGGACTCAGAAGCAAAGTCAAGGTAAAATAAAATTGACTTAGACACCCTTTTGTTACCTATCATCTCTTAATATCTCCAATGAGCATGCAGGATTTGCTGGGTAAGGAAGCAGAATACACAGCATCAACAAATAGAATGAGACCCTTAGTTTTAATTAAATGGCTTGTTGGCGGCATAACGATGGCAAAACACACAAAGGCGGCTCCAGATGGATGGAAACAAGCTCAATGAAACCCTAACAAATTATTCACTGTTTACTTCCAGCTTTATCACTCCTCTGTCACAACAGAAAAATGGATCCACCTTCCATCCTGTCCTAGTACATCAAGGGGAAAATGGTAGACTCACCACTGCAAATGGACATGACAGTGCACATAGCAATGAGTCAGTACTATTACTGTATGCCTAGGGGGAAATATCACTGCTTAGTCTGAGCCCTGTGCATAAACGAGCTTGGTGGCTGGGAAGGATTGAGACAGTTCAGAGAGAGAAACTAGTAATGTGGAATTGTTTTTCTTGCTGTATCTGAGATTAGTTTGAAAGGGGGTGGGGGGAAGTAGCTTCCTAAAGCAAATCCAAATTCTGACATCTGAGGAAAAAGTGAAGTTCAGTCACCATTTGTGATCACTGTTAAAATGATTTAATGCACTAGGCTAAGTCAGAAGACTGCATGTAGTTGTGGTAAGGTGAAAAGACAATCCTCTGAGTTTTACAAACAAATTAATAGGGACAGAGTTGCTGTCTACACAAGCCCCATTTATGACATGGCCAACTACTTAAGCCTGTCGTAAACAAAAGCACAGGGTGATCTGTCTACGGTCTTCCTTTTTCTGGCTGGTTGATGTCACCACAGGGCAACTGCTTCAGCTGCCCTGGGTTTTGTTTATGTGCAGGTCGTTTCCTTTGTGAGATCCTCTTTATTCACTGAAATAACTGTATTTTATCAATTAACTGGTTGCTTCAAACAGGAAATTGTAACCAGAGCCCCCCTTGGAGATTTTCCAAGGTCAGAGCCCAGGCTAGCTGCTGACACGGCCCAAGACAATCCCAGGCCAACATCTGGTGGCTCTTGCACACGCGTGCAGGAATGGTCCAGTCCAAAGTGGGCCACTGTCATGTCTGTTTTTACCCACTGATCCTCGATGGAAAATGTTTGCCAGTGGCCAGAGAACTCTTGAGTGTCCTCTTGAAAAGATGGATCCAAAAGCAAGGATACCAGGCCACATTTGCCAAGGTCTTCCTGTGGGGTAGCGTCTCCCATCTTTAACTTAATCACTAGTTGAAATGAATCACTAATTTGAAAGGAAAAAAAGGAAGTTTGTGTTAATCCTTTGATTACCAAGAAATATTTTATTCCTGCATCTTGACTCCACACCTTACTGTAAATTCTTAATATATTATTCAGATTTCAGCTGGCCTCCTTTATAGTCAGTTCATGTCTATATTCTTGTTGCATTTCCTGAAAAGTATATTTTCAAATAAAGTTGAAACCTTGTCTCTTCTTGCAGAATCCAGAGTTAAAACTGGCCTCTCTTCTTTGTGGTCTCAACCTTTCCCGTTCAATTTGTAAAATATTCATTCACCAATCCTCATTTATTGGATTTAGGTACATTTAGGGCAGTTCTGTCTTCCGGACAACTATGCTTTTAAGAACATAGTTGATTTTATCAAGTTAAAATTAAATCAGAAACTCAGACAAAACAGATTTGCCTTGCTTGGCCTTAGATTAAAATGGAAGAAAACCTTTTTTGTTCTTCCTACTGCAGTAGCTGAGGAGGATAATTGCACAGAGATATTTCATGTACTGATATTGCTTGGTTACCAGGAATAGTGTATTTCTGTATCTTTGATCTCACCAAATACTGTAGCTCACCAAATACTAAGCCATTCATGTACAAGTATTTTTAACAGGAGTCAAGAAGTCTAGAGCGAGGAAAACCACTTCATTCAGCCTATGTACTGCAAAAGACACGCACGTGCATATTCTTAAAATAAAATTCCACCTCAACCGCAAGAATGGAGTTTGATGACTCGACTCTTTGATGAAATCCAGAATTATCCTCCAGAAAATATTACACATATGTGGCGCTCAGCAGCAGTGCAGGATTGATTGTGAAGTTTCATTTTGGTATATGGAAAGAAACTGATGGAGGAAGCAGATACCAAGGTTCTGCAATGGTCAGGGCATTTTAGACAAGCCTGGGGAATTCGGGAGTTTGTAAGACTTCCACATTCGTTCCCCCATACCCGAGATATAAGGGGAGTTCAGTTTATACATTCAGCACTTTCCACTTCTCTTACAGCAGCTGCTCCCAAGCCAGCTCCACTCTCGGCGAGCATGAACCCCTTCCCATCTTTTTACAGCTACAGCAGCAAGCTGTCTGACAGCGGGAAGAGAGAGAGAGAGGAGACAGCTTTGCCCCAAGGAAACTGCTGATAGCGCCCCTGAGGAGTGCACGTTCGTTGCCCCGACAATGGTGTGGAGGAGGCCGTAGTCAGGGCAGCGCACACTCCTCCAGGGCTCCCATTGGCTGTTCCCTCAGAGCAGCACAGCTCCTCTGGGACTCCCTTCCCGATTAGCTATTTCGCGGGGCAGCCCAAGCTCCTGGGGACAGCGCTGCAAGCCCCTCCATTCCCACATGTAGGGGGAAATTAAAATGCGCATTCTGGAAACCTGGGCTATCCAGGCTTACTAATGTGGGGAATTTAAGACAAATCCAGTGTGAGTTGTGTTTCAACTTCCAGGAATTTGTGTGTTAACAGCCGAAATAGGTGCATAAATGCTACATGTAAAAGCGCTTTCAGGGGCAGCTGGGATGTGTCAGAAGCATTAGAACCTGGAAGCTGAGGTAAACATTATGTGCCTTCAAATGCCAGCCAGTCTCTGTAAATCTGTTTTAATGTTATTTAATAAAAGGTAGCATTTACAGTTAACACATTAGGTCACAGAAATAATATTATAAAAGTAGTCAAACATATCACCATAAATTGAGAGATTATTCAAAATTATATATAACTATTTTGCAGCTCCATGCATACATCTTTTAAATGATGGCAACAAATTAAAAAAAAAGAGTTCACATCTAAATCTTTGCTAAATTGCTAAATCTTTGGCTATGTACTGTAAGGCCATACTCACCACCACTAATTTCCTGGTTCGTAGTCACTACATAGCAGCTATGAACTACACACTCCTGTCAGGTGCTGAGGTGATCTCAGGCCCAACGTGCAGAGCAAGCAGTTGCACGCAGCCGCGGTGAGGTCTAAGCAGGTCTTCACAACTACACTCCCCAGGAGCAGCAAATGGCAGAAGTGACAGGGAACCTCCTGCTGCTCCTGTCATAGCAGCTTTTTGCCCCTTGGGACCAGGGGCAGCAGCAGAAGCCCCTGCTCCTATGGAGCAGGAACAAGAACAATGGTGGGTCTCCAGGAACCACTGCCCCTCCTGCCTCCTGAATGGCTTGCACCCAGGTGGCCAACAAGTAGCTGCTGGCTTGTGTATAAGTACACGACCTGTTACATGTTCAGAACTACCGTGGACTGTCTTGAACACATAGCTGGCATAAGTCATAAAACTGCACTTTGGCACTAAACTTCCAGGATGGATGCGTCCAAGGTGATCTGCAAGGGGAAGCATTAAAGTAACTGTGGATCAGACTCAGAAGTTTTTCATTAATGTTCAGGCTTCTCTGGATACTCTGGCAAAGAGAATTCAGGGGATGAAAGAGAGTCTGCGTGTGTGCACAAAATCAGTTTATGGAAACTGCATTCCAACTGAGCTACCTCACAGCTACATTTGCGATACAGAAGTACAGCATCTCAGTAATGAAGTAATAGATTTAGAAAATAGATCCAGAAGATGTAATATTAGGCTTAGTGGAATGCCTGAAGGCTCTTAAGAATTAAATTCTACAACTTTTGTTACAAAGCTGCTTATTAATGGCTTAAACATCTCATCAGATACGGATTTGGAAATAGAAAGAGCCCATAGATCTCTCTGGAGGAGGCCTGGCCCTGTCTGGTGAGAGACGTCATGTCTTTGCAGTCAAAATTCTTAGATTTACTACAAAAGAGAAAGTACTTTAAAATGTCAGAGAATTAGGACTTATGTGAAGAGAGCCTGCTGTCCCTATAACACTGTGTTCTGACCCGTTCGTGGGCTCGCCATAAAACAAGTTCTGTTTTAAAACCATCTAAAGAACCTGCTAAATTGAAGCAGCTGAAATTAGAGACTGCTCAGGCTAAAGATTCAAGCCCACTCTGAGTCTGACTATATTGAGGCCAATTCAGCCACGGCCCTGGTGCAGTTGGGCTCTTCTGAGCCTGGGCCTGACATAACGGAAGTGGTACCACCCCTATGGAGCACCAACACATCATGTAATGTCACGGCATTCCCAGGTGGCTAAAGGCATTTCACAAGAAGTGCAGGGTTAAAGGCATTCCTTTCATCCATGGTGAGACAGGCCCAAGTCCAAGAGGATTCCTGAACCAAGTTCAGTGGGGCCATTCAGATCCCATCAGGCTGAATTTGGTCTGTAGAGCTCCAGCTGAAATACTTTATAAAGTATGCCACCATCTTATCCGTGGTTTACCATGGGAACACATGCTTTCTCTGATCCAAAGAAGGTTGAAACCATTTCCAAAGCCAATTCATTAGGGATGTGTAATTCATTTTGTTTTTATTAGTTATTAAAATTCGCTTTAGTAACTAATGTGCTTTCATTCATTTTCAGTTTAGAAAAAAAAATGAAAAACATCACTGTGGATGTGAAAAATGGCAGCCACCAGGGCCATTCTACACATGGGCATTCATTTAAAAAATAGCGGCATTCTGAAAAAGAGTAGTCAGTCTGCACACGCACAGAATGTCTGCCCTTTTCCAAAATGGTGGCAACACTGCCCATGCCATTTTGCAAAAGGGCAGCACATCCACAGAATGGCCCCAGCAGCTATCCCGCCCCTCCTGCCGCAGGCAGCCCGGTCTGCGCAGTAATTTATTTGGGGTGGTGGTGTTTTTTTTAATTATTTCACAAATAAAAGAAAACAAAAACGGGTTGTTGGTTTTTTTACGAACCCCCGAAAATAGGTGGGTTTTATCCAATAAAATTAAAATGAGGGAAGTGCTGCAATCAAGTCAATTCCAGCTGAGAAAATAGGATCTATGGAATAAATCCCAATGTTATTTGGATTAATACAAACATGACTATATCTATATAGGCCTGAACTTCAATATTGTCTTTCGATATTATTTCCAGCAGTCTAATCACTTATATTTACAAGTTTATATAACCATTTGGCAAAGATGTTCTTTAAAAATTATCTGCAGATGTTAGCTGATTATACAAATAGGGTTCTAAATAAGACTTTAGGTTTAGTCCTAACCGAGTGTAAAAACATCTTCCAGCAAAGTCATTATCCAGTCAAGATTTATTTTTTAAAAATTAAGAGATATTTTACCTTGGAAAAATGGGGAATATAGATGGTATGCGACGCGTTTCAGATTTCACACACACCAATTAATGTGTGTGTTTTCAGATGACACGCTACCACGGGTGGCCACGCGTGGTAGCGGCCTCATAAGCTGCCGCTGCCGCCCATCAGGGAGGGGGCCAGGCCATGCTGAGCAGCTCTCACCACGGGCAGGATCAAAGTGTGACAGCGACTAGCACAGTCGCGTCTAAAATATGCTGTTATCTTAAATGGGATGAAGATCTGGGAGTTAAGGTGAAATAATCCCAAAAGAAGTTGTCAATTCAGAGTATTAAAATGTCTGCAATTGATCTTACACTGTCTCAACTTATTTTTCATCTTCACTGGTCTCCTAACTTCTACAA
Source organism: Sphenodon punctatus (assembly GCA_003113815.1). Classification (NCBI taxonomy): domain Eukaryota; kingdom Metazoa; phylum Chordata; class Lepidosauria; order Sphenodontia; family Sphenodontidae; genus Sphenodon; species Sphenodon punctatus. The sequence continues at coordinate 3,009,846 of QEPC01008745.1, forward strand.
GTTATATTTATTACTAGTTGATATTTGTTGGAGATGTAATGCACTGGAGGCATCATTTGTTCATGTCTCTTGACCATGTCCCATTACCAATTCTTTTAGGAAAGAAATTATCTTAAATATGGTAATTATACCATTGCCTAGTATGTGCATTCTGGGTTATATACTTGAAGAGTTTAAATTAAATTATTTTCTTCAGCTGACTATTAGTTGCACACATGATAGTTGTATTTCATTAGAAAGGCAAAAAGATCTCCAAATGTTGAAATTTGGTTTAACAACATAGTCAATCTGACATCAATGGAGAGAATCACAAAGTTTAATGCAACATGCAAAGAGCTATTAGAATATTTCGGAAGAAAGCATAAAACAGTCAACTAATTGGTACCTGCTGTACGTTGTACCCTAGTACATCATTTATCTTGTTTGTAACTAGGTTTCCTTTTTTAAGAAAATAAATTTTAAAAATTAACCTACACATTTGTTTTGTATAAGAGAAAGTGATACTGAGGAGTGCCAGCGGAACGTGAATAACTTCTCAACCAACATGCAAGGTCTATCATGGGCTTTATGTAGTATGCAATTCAGCTGCTTACCTTTATTCTTTTTAATTTCATCTCAAGGAAATTATGGTTATGTAGTGCACTCTCCTCCACTCCTCCTTTCAATTTGTGTATTTGTAATGCGTATGTTTTTGTTATAAATTAATTTGAATAAAATGTTCAAATTATGAAAGGTGTGCCTGGTAAAAGATCTACGCCTATCCCATACACATCCTAACGATGATGGATTTTCAAAAACACAATGGATAAACTCTTTTATTATTTATGAAAATAAAATCTTCTGTCTCCACTTCTCTTCATAATACCTTATCAGCATACATAAGCTGTTGTGGATGATAAGTAACTTAATCATGTTTGTACACACCACATAGTTTACAGTCCCTCATTTCTTTCTTCTAGCTAGTTCCAGATTTTAAAAGCCCAGATAGTGAAACTTTTTTTTAAAAAAAAACTGAGATGCTCAAGCTACCAATTTAAGGATCCCTCTTGGGGATTTTCTAGTACATCAGAGTTATCACAACTCCCATTAAAATTGAATGACAATGATCTGCTTTAGTATCTGAGGTTACTTAGATGAAAATTGCATGGTTAAAAAAAAAGAACCACAAAGTCGGTTTCATTTAGAAAATTCAAAACATGTAACATGACTTCTGACACATTTCACACCATTGTGCCTCAGGGTCACTAAACAACAAGTATAGCTCCATTTAAAGAAAGAGCATATACTTAATGAGAAAATGGTAACTAACTTAAAATTCATCACCATTTCTTCACAGTCAGTGAACAGGACATAGCATTGCATCTAAACAAACAAACCTGTAATAAAATTGTAGTTTTATATTGACTTTTCATCAAATTGTTGATGGATTCAAAGAGCCTCCTCATGGATTCCTCAAATTCTGTCTGCTCCTTGCCTTCATATAACCTGCAGGGAAGAGAATTGCATTTTTTTATCATCACTTCAGCATCAGCAAATGCCAAATCTTTAAATGTATGTGCCAAATTCAGCAGTCACATTAAATTAAATATGCAGAAAAATGTGATGCACTATCAGTAGATAGATATTTCACTGAAGGGATATATCTGGTGTCCACTGCACTGAACAGAGATTCCTCAACTTGACATAACATAAGAAAATTATCTATTTTTCACCCCTGAAAATGCCTTTAAAGTACGAAGCTTTCCCGTGCTGAAGGCTATTAATAATACCACCTGACTAGTGTGTTTGGAATAAATAGTTGTCATTTTACTTTCAAAGTGACTTAAAATGTCAAATGAGCTATGGTGGAAGAAGTTATACTAAGCTGATGGCTTCCAACTCCAAAAGAGTAAATATTGCATAAGGAAATCAATGCAATACTGATTTTTTCCCCATGTTCCAATATTGCTGTATGCTTGTGTTCATGAGGCTACAGGGCAAGTAAGAACTAACTTTAAGCAAATTCAAGGCCAGCGTATAAATGTGAACATGACATTCGGGGAAGGTGCTAGTATTTGAATATAAATCAAGAAACAAGCTGCAAGGTGATGTAAAGGCAACAGCTGGAGAAGAATAGAGTTGTTAGTATTAAAAATAAAGAGGATATCTGGAAGACACTAAGACAGGAAGAGAGACTTAGTGTAATTTCAGTAGTTACAGGATCACAGTCAACCAACCACCCTGAATCACAGTGGATTCATGGTGGTAGCTGTGATTGCGTGAACATCTGTTTGAGCCCCACCAGATGTTCACCACGGTGAATTCCTGGCAGAGTTCAAAGCTAACCACAATTCTGGAGGCGAGACCGGCCTCACCTCCAGAAATGTGGTTAGCTGAACCACGATCAGGAATGGGACAAAAGTAACATTTGTTACCTTGCCCCATTACTGGCTGTGGTCCAGACGAGATTGAATGCAGCAGCCTGACTGGCCACTGCGCCCGCCTGTGTCCCCGAGGGCAGACGGCCAGTGGAGCATGGGGGGGGAGGGGGGAGAGCACAGCCCCGACTCTTCACCGATTCCCCTCCATGATCAGGCCGGCATGTCTAAAGGACGGCCAGTCTGATCCAGGGTTCAGCGTGGCGGACCAAATGGCCCATCACGTCTGAAATTACCCTTAAACCACAGATTTGTATAATAGCTTGACAAGCTTAGATCTTGAGTGAGTCCATTATTTCTGTTATCTAATAAAGTTATGAATTTTAGTTCCCTGGCCTCTTGTAACAGGGTCAAGGATACCCGACGAGAGTCCTTGCAAGCTCCTGTCCATAAGTCACGTTCTTTAGGGAATTTTCTAGCTCAAGTGTCTTTCTCTATTAGGGATGGGAAAATCAAAATCAGTTTAATCCAAACCACCCGATTTTTTATTAATCCGATTCATGGGTAAGAACTGGTCTGTTATATGATCCGTGGTTCAGATCTTATCTGTTGCACTGACTGGCTTTTGGCACCCTTTTTCAATTTTTTATTTTTTTTAGCCAGCTGAGTTTTCTCTAATGGCTGAGGAGGAAAGGGAGAGGGGGCAGCGGAGGTGGGAAGAGGTTCAGGATTAACGTGTGACCTATTCTACACACACTGCTCCCACACGCAGCCAGCAGCACCCGAACACAGATTTCCCCCTCTCTCACTTGTTTCTTCATCTCTTGCTCGTTCCTACACCCACTCCCTATTGCTAGACTCTTCTTTAATGTCCCATTAATCATTCTAGGATTGGGGCTTAGAATTGAATGGCCCACTGAAATGAATATGCTAGATTTCCCATTGATTTCAATGGGATATTTTCCCACTTAAGTCAATGGAGGTGGTGGTGGGGAGGGGAAATAAGAACCCAAATCGTAATCCGAACCAAATCGTGTATGAACCAATTGAATCTAATTCCAATTTTAGTCCGATTCAGATTTTCAATCCACTTTCCCATCCCTATTATCTATACAAACCATCCCAGGCAAACTCCAGCGCACCAGCCCCAACCATGCTCCTCTAATGGGGCACCCCATTGGAATTGCTTCCCAGACACCTCACATTTTTGGAGGGGGAAGGGCTGTCACTGAAATCCATACACTCTGTGGATCTGGGTGGGTTTAGGGGGCAATATCAACCACCCCAAACATCACTGCAGGATTAGCTAGCTCTGTTGTTTAACCATGTCAGTCCCTGGCCCCCAAGTCGAGGCGCCTGCTGTACAACATCAGATCAGAATGACCTTCAGCTTTCTCCCTTCCCAGAGGCCTTGACTCTCCCCGCCAGATCAGCTCTAAACATGGCTGATCAGTCACTCACACTGCCCCCTGGGAGATGCACTTCCCTCTTTCCCCAGCACTGATAGGCTCTGGCAAGCAGTGCCTGCTGAGAGTTGTAGTCCCCAGTATTAAAGACTGTTCACTTTTAAACAGTCTCTGCATTACACACAGAATGTTCACAAGCACTCCACACTCAGGATGGTCTCCATAGGCTAACGTTGAATTATCAAGATGTCATAATTTAAAAACTACTAACCGGATTTATAAGAAGTAAACTCAAGGCGCACCCTCATCAGCCTCCTTGAGGTTTCTAAAAGGCTTACACTTCCTCTCAACCAACACAAGACCCCTTTACCCTGCCGATATTAAAACGGTCTAACCTTTGAAAGCCCAGGCTTTCAAAAATGCAGTTTTCAAACTGCGATAGCTCAGCTGCTATCCAACCTATCTGGCTGACATTTGGACAGCCTGAACCACTTACTCCAGTGATCCTTCACCATGAATGTCACAATCCTAACTTTAATCATGCCAATTTTATAGCAAATAGAATGTCGGGGCTTTAGAATGGAGGGTTTAACACACCTTAACTATAGAGCGCTCTCACACTCTAATAATGTACCAGGCGTATCACTTAGAATTTTACACGGTTTAACGACCACAAAGATTCTAATTCTACAGTAGTAGAAGAAAATAACTGTTGATGGATGGCAACCCTATCACCCATTTTTAAAGAAGAAAAAGAAGAAACAGAGCTTGAACAGGGTAACCAAACCAACACTGAGGTGTACATATTGCACCAAATCAATGTATAAAAATATTTAATTGGAAATAATTTTTGTTCTTAAATTTGAGAAATCAAGTAGGAAAAAACATCTGAATTTGTAAAGCTCACATGAAGAGAAACTTAAGGCAGTGTCCATATAAACTTGCATGAACTTAAATTACCTTTGATAAAATGCTTCAGCAACTATCTCAGCACTATCTCTAACTTCCTTGTATCTCCAAGACTTAAAACAAGAGTTCCTGACAGAACAGGAAATCCCATAACTGAGCATCAGAGAGCCCCTCAAAGAACATGTTCCTTAGCAGCTTCTACTTCTATCTCAGACTTCAGCACAGGAATCAATGTTTATTTATATTTTAAGTCCACTATCATGCATGGACAAGTTTCTCTTAACTATTTCCTCCAAATATAATTCATACTGAACTTCAAAGGGATTATAAAATAGGAGGCAGCCAATCCACACCATACATCTTTGCAGAACCATATCCCAATTTCACATTAGCCTCCCTAGTCTACCATAGCTGCTCATCAGCCGTTAACATCCACGATCCATTTTGTGGGGATTCTTCTCTTCAGAAGTTATTATGTCTGAGTAATAGCTTGTGGTGTCATCATGGATGTCCACTTTTAGTCTTCAGGACCCTAATCAAAACTGATAGCCCTAAATCCCCTCTTCAAAATGTATGATCCCTCAAATGATCCAATACTCGCAGTCCATGTTAAGCCCCCAGATCTGTCTTTCTTCCAGGTTCCATATTTGGCACCAGCATCTAATTTTCATGTCCTTGTGCTCAGCGTCTTTCATCTACTTTGAAAATCTCCCTCTTTTGCAGTCTCTAGAACCCCAAGTGTCTCCCTGATGGCACTCCTATCAGGGTGGCATTGCTGCATACCACTCCAGGCTCTCCCTCGTCCTCTCTTGCTAAGGCCCAAGTGCCAAGAGGCCTAGATAGTACATCAGCTTTATCCCGTCTCCACACCTATGTCCTTTTCCTTGAGAGCTGGTCCCTCCCCTTAGTCCTCTAATCAAGAAATTGGTTCTTTCCCCTTCTGGGGGTGAGGGTGAAGATCACCTTATTCTGGACCCCTGTGCTGGAGCCCTAGCACTCTGGAGCCTCGCCTCAGTACACTGCCAGACATGCCCTACCACTTGGGCTCCCAAATAATAAGAGGGCCCTGTCTGCCATAGAATGATCCCACAAAGAACACTCTCACCTTCTGGTTTTTCCAGTCCCCACTCCCTTCTCTTTGGGCTGGGTTAACAAGCCCCTACATAATTTGCTAACATCCAGGTGTCTATCAGGGCCCTCAGGGCTTGATGGCCTGTACAGCCTTACTGTGGTGATAGTGGTCCTGAATTCCACCTCTGCAGCTGGCCCTGGATGAAACCATCCCTCCACCCTGCAACAATTCCTTGTAGTACACCCCTAGCTAGAAACGCCTCCATATTCAACTGAGCTTCCAGACAGAGGACCTCTACCTGGCCTAAATGCTTCTCAATGGGCCTCAGCTGACCAGTGGGAGGATGCTAGCTACGTGCATATGCTGCAAGGACTCACAAGTATCCACTGTCATTGGTGCTTCCTGATGACAGATTCAATCAAATGTCCAATGGAACCATCCTTAAAATATTTACCAGTAAACTGAGGTATTGCCAAGTCTTGATGGGGTGGGGTGTCACACGTGATCCCATATCCATGTGTTTATTTCTCCAACAGAAGCGCTTTGTATATGGTCACTAGCTACCTGGTAAGTCTTATCTTGTTTCTCACCCACCCCTAATCGTCTCACTCCCCATGCCCTCGATCAGACCCTGCGGTCAGCCAGGAGCACCCTTCTCGAGGTCCCCCGGGTATCCCAGGGGGCCCCTATAGAGAGGACGTTCTCGGTGGCCACCCTGAGGCTGTGGAACTCCCTCCCAGCAGAGGCCTGGGTAGCCCGGGGACTTACTTACATCCGTTGTCAAAGGAAGACCTGGCTGTTGCACCAGGCTTCTGCCAAGGGAGATGGGGCGGGGGGGACTGGGGGGGGTGTATTTTTTGTTGTTGCAGGGCTGGGGTTTTTGAACATGTTTTACTGCTTTTTGACATCCCTCTCCCCACAGTGGGGAGGCTGTGTTTTCCCCCTCTTGTTTTTGCCCCTTTTTGTTATTTTATGTTGTAAGCTGCCCCAGGCTGCCTTTGGTAGGAGGGGCGGGGTAATAAGGTTTCAAATAAATGATCACCACCCCATTGCCTCTTTCTGTGCTGCTCTCCTCCCCCAAACTTCCCTCCCCACTACTCCCATATCCCGGTTAATTCCCTGAATCTTTATGCTTTGGCTCACAGGTTCTCCCCCACCCCAATGGCTCACATCTCGGCATTGTGTAAATCCCCACACACACACACCCAGTTGTCCTCAAAACCATGCTATTTTACAAACTCGAAAAGTTTCTAATCATTTATTGAAATACACAATTTGCTATTTAAAATAAGGTATTGCATACAATTGATTTTATTTTATTACATTTTTAGCCCACCCTTGTCCAGAGACTCAGGGTGGTTTACAACATCAAAAATATAAAATACAATAAAATATATTAAAATCCCTTAACCTCTACATCATCCCAGCCACACACTCACCCCACCCTTTATCCCCATCTGCCACCAATCCTCCTCGCCAAACTCCTCTACCCAATACCACCGAATCCTATTCCTGCTTGCCAAATGCCTGGCCAAACAAAATAGTCCTACATCGCCTCTGGAAGACTAACAGGCTCAGAGGTTTAGGCAGACCTCCAAGGGGAGGGAGTTATTTATTATTAATTATTATTATAATAAGCTTTTATATAGCGCCAGCAATGTACCTGGCGCTTTACACAGAATAAGATAAACACGGTCCCTGCCCGAGAGTTTACAATCTAAAGACAGGGGTAGGGAGACAGGGAAGGGGAAACAAAGGGAGAGACAAGGAATGCGACGTTCGGGAGGATGTGAGAACTCAGGTACAAGTTCTTGGCTTGGTTAAAGTACATTGGGAGTTGGCAGATAACAAGTGGGGGATAATTCCATAATTGTGGTGCAGCAGCCAAGAATGCCTCTTTGCATCCCCTCATGGTAGCAACCTCATGGGCAGTTGGCACTAGCAAGAGAGAACCCACGGCCAAACTCCGAGACCAAGAGAGAACCCACGGTCAAACTCCGAGACCATGTTGGGACATAGGGGAAGAGGCTTTCCGATTTCTGGGGCCCAATCCATTTAGGGATTTATAGGTTAAGACCAGCACCTTGAATTGTACCCAGAAAGTTATTGGCAGTCAGTGCAGACTCTGCCAGACACCAGAGTCTCTACACATTTCAGGTATTTTCAGATAACACATTGGGGGGACAGATGATTTTTATTTCATTTTTTTGACATCTTTGTAAGGAAAGACCGTACTAGTTTAGCTCTATTGTCAGACTCTCACTTCATTAAAGGACATCAGGAGCATTGAAAGCAAGAAGTGACCTCCAAATCTGGCATTACCATCACCTTGGGCGGATTCACAGGGGTGGGCTCAGGAGGCTTCAGCCCCCCCATTTCGTTTTGGCTTTCATTTTCATTGGTTTCAATGGAAAACACATTTTCGGCTGTACCTTTGTTGTTTTACACTATATGTGGCTGAAATCCAGGATGCGTATACCTCACATGGAAGGCATTAAGTGTACCAAATTTCACAGGGATTGAGTAAAGGAATCCAATTTTAGAAGCAATTGAATTATTTTATTTTGCAACATTCTTCATATACATTCATATACATTCTTAGCTGTAACTTCTTTGCCTCATATCTAATGTAGATGACACTTTACAGGTTTACACCCCTTCCCATATTTACTATCTTAGCCATCATTCGGAAGTATTGGATAAAGGGTCCTGGTGGTATAAGCAATTAACATATAAATGTATATCTGACTAACATCTTTGTAGTCCAACCAGTGTACATGAAATTTGGCAGGGCTGTATATAACACTTTCATTATCATTTCATTATCATCTCTGCCACATATCAGAAAGCTGTGATAAAGGGTCCCAATTTTATATGCCTGCACAGCATATGCAGAGAAGGAGCCTATGCCAGGGATTCTCTTACGTCACTGTGGTATAAGATCGGTTGGTGATGCCAATTGGCCAGCAGAAAGGTCAACCAAATATCCTCATTCTGTGCTGTGACCATCCCAACATCTCTCCCCCACTTGTTACTGGAAAGTCAGAAGCATCTGTTTAGGAAAGAGTCAATAGAGATTCTCTTATGTCCTCTGTCACAGTGCTGCAGGATGTGATTGTGATGATAATTGACCAGCCTGGATGTGTAAACTATGTCCCCTGATTGCTGGGATGCTATCCCCAAAGTCCCAGTTATGTCCTTTATGCCCTTATGCCCACCTCAGGGCCGCCCCCTATGCCTGCCTCGAAGCCACTACCAATTGGTCCTGTAAAGCTGGAAGCATGCAGTAATTGGCCAGTGAATGTGTCTGTCAGTCTTTTGGTTTGCTCCACATCCTCCCTCCTACAATCTCTCTCCCCCTGCCATGCAGGGTGCCTGCCTCTGACTGGCACTGCATGTGCTGCTATTTATCTGAATAATGGTCTTCACAGGGACAACATCAATTGCTTATAAAATTGGGTCCCTTTATCAAATTGTTCTGTAGTTTGGCAGAGATGACAGTGAAGGTATGTGATACATTCCTGCCAAATACCTTTTAAACAGGATGGAATATACAAATGATACAGCTGGAAATGTATTTTCAAGTTAATGTCTTATACCATCAGGACCCTTTATCCAATCTTTCTGAAAATTGGCAGGAGTGTTAGGCTTATGGAGGGACATAATATTCACAGGTGTAATGCAAATTGGATGCAAGATAAAGAAGTTGTAGCCATGAATGTGTATGGAGCTTTTCTGAAAATCACAACATTCAATTGCTTCTAAAATCGGTTTCCTTTACCTAATCATTTCACAAATTGGTACACATAGTGCCCTCCATTGGGGGTACACCCTCCCCATGTTTAATCAGAATTGAATAAGAAACAAAAAAGTTACAGCCAGAAATATGTTTTTCAAGTTTTTCCCTTTATTTCAAAAACAAAATGTCATTTTCGTTTCTATTTTTGTTATTATTATTTGTCATTTTTGATATTGCAATAACGATAATGAAAACAACAATGTTCATTATCGTTATTGTAATAATGAAAATGACATGCACACCCCTACAAGGGGGCATGATTTGCCCATCTCTCTTTTATTGTTCTCTTTGGGTATGGAGTGCAGTGGGGATTTGCTTCTTACCTGATTGGCTTGTAAGGGGGCATTTCCCCCCTCTCTTTTATTGCCCTCTTTTGCACAGTGAGGATTTGCCCCTCATCTACTTTGGGCTCAAGGGGGCATTTGCCCCTCCCTGATTTATTTCCCTCTTTGGCATGGGGTACAATAGGGATTTGCCCCTAGACTTTGTATTTTTCTGTAGTGAGACTAGGGGAAGGGGTTATTTAACCATCTGTGTTTGATGCCCACTTTCAGGCACCAGCTGAAGCCCAGCTATCATATCCACTGTTCTGCTGAACCTGAGTCCCCCTCCCCTGTTGGAGCTGTGGTTTGGGGGTTTCCCATGGCTTTGGGGTGGGGGATAAACTGGCCTAACACTGTTGCTCACTTGGTAGGGGGCGGGGCTAGAGGTGGGGCTGGAGGCAGGGCCTGCTCACCTGGGCGGAGCAATAATAACTTTGGACTTCAGCCCCCCCATCCACATCACTTCTGGAGCCGCCCCTGATCACTTCACCAAAGTGCTGCCTTATAAAGGGAATGAGAGGAATGAGAAAGAATGCGGGGTGGGGGGGGAGGAGCACAGTGCTATCATCAGAGAGGAGATCATGAAAGGTGGGACATCACCACGAGAAGAGGATGAGTGAGAGCAAGTTGATGGTGCTCGAGGCATGGGGAGTGTCAGGTCTGGGGGGGTGCCCACAGAGGGACAGTTTTCCAGGTTTGCATGTACTGAAGGGGCACGAATATGTCCAAAAGGAAAAGCAAAATTTAGTCATTTTTCAACCACCTGTGCGACTGCTATAATTATCATTTAAAAAGAATTGACTTTCACAGAGCTGTAATGAAGCTGAACACTATTAGGAAATGGGGAAAGTCAAGGTTGCGCTGAATAATTCACCCCAGATACCACTAACACATTACACATTCCTTCTTCTAAGGTGCCAAAAACAGTAATTAAATTAAAGCTGATCTAATCTTTATTACCAACAAATGAGTTGAATTCATTGGGCAACAATAGCAATGGACTGAATTTGAAAATGAAGACAGATAACTGCTACAAAATGTACTTGCACATCATATCTGTGTAACTGTAAAAAGGAAAAGGCTTTGAAAACGTTCAAGTCTTCGCAATTTTCTGTTTCAAAAATTATCTTTGGCAAAATAAATAAATACAATTTTTAGATTGGTTTTCTGCCAGTAGGATTACCTGAGCACACTAGCAAAGCCAATTTATCAGGAATGCTACTGAAATTTACAATCCCTGACTAGGAAGTGGCACATACCAAGTTATCCCCAACATTCCTCAACATACGATTTGAGGTCAGCATACCTCAGCCAAGTCACAACCAACATTACAATGTTTTCCTCTTCCCTTATTCTTACTCTCTCAAGAGTCCCTTGCTGTTGATTTAGTTAGAACAAAGTACCTTGTATCTTAACTAGAAAACCAATCACATTGAAGCTATTTACATCTGCTAGTTTACGGTGTAGCTCCAATAACCTAAAGGTCTCAGAAGATATCCAAAAGCATCAAACTGGGGAGCATAATTTACTAATGCCTTCCTTTATGTAAAACAGCAGCAGAGCCACGTGTCAGCATATTTGGTGAGAAGAACCACCTGGGATAGATGGAAAAGATTTAAACGAAGCATTTGAGTACTGAATCTTTACTTATTTGCTGAATTGTTCCTCATCATTTCAGCTGCTTGGAATGCTCCCAAGCCACTTCCTACTTCTCCACGAGTCCCTAAATCCCTGCTCAATTATCTAAGCATCTATTTTCTCCTGGAAAAGAGTCCTGTCCAACATGCTTTGGAACATAACTCTCCTTCAGGCAAGTACATTTCAAAATGACAGTTGCTCTTTGTACAATATACATTCTAATATCCTGACTTTCTCTTTAACGGGAAATCTTGAGGGGAAAAAGGCAAAACTAAGTAAGGGCCTGAAAACCAGATCAATGAGAGATCTTTTAGTGGTTAAATAATCTGAATGCTACACAATGCATTACTGTCCAGAAGACCTTGCTTCAACTCCCTATTTGCCTTGCTCATGGGAACTGGTGGGGGGGACTACTCAAAAACCCTGTGATTATTAAAGAACCGTTTCCTGCTCTGCCCAGCTGAGAGAACTCAGCTCACACTAACTTATTAGACACTTCCTCCAGTTAACTCTTTCCAGGACTTCCAACACTTGCCCCCAAATCTATTCCCAAAGAAACTGCATTCTGCAGCACCTCGCCCAAGCTCACCCGGGCACAGGGTGGCTCACTACCTACCATTAAATGTAGTGCCATCTTCACGTAACCTGGGCTGACCTACAAAGTGACTACCACCAACGTTTGAATAGAGACATGAGCCCAAAGATGGAAACAGAATTGCAATATTTGTAACACCAAGCCTTTTTTTCTTGTTTTAAGCAACCATAAAGGGTGAAATCTGCCATAAAATAATATTCTGTGTGAAGGCACACTTTGCTAATGACTCAGACAACATTACTCTTTCAATGAGATAACCACTAGCAGTATTGCTCAGTAATACTGAACATAACCAAGAAACCAGCTGTAACTGACTGCAGAGCACAACTTATGTTAACTTTCCAAATGGCATCATCAGGACTAAGGGCCAAAATTCCTTCAACAGAAAGCCACATCTTATAGTTAAACACAGATATACTAAATATCCCAAATATGGCAAATACAATTTTGAAAGTCCTATAGTTGGAGAACTTGAAAACCCTGTTTTTTGTTGGTATTCCAAGAATTGCCATGCAGCAGCTTCGACTTTTATTACCGAACGGACGAGGTTTCATATTTGTTTGTACAATTACGTTCTTTTAAATTACAGTTCAATCGAGCAGGTAAACGTAAACATTTCTGGAAAGTAATAGAACAGTCCAGAAAAGGTTTTTATAAAATATTTGAAAATGAATCCCCATATTTTAAAAGTGCTTCAGACTGTCCCCTCCCTTCACCCTGAATTTCATAAGGAGAAAGAATAAAAACTAGTTTCCTTTCGAACAGATTTTTGCATCACTGACTGATTACGTTAAGTCATTCTGAGAAACAGCATAACTCTCCTCCTCCTCTTCTGCTACTTTCAGAAGCAGACATCTGGAGTGACTGCAAGCTCTTTCCCTCATTACTCCTGCTGCCAAGCTAGGCAGTAAGGCCACCTTTCAAATTGCAAAACCAACACATTAAGAACAAACAATGCAAATGATATGGAACCTTACGATCTAAAGATCTAAAACAGTTTTAGGGGGTGAAAATGCTTCATGACTGGGCTCAGGTATCTATGTCCAGCAAGTAACAATGTCAAAAGTCTCAGTTTCTAGGCACGTAAAGTCAGGGCTGGAGGCTGTTCTCCTTACTAGGGGTAGGAATTTCGGTTCTCCCGAAAACCGATATTGCCGGTATTTGGGTGTATTGGCTTAATCTGATAAATCCGATATTTACCTGTACCAGCATACCGGATTTTTAACATTGGCTGCTTTATCAGATTTTTTACATTGCAGCCATTGAAGTCAATAGCCACAATGTAAAAAATCCAGTAACGCGGCCAATGTTAAAAATCCGGTCTGCCAATACCAGTAAATCCGGTACCAGTATCGGTAAATCTGATCCCAGGGAGATCCAATACCGGTAAATCCGGTATGTGGTATTCTCCCTGGTACCCATCCCTACTCCTTACCCCAAGTTTCCATCAGGGGGAAAGTACCACATGCATATGCCTGCCTGTTCCCACTGCACGATTTACATCTGCATTTTGGTCTATACTAGGGATTAAATTCAATTCAATTTCGTTTTATTGTTTAACAATAAGTCATAACAATATATCAAACCACATAGCACAAAAGATTATAATACACAAACCAATAAAAACAACAAACACCTTAAAATAACAAAATACCAAACAACCATTACCAATCAATAAAATCCTGAGATCCCATTGATCCAAAATAAATCCAATATTCACAATTACTGTTAAGAAAACTACCAATTCTCATCATCATAAGAAACACATAACAATAAAAAACCGTTTAACAAATATTACCCTACGCCTATACCCAAGAACCGAAAATTATATACCAGAATCACCCCAGACAACCCTTGCAACTCCCCTTTTGGAACCTAGAACAACCACCTGTATACTAGGGATGGGACTCGGCAAAATTTCAGTTCCGGTCAATTTCGGTTCTCATGAATTTCGCTTCTTTTTCACTTTCGGTACTATCGGATCTTTTGCATTTATTTGATTTTTGTACTGGATATTTAACATTGCGATTTTTCAATGGGGGACAAACCATAATGTTAAAAATCCGGTACAAAATCAATGCAAAAGACCCAATAGTACCGCAACCAAAAAATAACCAAAATTTCAGATTAATCCGAAATGGCCATTTTCAGGTACTTTCGGTGTTATCCGAAACCGAAATTCCCATCCCTAGTCTATACTGATGCAACTACAGTTGCTGGTCACTAATGCTTACAAATGGGGCAATAAATGAACCAGTTTTCCTCCTGACCTGTGTTAAAATCTGTCAGTAGACTCTTCAAATTGAAAAGCTATCTTGCTTTTCTTTTCCAGTTCACACAGTTATTACACAAATCAAGGGAAATTAAGCAAAGATAGGATGGAAATCTCAAACAAGGAAAATTGTTCCAAAATGTAGTAAAAGGCAAAGTTCAATAGTTCTAGTAGACAGAGACCTATTCCTTGCTAGCAGAAGTTGCCAAATAAGCTTCATTAACTTTTAAAAATCTGTCATGGAAACAAAGTTCTCCACATCTTTTAGGACAGACTAACCGAAAAGGATGTGATTAAGGTACTGCATCAAATATCTGATTAACTAAATGCAGTCAAAATACAACCACATGAAAGGGGGTGGGGGGGAAAGGAGCTAAGATAGTTGTGAGCCATGTTATGCATAAAGTGACAAAATGTCAGCCACCCCACCCCCCACTTTCAAAAAACCCAGAAAGAAATATTCCGGGATACGATGAGTTTTAACTTTACATTGTTTTATATTAAGTTCTAATAAATAAAAGGAAAAACAGTGCTAAAAGATATTCAGATAGATGATAAATTCAGAGATATATGAAAGATAAAAATAACTCCTGTCAAAATACCCTGAAAAAGTCAGAGTATTAAAAAGAAATGTTCATACTTTGAGCCGATAATAGCCTTAACATTTCCACTGGGAGCTAGCATGCAGGAATCATGCCAAATGAGAGAAAAGAAGCTGAGGTCTATGTTCAGCTCAAAATGTCAATTCACTTGTCAATGGGCTAGGTCTACTCACAGCCATAGCCTTTCTTTCAAGAATTTAGCACATAAAGGTACATATATAGTCAAGACAATGTCCTGATTCATTTCTACACATCTGCCTAAGTAACTTACTGCCTCAACTGCTACCAGACTTAGCTGCTAATGTTTAAAGTAAGTTAACTGTGGGCTCAAATTACAGTCACAAAATGGAGACTTCTGCTTTCCTTAAAAAAAGTAACCCTTTAAGAAGGGAGACAGTAGAGTAATTTATATGGCTCAGCAATTATTCTATGTACAGTATAACAAGCCAGGGAAATGCTAACTAACAGCAGATATAAACCAGGAGAGCTAAATGAGGAAATAGAGTGTGGAAAATCTAGGTTTATAGAGAAAGGCGGGGATATAAAATATACCTTTTAAATGGCTGTAAATAGCAACAGAAAATAAAACTAGTCCAGAGGCATAAGTGTAAAATAAAAGTTAACATGGAAAAAGTGAAGGAGCGGCATCCACTATGTATATGCACAAGCATATGCAATGAATTCACAGTAAGGCGATGGTAAAAATTCTTATTGGGCCTTGTGACTAATGACGTTATGAATCTAGCACAGTGAATCAAACTACAGTGCTCTCTGTATAAAGTAGGGATGGGAATTTTGGTTTTGGAATAATCGGAACCTGCCCATAACACCTGTTTCGGATTACTCCAAAGCAGTCCATAAACCAGCCTACCACTGACAGATTCTAAATTTTGGGTCTGCATTTCCCCACCCCACCCCATCCTCTGGGGCCCGGGAGTGCTACTTACCGGCCTCAGAGGGCTTGACTGAAGTAATGGAGCCTGCTGAAGCCCCCACAGCAGCAACCTTACTGTGGCGTCCTCACTCCTCCAGATCATGCATGTATAAAATGACCGCCGGGGCCGTTCTGCGCATGCACATGATGGCATCGCCACTATTTCGCCATTTTGATTAAGGTGCAGCCATCTTGCACATGTGCAAAACAGTCCCCCTGGTCATTTTGCACATGCACGATCTGGAAGAGAGAGGACACCATGGTGAGGGAGCCTGCCGGAGCCCCGACAACAGCGTCAATTCCTGAACCAAGTGCTCCAAGGTCAGTAACTAGCACTCCAGAGTCCCGATGAGTAGGGCTGAAGCGGCAGCAGCTTTTACCACACGGCGATTCCATTCCACCATTTCGGAATTGCCCACGCCACACCGCGGCTTTTCTGCTGACATTCCGCTAATTCCGACGGCATTCTGCAAAATCGGAAACTATCGGGAAAATTGCGGAATTTCTGGAAACTGTCAGAAAAGCGCTGTTCCGCTATTTTGTGGTGCTGGCGGAATGGTGGAGTAGCGAAAATGGCATGTTTCCGCTATTTGTGAAGCCTGTGGAAGTAGCGGAATGAAACTAGCGGAATGAAAGTCTCTGCCATACCGCACCACTAATTGCGGAAACGCTGTTTCTGGCGGAAATAGCTACCGCTACGACTTTCCGCTACAACCCTACAGATGAGGGGAAAATATGGTCCCGGGGGTTGGGGAATACTTTAATTATGGGCATATACCCCTTTTCCAAAATGGTACAGATTCTGCCAGAACCATTTTGGAAAGGGGCTCTTATGTTTTAAATTATTTTAAAAGTGATGTTGGTTTTAATGTATTTTATTATTTTATCGTATTGTTAGTCGCCCCGAGATGCTGTGGGCATGAGGGGACAGCATAAAAATGCCAAGGAATAAATAAATAAATAAATTACGTGCAAAATGGCCCAGAAGCAATTTTGTGTATGAGCAGGAGGGTTTCTTATTTTTAATCCGATTATAGGTTTTTACTTTTATGGATTTAAATACAGAACAGAAAAATGAACCAGTAATTAAACACCTATAAACCAAAACCGAAAAAACAAACCCCCCAAACCAGCCCCTCCACCACCACCCCGTTTCCCACCCCTAGTATCTAGGAAGATGTATTTAAGAAATTTGACCAAGCAATCCAGTGTGCATTAAATTGCTTTCAGTTAAGGGGTGAGCAACATGGTCATCTTTTCCATGACAATTTTTTCCAAATGCGACCTCTAAAAATTGAACTTCTGGGAGTGAGCCACACTGATTGACTCAGTCCCACCAGTCAAACAAGGTACTGTTTTATTAACCCCTGGTGGCTAATTAAAAAGCTACTACTCTCTTTTTATTCAAACCGTTATTAAGCAAACCAAGGCAAAATTATGCCAAAATATGATAAAAATCTAACAAAAAGACTTAATTCTCCCAGAATTATTGCAAAGGTATGAATTCTTATGCATCAAACTTCAGCATTCGTATCTGGTTAATTAAATAGACCATCCAGAAATCCACACAATTAAGCATTACAGAAAGTGATTACTTTTATATACTAGAGCTTCTGGATTCCTCTGAGAGAACACAAAACATCATGAACTGCCAACTTGGAATCATCATTTTTGAAGTCCCAAATACAGAGTTCTGGAAATACGGACATTTCAAGGACAAAATGGAGTACCTTTACGCAGTATACACGTCTCTCTAGCATCATTCTGGTGACAGGTGAAAACAGCAGAAAGTGTTCCCACTGCAAATATTGTCTCCAGAAGAAAGGACCAGAGCTTTAGTATTGCACCTGGCAAAATATCAGGATCCATTTTGTGGAAAATTATATTCAAGAATGTCAAATTTGCTAAAAAGCTGTTAGAGCAAGTTGACTGGCCACAGACAATTTCAGCTAAGCTGAAAAGATACTAATAGTACTCCAAGGATTAAAATGTAGTTTGGCATGATAACAGATATTGATTAAGAGCCTTAATACTAAAACTAAATGGTAGTTTCTAACTTTTCAGTACAAAACTCAACCAATTGCATTTCCTATAACTTATCTTGCATGAAGGGACTGAATGTGGATATATGTTCAACTTTAGGATGTACCGTACTAATATTTCATGAATAATACAAGTTTGTATACAATTTTGCTTATGACTTATTGCAGTATTGTCAACTCTCTGGTATGTATTAAGTCTTTAACCTATGGTTATGACTTAACATTTTATTAGTAGTAGTATTGTCAGCACTGCTGGCCCTGTCCTTAATTTTGGTTTGCTCCAGGTTTCATTGTGTAATTATTACTAAGGTAGTCATTATTTTACCCTTTCAAAAATTGTTCTCATGAAAGTTTAAATGTACTACAATGCATATTAATAATTTTCCATTTACTCAGAAAAATGCTTGCCTTCTCTGAATCAGAAAAATCTTTCATTCGAAGTGAGAGTGCATCAGCTACTTCAGAAAGCTGGAGCCATGTATCCCCATCCAAACTGAAGCAGACTAGACCAAAGCCAATTATTGTGGCTAGTCTACCTCATGAAAAAGACCCCAAGGAGAAAGGCTTTGAAGATAAACAGGAGCTAATGTCTAGTATTATTACTTCCTGTCAAAGTCTTCAGAAGTTGCAGGAACTGATGTGTGAAACAACAATGCAGGACCGACTCCCTTATATTCCTTTCTTCTGCTGAAGGTAGATCTCTCTAATGGCTCCCTTTCCCCTTGATGGAGGACAGGGAAGTCCAAGTCTGTCCAAAGCAATACAGCCTGTGGTGCTGATGTGGTGAAGTGATGCAGTCAGTACCACATCCAATATCCCCAACACAATGGATCTTGTACCCATTCACAGCCGGATAGACTGAAAGCAGCCATCCAGAAAGCAGGACTTGAACCCAGAACCTTAGTCACTCAGACACTGTGCGCCTCAGGGAAGCAAAGACCTAGACCATAGGCTTCCCTCTTCTTGCCAGGAATAAAGAAAAAACCATGGCCATGGCAGCTCTGGAGATTGGAAATACTAGTGATGTTTCCTTACACAGGTCCAGCTTTTTACAAACAAAACCATGTGCACTTGTCATATATAAACCGAAACTGAACCATAATTTAGTCCTATCTACTGAACCTGAACTTAAAAACTATAAAAAGTGTTGGTTTATTATGTTACACGAACTTAAGGTAACACACAGACATGAGATTGCTACCAGAACTAGCAATTTCAATTTTGGGTAAGATCAAACAACAACAACAAAATACCATGCCTGAACTATATCAACTGGCAAAAACTAAACAGTTCAAGCAACCAAGTGAGCACTGAAAAAACGTTTTCAGGCCTCAGATTTATTCTTTCAGCACAGAGGGCCAGTATGGCCGACCTAAGATTAGATGTTATTCTAATTCACTCAAACAAATTGTTCATGAAAATGTAATTGTTGTCAACACAAAAACCCTGTAAAAGTCATGTAAAGTTGAAGTTAAATACACCGAGTTGAGTTTTTAAAAAGTATTACTAAAATATGCTTCTGTACCTTAAGACTGGAGGGTGGCAAACATAATGCCAATATTTTATAGAGACGAACAGGGAAGCTATCGACCAGTGAGCCAGATGTCAGCGCCAGACAAAACAGTGGAGATGGTCAAGACGACAAGAGTTATCCAGTAAGCATATCGGTCAACATGACATAGTGGGCGGGAAGTCAAGGAACATCTACTCCAACCTCCTATTCATTGGCAGAATTTGCTTTGAACCAGTTAAAACCAGTAACCGAACCACTTTGGGGGGGGGGGGGGGGGTGAACGGGGGGGGGTGGATTGAACTGCAGAACCTGAACCCAAACCTGAACTGAATCCAAATAAATATTGGTCGTACTCCTTGGATAAAGCACACATTTCAACAGTGCTGTACAGTGCCTTGCCGCTAGCCATCGCCATCGTCATTTTATACACACATTCCACAAATGTAAAATGAAAAACGGAGAGGGGGCTTATCCAGCCAAATTAACTCAGTATATAATATCATATAATTAAAAGAAACCAATACAAGGGAAATAGAAGCACATGAAATTTTCACATGAAGTGCTTGTTTGCAACAAATTAAAGTCATAGGCAAAATCAGTGGAGAGGGTTTTTTTGTTGTGTTTGTTTTTTCAAACCCTCTCCCCACACAGTCACATCCCACTTGGATTTGGAATTTATGTATACAGTGGGGGGGGGNTAGTATAGAACTTATAATTGAGTGTTCAAGGAGGACAAATGACTACTAGGGATGGGCGAACAGAACGGAGTTCGGTTCGGTTTGAAATTCGAGTTCAGAAATTCAGTTCAGTTCGGTTTGAAATTCGCGTTCAATTTGGAAGTTCAGTTCAGTCAACCGAACAGACCGAGTTCGGTTGAATTCCGAACTTCCGAACCAAATTCAGCCATTCAAAACCAGGGTTTTTGGTGTGTGTTGCCACTAGGGAAGGGCGAACAGAACGGAGTTCGGAAATTCGGTTCAGTTTGAAATTCGAGTGCGGTTCAGTCAACCAAACAGATCGGCGTTCGGTCCGAATGCCGAACTTCCGAACCGCGTTCACCCATTCCTAACGACTATATTCTACAAAACATATTGACAGACAAGAACCAAGTGTAATGTTACTGTGCTAAATCTATTAAGCAAGGTGTTTAGCTCCTAAAAATTCTTTTGTTCTTTAGGAAGTACCAGAACAAAGGTTCCGCTTCAAATCTTCCCAACACAAATCTCCATCTTTTCCCTCCAATTATTGCCACACACTCAACAACTTCAAGTTTTTTTGTTTGATTGTGAAATTTATCACAGAAATCCCTTGATAGTTCTAGTATCAGCAACTACAAAATATTAGTCTTCACTAATTAGCCCAGTCTTCACCTGTAAAGCTCTTCACAACCTTGCTGCCCCCTACCTCTCTGTGCTAATTTCCCTCCGTACTCGTCCATGAACTCCGCCCCTCCTCTGTCCCCTCTCTTGCCCTCCCATGCCTCCCCTGTTCCCCTAACCGCCTTCATGCCCTTCTCCCTAGCTGCTCCCCCCACACCTCAAACTCCCTCCCGGCCCATATCCATCTCGCCCCCTCCCTTCGTACCTTCAAATCCCTCCTCAAGACCCACCTCTTCTGCTCTTCCCTCCCCGATTCCTCACTCCCCTCACCTAACTCCTGCCGATACCTTCCATGCAGTACAACCTGAGGTCTGTGTACTCATATCCTCACCACATGGACCAGCCAGTCATCATTCTCAACGTAACCAAAGCCAAGCATGTGCACCTGGGAACTCGCATCTTCATGAAGGTTACACTCCTTGTCTCTCCCTCTGTTCCTCTTCCTTAGTCTCCCCCACCCCGTCTCTCAGATTGTAAGCCCTAGGGCAGGGACCATGTCTATTCCATTACTTTGTAAAGCTTCAGGTACATTGCTTGTGCTATATAAATGCTTGATAATAATAATAATAATAATAATAATAATAATTAGCAGCAGTCAGGGCATTAATGGCCAACGACATAAAAAGGAAAACTAAAAGCTATAAACAAAACAGAAACCAAATGTCTGCATGCTCTTATGAACTAAATAGCTCACCTCAAATGTGCTGCCCTTTACTGTCAGAACAAATTCAGCCCTTGCTTGTACAGAGACTTATTTTAATGTCATGTGCTTTTCTTGTCAACTCTATACTGAAGGCAATTGGAAAGCTAGAGGCACATGGCAAGGTTTTGGACACAGCAAGTGACATCAAACCTCCTAAGCAAACAAATGCTAATTGGCATAGGAAGACACCAAAATTTAAGTTTTGCTGAAAATATGATACAAGTAAAGCACCGAGTGTAAATGGTTAAATGGAGGGCTGCACTGAATACGTGATCCCAGTACTCACAAAGATTTCTGAGGTTCTGAGGACCGGGACTGGGTCCTCCGGTGGAACTCAGAACTTTTTCTTATTACCCAGAACTTGGGACCTCAGAAGTCCTCAGGACTCAGAATGGCCCAGCAGCAGTGCCCCTACTTTAATATAATTAGCTCAGCAGGCTTAACACCCACAAGAAACCAGACATGCACTCCCACAAAAAAGCCCACCTATGCAAGACAAGCCCTCTCCAAACACACCATAAATTAACCAGAAACAAGCTATCCCCCCACCCGCCTCATTGGTCAAAGTTGAACCCTCAGCCAAAGTACAGTGTCCAGAAAAACCAAACGTGATCCCTTGTGGTCTCTATGGTGCCAACAAGCTGTGTAAGCAGAAGCAGCAGCCACTTTAAAGTATATTAAAGCATGGGGATCCCTCTGTCCTCCATGGTGCCAAGCCATGCAAGCAGCAGGCAGCAGTGACACCCACTTATTTTTTAAAAAGGCATGTTGTGGCACTGGCAACCCCCCAGCATTGCCCCTATGGACATCCCAAGGCCAGGGGATGTAGAGCAAGGCAAAGATCCCCCTGGCCTCCATGGTGCCAACCAATGCAAGCAGTAGGCAGTAGTGTGGAACCCACTTATTTTACAAAAAATCTTGGCATGGTGGCTAAGTAACCCCCCACATTGCCGCTATCGACAGGACAGGCACCCCCTCTCACCCCAAGCCAAAATACTTACAGATCAGCAGCGTAGCACACAGTCAAATTCACCAAGAACGGACAGGGCCCTACGGCCACCTTAATTTTGCCGCTGCCAGCCAACTGCCCCTCGGTGCTAGCTGCGGCAGGGATTTGGCGGCGCCCCCCCTTGCCAGTAGGAGGGAAGCGAGGACAGGTCTAGGCCGCCGAGGAGCAGCGTCAGGGAAGAAGGCAGAGGCCACAGCAGTCGCCTGGCAACTGTGGTGACGCCCGGGACTCCCATGAGAGCAGGGACTCCCGGATGCCATTTTAAGTTCCCCGCTCACCACCTCAGTGTGTTGTTGTTGGTGAGTGGGAAAGGATCCTATTCCTGTCTCTTATACACATCTAGATGTGTATAAGAGACAGAACTTGAACAGCCCAGGCCAGGGGATGTAGAGCAAGGCAAAGATCCCCCTGGCCTCCATGGTGCCAACCAGTGCAGGCAGTAGTGTGGAACCCACTTATTTTACAAAAAATCTTGGCATGGTGGCTAAGTAACCCCCCACATTGCCGCTATCGACAGGACAGGCACCCCCTCTCACCCCAAGCCAAAATACTTACAGATCAGCAGCGTAGCACACAGTCAAATTCACCAAGAACGGACAGGGCCCTACGGCCACCTTAATTTTGCCGCTGCCAGCCAACTGCCCCTCGGTGCTAGCTGCGGCAGGGATTTGGCGGCGCCCCCCCTTGCCAGTAGGAGGGAAGCGAGGACAGGTCTAGGCCGCCGAGGAGCAGCGTCAGGGAAGAAGGCAGAGGCCACAGCAGTCACCTGGCAACTGTGGTGACGCCCGGGACTCCCATGAGAGCAGGGACTCCCGGATGCCATTTTAAGTTCCCCGCTCACCGCCTCACTGCATTGTTGGTGGCGAGCGGAAAACGACATGGTTGAGCAGCGCGGAGTGGGGCCTTCTGAAGGGAGACAAGCCTGAGGGCAGGTTAGGGCCCGGCGTAGTTGGGCGCTCAGAGGCAGTGGCACCTGTTCTCCCTGGCCTCTCCTGGGCCACCGGGTCACAGTGGAGTCATGTGGTGCAGCTGGGCCTTTGGCCAGTCACAAGCTAACAAGTTTCCCCTAGCCTCCTCCCTGACCCAGGGGGACTCCCTGACATATGGGCTGCATGAGGGGGCGGGGTGACACCTGGGGTGGATCGGGAGGGAGTAGGACACATGCGTGGGACACGCGCCTAGATGCTGCCCCCCCGGCAATAGCCATGTGGAGAGGGACAGGGGACAGGGGCTGGTGCAGCTTGCCACCCGCCAAGAGGTGAGGGTAAGGGGGGAGCCAATCACCTGCCCAGCATAGCAGGGCAAGGCAAGCGAGAAAAAAGGGGGGGCAGAGAGCAGTGCAGCTTACCACCTGCCAAGGGGTGGGGGATAAAGGAGGAGTCAATCACCTGCCCAGCATACCAGGGCAAGGCAAAGCAAGAGAGAAAAAAGGGGGGCCAGAGAGCAGGCACCCATTGTTGAAGGGTGGTCATTTTGTAGGTCAGCATGGCATCCAAGAAACGTCGGACCCGCCACCCCCACCCCCACCGCTAATAAGGTGCCACGGGCAGCCTCCTCCCCGCGTGCCGCTCAGATGGTCTAACGGGGTGGGGCACACACTGGAACCATATTAGAGGCAATGCAGGCCCAGCTGGTGGAGTACGAGGCCTGCATCGCGGAGCTGGAGGATGCCCAAGGGAAGGCGAGGGATTACACGAGGGAGCCGGTGAGGGAGAAGGAACCCACCATCCTGGAAATGGGAGACGGGGGTTGCACTACCGCTCCTGGGGGGGGGGCAGCTCCCGCCCCCGACAGGGGCAGGGGCATCGCCGTGTGTTACCTACTCATTCCAGGGAGGAGGAACCCATGACCAGCAGGAGTGGGGACGATTTTTCTCCGAGCCAGCAGGCACAGATAGACGCGCTAAAGGAGGGAATGCACACCCTGAAGAGCAGCCGAGAAGCAATCCAGAGACAACAGTCGGGTACAGGGAGCTTCGGTGGCGGAGTGGCCCCCCACCGCAATCCGGAGTACCTGAACGGTGAGCAGGAAGGTGAGGGCTGGGTTAAGGGCAAGCACGTTCATTGTGGAATGGCGCCAGCTGGGGGGCAGGTGTGGGACACTCGCGAGATTGCATGCTCCAATGGGGGATGGGCACCGGGGTGCCAGACCACGTGTGGGAGGTGGAGTGATCCCCTGGGGGCAAGTCAATCCCCTTGCCAGGTGAGGCAGTGTAGGTGTAGCACGGCCCAGGGCCAGACGGCCGCAACACAGGTGTGGGGGGGTGGAGCCTTACTGCACAAAAAAAGCGGTGTGCTGCTGCGAACGAAGGCCAGAACCCTGCCCCTTGTCTGAGGGCCACGCCCATGTATCGGCCCCGTTGGGCGAGCATCTGCTCCAAGCCAAGAGGGAGAAAATTTGGACTGGTGAATTTATAAATATGTTTGCTCTCCTTTTCAGTGACCGTATACCTGACCCAAATGACAAGAAGGAGAGGAAGGACAGGGAACGGTTCAAGAGGCCGAAGACGGAGCGAATGTGGTCCAACTGGATGGTGGCGTATACAATTTATAAGGGAGTGACCTTGCTCAAGTACCCGGAGCGGGGGGTGGAGTTGATCAAGTACTCGGACATAGTGCGCCAAGCATTTGACACAGGCGGGCCCGGGGCTTGGCTTGGCTACGACGAAGCCTTTCGGCACTGGGTTGCCAACAACCCCCATCTCAGGTGGGACATGCACACACATGACATCTGGCTGGAGTGTATCAGCAGCACTAGATACGCCCCGCAATCAGACAGTAGGCATGTGCTCTCCCGGGTAGGGAGCAACCAGCAGGAGGATAGGGGACAAGGAGGTAGGTCGAGACAGCCCCCAGTGGGCCTGACCTGCTGGGATTACAACCATGGGGAGAAATGTTTTCGATCCCCATGCAAGTTTAAGCACGTGTGCACACAACCACGCTGCTTCTGGGTGCAGTAAGTTCCGACAGTACGGTGCCAGAAACAGGGGGCGGGCTGGTGCCAGGAAGGGCCCAGACGGTCGAGGTGGCGCACCCCAGACAGTGGGAAAGGGCTCCAACCTCGGTACAGCAGGAGGCCCTGTGGGTGGCGACCCATGACTAACCCGACCAAGCCACCATTAGTTACGTAGTTAAGGGATTCCAGCTGGGTTTTAGGATTACGACGTGCGACCCCATTATCACCTGAGGACCAGGAACTTGAAATCGGTGGTGGGAAACGAGCAGCTAGTCCAGCAAAAAATTATGAAGGAAGTCAAGGAGGGAAGGATACAGGGTCCCTTCGACTCTCTGCCCATGCCCACCCTCAGGATATCTCCCCTGCGCATAGTGCCAAACAAGACCCCAGAATTTCGCATGATTCACCACTTGTCCCACCCAAAAGGGGAGTCGTTGAATGATGCGATCCCAGCTGAGCTCTGTTCGGTGAGGTACACATCATTCGACTCAGCCGTCAAATTGTTGCACTCCTGCGTGACGGGCGCCCTCCTCGCAAAGTGCGACATGAAGTCCACGTTCCAACTCCTGCCGGTGCACCCGGAGGACTTCAAGCTCTTGGGCATGGAGTTCTGGGGAAAATTTCGACAAGGCCATGCCTATGGGATGTTCCATCTCGTGCACAGCCTTCGAGAAGTTTAGCACGGTGCTGGAGTGGATCACACGCCGCTGCACCAGGCCGTGTCCGATCACCCATTATTTGGATTATTTCCTCTTCACAGGGTGGGCGGGGACCACGGAATGCGCGCTTTCCAGGAGGTCACCAGGGAGTTGGGCATGCTGATGGTGCCGTAAAAAACGGAGGGCCCAACAACGAGACTAACATATTTGGGTATCAAGCTGGACACGATGCTTTCCCGGTCGCATCTACCTGAGGATAAGCTCCGGGCCCTCAGAGTCTCGATAGCGGCTGTCCAGGGAGCCTTTAAAGTCACAGTCAGACAACTCCAGTCCTTCGCGGGTAGTCTGAACTTTGCCTGCCACGTTACTGCCCCGGGTCGGGCATTCATGTCCCGCCTATACACGCGCATAGGTGGCGACTGGCCCCCGCATCACCACATCAGGATGACGAAGGAGATGCAGGAGGATCTGGCCACTTGGGAAGCCTTTCTCAATGGGTATAACACAGTCAGTTTTTGGAGGCAGCGGCTCCTCCTAGATTCCAAGCTGCAGATACACTCTGATGCAGCAGGGGGAGGGGGGGAGGGCATGGGTTTGCGGTTTACTTCAGGGGCAGCTGGTGCATGGCACCGTGACCGGCTGACTGGGAGGGGCACAGAATAACACGGGACCTGACATTCTTGGAGTTCTTTCCCATAATGGTGGCCATAGTATAATGGGAGGTGGATTTTGCCAACAGGAGGGTCTTGTTCTGGTGTGATAACATGGCACTCGTACATGTTATCAACAAGTTGTCATCGAAATCGGAAAGGGTCATGAGGCTGGTCCGGCTTTTTGTACTTAGGTGCCTCAAAGCAAACATTTTGTTCATAGCCAAGCATGTGCCCGGCATTCACAACGGCCTAGCCGGGTCCCTTCTTGGTTTCAGACAGACCGTTTTCACCTGCTGGTACCAGAAGCCAATGAGGACCCCGACCCGTTCCAGAGCGACATGTTGAACCTTGGATTTTAGAGCTATTTCAGGCAGTACAGGGTTCCCTTGCCCCCAGAACCAGGCAGGCGTATGAGGCGGCTTTCACCAAGTTCTAAGACTTCAGGCGGCTGAACAGTTGGGCTTTAGGTTTCCCCATCCCCGAAATGCAGGTCCTCAAGTTTGCAATGGATCTTCATGGCAAAGGTTTGGCCTCTGGGACGATTGCAGGGAAAGTGACGGCCATTAATTATACCAGTCGAATGGCAGGTCACCCTGCCCCTGACAATGGCTTCTTCATGAGGAGAACTGGTCCAGGGACCACCCCCCCACCCCCCGTGCAGGACAAGTGAGCCCCCATTTCCCCCCAGTTGCCCCCCCAGTTAACCTGGGCGTTGCACCGAGTCTGTTACTCCCGTGCAGAGATAGCGCTTTTCGGAGCAGTCTTTCGGGTAGCCCTATTCAGGGTCTTCCGAATTAGCAAGTTGGTTCCAGAGTCCCGGGCTGACAGGTCAGGTGGGGCATTTCAGCTGGGGGATGTGGAATGGCAAGGAGAGGCCCTTACGCTGCACCTCCGTAGGTCTAAGACCGACCAAAAAGGAAAGGGGAAAGTGATCAGGCTGTACCCATTGGGGGATACACAGATTTGCCCTGTGTGGGAAATGAGGGAGTACTTGGCGTCCCACCCCCAAGGGGCAGATCCGCTATTTGTGCACACAGACGCCTTTGACGCACTACCAGTTTGGGGCAGTCCTGGCAATATGTGTGAAGGAAATGGGCCTCAACCCGGGCCATTACAGCGCGCACTCATTTAGGATCAGGGCAGCGTCTACAGCTGCAACAATGGGGTTCACCGGCCAGCAGATAGGCCGGTGGTGCTCAGCAGCATTTTGCACGTATATTAGGGAAACTTAAGTACAAGTAAGGGGGCAAGGTACAATTCCTCGAGTCACGGAGAGAGAGAAAAAGTAGCACGACCACTGACTTTTGATTTCACTTGCAGACATGGCAGAACCCCTGGGACAGACGGTGGTTTGGATCGTCAGCCACAGCCTTGTCCATTGGGCAGGAAAGATGGCCGCACGCAGCGGGTGGGGTACCCAGTTGGGCCTCAGCGACTGGGCAGAGTTAACATGGATAGGAAGACATGGAATGCTCTGGGAACATCTGCTCCCGGCGCTGACCGCAGCAAGTGAGAAATTCCCAGGGCCCGGGGTGATGGTAATAAATCTAGGGGAGAATAATCTGCCAAAAGCAACGGGACTGTGGCTGACGAAGAGGTCTAAGGTTGACTTGCAAATAGTGCAAGACTGGTGCCCTGAGTGCATAATGGTATGGTCTGAGATGTTGCAGAGATGGGTATGGGCCAACACTAACCACCCGGGGCGGGTAGACAGCACCAGGAAGAGGGCAAACGGTGAAATTGGGAATTAGTTGATTGCCAGAGGGGGAAAGGTGATTGTCCATGAGGGCATTCAACACGATAGGGACAAGCTTTACAGAGATGATGGTGTACACCTGTCAGAGGTCGGTTGTAAGTTATACCTTGGGGTCCTAACACACTGGTTAAGCGAGATATTGGATGGTATGGCGGCGAACCAGCCAAGCAGTGCTGGAGGTTCTGGTGGCAGTGGGCTGAATTAAAGATTATTATTATTATTATTAACAAACATTTATATAGCGCCAGCAGTGTACCTGGCACTTTACAAAGTAATAAAATAGACATGGTCCCTGCCCCTAGGGCTTACAATGTGAGAGACAGGAGCTGGGGGAGAGACTTAGGAAGGGGAACAGAGGGCGAGACAAGGGGTCTAACATTCATGAAGATGCGAGGTCTCAAGTGCACGTACTTGGCTTGGTTACGATGAGAATGACAGCAGGCAGGTCCATGTTGCAAGGATAAGGGTAAACCGATCGTAGGTATAGGAATAGTGGCTCAGCAGGATAAAGAGTCAGACAGAGCAGAGCAAAAGAGGTGAGTTTTAAGGAGAGATTTGAAGGTATGAAGGGAGGGGGCAAGGCGGATGTGGACAGGGAGGGAGTTCCAGGCATGGGGGGCAGCAAGTGAGAAGGGACGAAGGTGCTTAGGGGAGCAGGGAAGGCATGGAAGGTTGAGATAAGGGACAGAGGAGGAGCGAAGTGCACGGGCTGGAGTAATTGTTAAAAGAGTTAGCATAAGATGGTTAGAAAACTTCTCCCTAAGAGATGGGCAGGCCATGCATAGCCGCACAGCGCGGCCCAATATATGGTCACCCCAAGGGTGAGAGGTGAACGGCCGGACCCGCTGGGAGGACCATGTGCCAAGCAGTAGGTAATGGTGCCCTCACCCTTGTTTAACCCCAACAAAGGGGTATAGGTACTAACAACCTGCCCTGGCCCGGGGAAACCCGGCCATCGGGGCAGGGCATAAGTTACAAGTTTGGGAGTTAGGCCACAGGAGGTTTCCCTTAGAGTTTAACCTAAGAATGTAAGGAGAAGGGCTGGATGGACATGGCATGGATGGTGGGAATGGGAACCTCCTGTGGAAAGGGGGGTGGTAAATAGTTACGGTAGGACCCCAGTTTAAAGGGGGAAGCGGGAGGGCTGCCCCTTTCCCCTTTTTTGTTGGTTCAAGATTAATAAAGAGTGCAGCCGTTCAATTCCAAGAAATGTGTCCTCGTCTTCTTCTGGAGTGCGTCGACAATCAAAATCTGTCCTGTGGCTGGTCCTCACCTGTTCCCTCCCATACCCCTATACCTAACAAATATGGCACTAAGTTACATTTCCTAGCTTACAGAAGCTAGGATCGGTCATCTGGGTCACTGGTGCCCACGGGCACAATGGTACCGCCATCACTTGATCAAGGTTTCTGAAGTGTCCTGAAGTTTTCCAGGTACAGGCCTTGGTCCTACCAACTTCCAAACTCGGAAATTGAGAACCAGGGAACAGAATCCTCAGTGAGTTCCAATAAAACCGGGGACCAAGTTTCAGCTCTAGTTAAATGACAATAACTACTAAACAGAGTAGCTCTTACCTAACTGGCTTAGGCAATTAAAGTAAATACATTTTAAAATGCAAAATTCTAATGGAAAAAACCCTGAATTGCTTGTTGGAAGGATTTATGTTGTGCAGTCCTGTCCTGCAACAGTCTGAATCACTACTGTGGTAGAACCTTTCAACCTTTACTCCTCAGGAGCTTCATGACCTAACTTGGGGACAGTTATGAGGCCAAAGTGAGTTCCCAGTTCCTCATTCAAAATTGCTTTCTTATTTTGAATTCTTTGATCAAATACTAAATTTATCCAAGATTTCATCATAGAGACTAATGACTCCTAAAAAAAACTACATGAAGAGGATTGTGATTATTTAAGAACACAAACAAGGAGCTGGGTCGACAGAACTATCTCCACCACATGACCTTGAGACTGTTCAGAAAGGCCTAAAAGTTGATGTTGCCTGACCTGAAGCTTTATATTTTCATCCTTTATCAGCCCCTCAGCCAACCAATTGCAATCCTTATGTAAAAGATATTTGCCATACTGAAAATCCCAAACACATTCTACATCACCCTGAGCAATACAGCTAACTACGAAGATATTTTTAATAAGGTGGAACATGATACTGCCCAACCTGAAGCTTTAAATCCATTTAACACCATGTTGTGTGACACACACACACCCCATGCATGTACACATTTATTTATTTTTCAAATTTTAATGGTTTATTTGGGGTGGGGGTCCAGAGGCAATGGTGGAAATTCAGATTTGGATCTGCAACTTCTGGATTCAATTATAGATTTGGATTACGATCCATATTTAAATCTATAAAAAATAGTAGTAATAAAAAAAATTAATTATTTTGTTTAAAAAACCATTGTGCATGCACAAACTGGCCACCAGACCATTCTTGGCATGCGCACCCTTTGGATCACTAAGGACTGGAACTCGCGCTCACGATTCTAGAACATCTCTGAGAACCAGCTTTTTGCTGAGATTTTTGGGAAATGCACAAAATGACCACTGCAGCCATTCTGCACATGCACAGTCTTCGGCAGCCACCTTTCACATGTGCAGAGCATTTTTAGGGTTGCGGGAAAAATGTGAAATTATCGAGAACATGCGAGATCTCACAAGATTCTCAAGAAACCTTCTTTGCCTGTGCAAAATGGCAATTGTGGTTTTCAGCTGTGCAAGGATCTCATGAAAAGACGTCAAGAATCATCCAATTCTCAACCTGTTCTCAAAAATCTTATTGAGAATCGAGGTGATGAAAGCATGGATGACTGTGGCCAAATCCAAATCATGAAGAAAAGGCTGCAGCCTCCTCACCAGATGCAGTTGGTGAAAAACACTCCTAGCCACCACCACAACCTGGCAATCCAGGTGCAGCAATGGGTCCATAAGCACTCCAAGGCTGCGAATCTGATTCACCAGAGGGCACAGGATCCCATCAACAACAAGTGTCCCAATCCCCTCCAGGTCATAAGACTGGTCCCAATCCCCTCCAGGTCATAAGATGGTTGGTCACTTCGAAAGTGACCAACCATCACCACCTCAGCCTTATCTGGATTCAGCTTCAGTTGACTCATCCTCATCCAGTCCCCAACAGCAGCCAGGCATCGGGTAAGCACTGTGACTCCACGGCCTGGGTCGGATGAAAAGGAAAGGTAGAGCTGAGTGTCATCAGCGTACTGATGGTACTTCACCCTGAACCTCTGGTTGGCCCAGTGGCCTCATATACATGTTGAACAAGAAGGGAGATAGAATGGAACCCTGCAGGACTCCACAAGTGAGGTCTCAAGAGGATGATAAACAATCGCCTGGCACCATTCTCTGGAACCTGCCAGACAGGAAGGAGCATAACCACTCAAGAGCAGACCCACACACCCCCACCAGGCCACACAGTCATGTCAACACCACTAACCGTATTAAGAGCCACCGAAGAATCTAACAAGATCAACAGCGTAGAATTCCCCCTGTAAATCTCCAATCTCCAAGCACAGTCATCAACCAAGGCCACAAGCACAGTCTCCGTGCCATACTCAGGACGAAAACCCAACTGAAATA
Source organism: Sphenodon punctatus (assembly GCA_003113815.1). Classification (NCBI taxonomy): domain Eukaryota; kingdom Metazoa; phylum Chordata; class Lepidosauria; order Sphenodontia; family Sphenodontidae; genus Sphenodon; species Sphenodon punctatus. Next base: position 3,042,028 of record QEPC01008745.1, read on the forward strand.
GGTCCAGTAATCCTATTATATCAAGATGAGCATTGAGATGTCGGGCAACCACACGTTAAATAAGCTTCCCTTAAATGGGAAGTTTAGAGAAACAGGCTGAAAGTCTGCCGGGAAGTCAGTGTCCAAAGATTGCTTCTTAAGCAGGAGCCAGATAACTGCAGTTTTAACAACATCTAACACCCTACCTGTCCAAAAGGAGACATTGACAACCACAGCTGACTTTCTAGAAGGCCTCATGCCTGTGATGTACTTTAAAAAGTTTTTATTAATCACCAGCTGGAAGGAACTGGTACGGTAGGGCTCTGCCCCCTCCCACTTATACCCCCAGGTCTCATGATGGCCCCCTGGGGATGAAAGGGAGGAGGGAAGGAGCTCAAGACTCCCAGAAGAATCCATTGGAGGCCAAATCGGAATTGTTCTTAAAGAGGCAAGCTCCATTCCGGATTGCCTGAAGGATACCATGTGTTCCCATGAGTGAGAATCATGGAGCCACCTGAAGAACTGAAACTTTAATTGTGACCACTTTGCCAGTCTGTGGGACTTTAAACACTTGGTTATATATGTTCTTCCTGAGGAGCGAAGCCCCTCTACAAATGCACGCATGACAAAAAAATAACCAATTGCTTTTAACAAGTCTCTGTGCCTTCTGTCAAAACTTTTGTACTCAAGAGTTCAGTAGATTTGCATTGATGTATTTGAAAGCAGCCTTCAACCCTCTGTTGCCAGAGACGCAGAATTCTCCCCTTAAAGGCAGCCCACCCCACCCCCATGCTCGGCAAGGCCACGTGGGACATGGGTCGGTGGGCATCGGGGCGCTTGAGTGGGGTCAGGGCCGAGCCATGATGGAGCCTAAAGGGGACAAGCCCCTTCCTGCAAAAACCAGTCTTCCCTTGGAAAAGGTGATTAAGTGAAGGAAGCCCTGAGTAAGTACGGGACAGTTAAGAAAGGGCCTCCTCCCTGTTTTAAGGAACCGCCGGTAAATAGAAACAGGACTAGCGATGGTCTCAAAGGCATAGGAAACTAGAGCACCGTATGTTTCCCCCAAAACAAGCCAACAGCCCCCACGCCCAAACAGTGAAAATTCACCTTGGTGTCACCCTTCAGCTTAGGGCTCCCCTCGTGGTTCCCTTCCATCCACAAATCACCTGAAAACCTCTCCCCTTTCATGCCCAGATGTGTTCTTTTTCCCCTCAGCTCCAGTCTGTTTACCTTATGCATCTTCCCTTTGTTGCACCTGGACACACACCCAGAATCCCTTTTGTCCTCCCTATGAGCTTATTGTAGTGTCCCTGAGCCCGTCCCAAATCCTTTATCCTAAACCCTGTAACTGCTCCTCGCTCCCCCTTCGAAAGTGAGAAAGCTTTGGATGCAAACACATGCGGGTCCCTCTGTGCCTGTCTGTGTCCTAAGGGGTCTCCCAGACTTTGGTCTGCCCCTTCCCTTCATCCCCGAACTTCGCTGGATCCACAGGCTGCCTGTCCCTTTTCAATGGCAAGGAGAGGTAACCATTGGTCCTGACTTCCCCTTTTGCTTTTCTCTTTCTCTCTCACTCTTTTCTCTCTCTGTGTGTGTCTCCCCCATGTTCCCCCTGCCTTTCACCCTCCACATTATTTTCATTTTCCCCACCACCGCTTGTGTTCCCCTGTCAACTGCCAGCCAGACCAGGGCTGTTTTGATTAGTATATATGTGTGTGTGGGTATCCCATTATGTGTGTTTTGGTGTCCCTTTTAAATAAACATCCCTTTTTTTGTTATTAAACAATTGCTCCTCTCTCTTTCTTTACTCTTGGGGAGGGTACATAAACCTGACTGTAGCGCGTATGAGACCTCAGACTGATCCTTGTGGTACGTGGGGACCCCTATTTCAACTAATTTGGCGCATCCCCCTAAAATGAAGACTCGAGCGGATATTGGGATACTGCCCCCCAACAGTCACGTCTGGAAGGGGGTCTCCTGATAACACCTCTCTCTGCAACCAGTTAGCTGCCAATGAGATCAAAGAATTTAACGTGTATATGCAGTGTATATGCAGCCCCTGGGGGAGATCGTGAGACGGTTCGGGGTGTGTTGTCACCAATATGCTGACGACACACAGCTGTACCTCTCTTTTTCAATGGACCCAGGTCCTGCTGTCTCGGTACTTTCCAAGTGTTTGGAGGCCGTGGCGGATTGGATGAGGCAGAGCAGACTGAAGTTGAACCCAGGTAAGACAGAGGTGATGGTAGTGGGGAGGGCGAAGGAGATGTCGGCTCCTCCTATGGGGGG